>CM026171.1:634656-1164007 GCA_014825975.1 Bombus haemorrhoidalis
TTATTCTTCAAGCTAAAATTAAAAATATATTATTGCATCGCTTCTTAACATATTTGTTCGAAAATATTTACCTGCATAAACTTTATTTATTCGAAGTTTTTATTCCAAATCCATTTAGAACAAAACCAATAAATGTGGCGTATTTTTATAGAGCGTTAAGTAAGGTAAAATTTAAAAGGAACCAACGTTTTATACTTTCAAGTAGTTGTCGTATTTTAGTTTCAATTCACGCTACTGTACAACTATTGACGACCTGTTTAAAGAACGGAAACTATCGTTCGAACGTACATAGAAACTCGACTTGAAGATTGTCTTTGAGACGTGAGGGGAACAAAATGGCTAAAGTGACAACAATAGTCCACGCTATTAAGTGACGGAACGCCGTACAGCTTGAATATTGTCAAATAGAGACATTAATTATTCGTTTGAGATATATTCGGTACGTATTGATAGGTCGCGGCTTTGCACGGTCTAGGTCTAACGTAACCATGTTAAACGACGTACCGAAGAGATTATCACGAAGCTCTGAAACAACTGAGGTATGTTCGAAAAACAGTCCTAGGTGTAGATAGATTATCAAATCACTGGTCAACGTTCGTAAAAAGAGAACAAACAAGCTAATCGACTTTATTTATTTATTTACAATGCGCCTTTATCACGGTATATATCGATAATGGAGCATGCGATGTTACTTCCAAGCACTTTCTGCTATATGCTTTATGTTTAGTAATATCCAATTTATTTTCAACTTTTTATCTCTTAATATGCCTCGATAACATCTTCATTTACATATTTCTTTATTTGTCCCTGGTTTAAACACTTTAATCTAAAAATTATAACCGGGCATCTCTCTCTGCTGGTAGCCCTCTGTCGGAAATTCTTTCTACCAACAGTCACTAAACGGAGAGCGGGAAAATACGACCTAATAAAAAATGAAATTCAATCGAAAATGCGTTGCAAAATATTTTCAGGCCGATGTTCGCGAAGACGAAGAACAGACGAAAAGATTTCAAGATATTATCGACCTGCTTCTTGCAGCAGGCTATTTCCGAGCCAGAATAAAAGGATTATCGAATTTTGATAAAGTACGTATGAAATAAATTCATTCTTCGACCATTCTAAAGAACATACTGAGAACGACAAATATTATCCTGATATTTAGGTAATTGGCGGAATGACGTGGTGTATAGAATCGTGTAACTTCGATGTGGATATCGATTTATTGTTTCGAGAAAATCTTACTATAGGCCAAAAGATGTAAGTAAACTTATAAAACATTTGAAATATTCAACGTCTTATACATTTTATGTTACAGTTCATTGACCGAAAAAATTGTAGCTATGCTACCCAAAATGAACTGTCCGTATCGCATAGAACCACATCAAATTCAGGGCTTAGATTGCATTCATATTTTCCCTGTTATTCAGGTAACTGATTCGTTCTCTTTCGAATTTCAGCTTTTAAACGCTTTTAAACAAATTTTAGTGGTTGGTTAAACGTTCGATGGAAACTCGAGAAGAAACGGCAGATTTTGTACGATCGTTTGCTTTAAGTCAATTTCACAAAAGGCATTCCTTTGTCGAAGATTCGTCTATAGCACAAACCGGCAAAGAAAATTTAATAAAAAGTATTCACTTGATTAAAGTAAGATACATTATTTTCGAATTTTCTTTTTTTCTTTTTTTTTTTTTTTTTTAGACCAATATTTATAATCTAAATGATTAGGGATATAATCTTGTCGTAGAAATCGTACGAACCTCGTCGTCTTTTTAAACATAAAGATGATGTTAAAAGAGAAGAATCTACTAAATTTCTTGGTACTGTCCTGGAGTACGAAGCACCTTTGTATTCTATAAAAATTGCTTCTCCATCCGCTGGAATTGCTTCGACAGATGTCAAAGAGAACGAAAATAAAGAAGAGCTGAAGGAAAAGGTAAACGTTTTGAAATAATGTCCTTTCGAACAAGCGTTCAACAAAGGCTGAGACAAATTTCTTCTCATAGGAAAACACGGATCAATTAGCCGGGAACCTAGCCGCTATAGAAGAAAGTTCAGTGAGTAATTGTATCATTACGACCGGTATGATAGACGCTTATTATTTGTGATTCGTACAGGCTCGTTTAAGCGTAGCAGCCGTAGGTAATATCGTTGGTATCCAAGCCCAAGAGATTGCCAAAGTAACTGAAAAATATGCGACGATGTCGATATCCCAATCTGAGGTAAATCTTCTCCAATTTTAAATTTAACCTTGAGGTACAATATATTCATTGCAGAGCCGAGTAATTTAATAATCACCTTCTACATATTCAAATAACCACAGGAACCTAGCGGCACGAATTCCTCAGCAGCTTTGACTGCATTAGAGAATCAAAGAGCTGCGCTTCAGAATCGTATTCGTAAATTAACGAAAGAGAAAGATGCTTTAGCCGCTAAGCATTTAGAATTAATCGAAAAACTGAACGAGTCCCGTACGAAGCGACAAGCTATTGAGCGCTCATTAAAGAAAGCAGAAGAAATGGATATCAATGAAAACGATAGGCACTTATCTTCTTATTATAATTTTACCGTTTCATATCCTTATAATCGATACGCAACTTTTGAATGAAAACGAAATGTTGTTTGTTTAGTATCTACAAACGATTGGAAGAACTTCTTTTAGTCCACGATGGCTTGAAGGAGCAAGAACATAATTTCCGAGAACAATGCAAGTCCGATTTAAATCTCTTGAAAGGTAAGTTACAAGAAATCGAAAGTGGTACATCGGAAGAGGAGGAAGATCGCTTGAAGGAGTACGAGCAGCAAAAGGAAGCGCTCGCTAAAGTCAGATTGCAGTTAGCTAAAAAGAATAGAGCTATTGCATCCTTAACCAGACAATTGGACGATGTTCCCGGTCGTTCGGAACTTACGCAATATCAAAGACGATTTATGGAACTTTATAATCAAGGTTTGCCAATTTATTTTTATACATCGGCATTCGCTTGCTCGTCGCGTGCACCAGAGAAATATTCTCTCATCGTCGTTAATTTTCAGTTTCGGCAAAACACAAAGAGACAAAACAATATTACACATTGTACAATACTCTGGACGATACGAAAGTTTATTTAAGTAAGGAATTATCACTACTAAATTCGATTCAAGATAATTATAATGAGTAAGTAGTTGGTAAACTTTATATTTACGCATGTTATGCGTCGATAACGATTGTTTGTTGCATTTCTCTTCTTTTCTTTTTTTTCCCCCCGCTGTGTTCACCAGAGCAATGGCGTCAACAAGCGGTAAAGAGCAATTTCTTAAACAATTCGATGAGATCGTCGCAGGCGTAAAACGCAATAAGGCGAAGGTGAAACATATATTTTCTACAGTAACTTTTACCATTTATTCCGTAAAACTCGCGTTTTAAAAACTACAAGTATTGTTTTGCAGCAGATGAATATATCTCCGAAAAGGGGAACCACTTTCGACTTTAAAATCGGTCTTTGAAATCTAATTCTAAGTTGGCAATACGAAATACAAGCAACACTTCGCTATATTCTAATAACACGATCGTGTCTCATGCAGGTGGAGAAACGATGTGCTGACGAAAAAAATAGAAGGGATGCGCTTAGCCGGCAACTGGTCACTCTGATAGAACAACAACGCAAATACGTCGCCGCGGTCAGACAACTCACTATCGAATGTCGTAAAAATGAGGCCTTGCTCGCGCAACTGCGGGGTCCGTAGATACAGATTTCAATTCCGCTTATCTGAAAACATATCGGATCCTCGTATTTTTGCCTCACGAGTTTTTATTTCGTTATTAATATGATGCTGAAATTGTGTCGAAGGAATGGATACGTCATCCGAACAGTACGATTAGTTAAGTCTCAACATCGAGAGCAAGACTGCGAGGAACAAGCGAGGTGGCGGTGGCTTCTATTTATATTCGCGCCATGTACATACCATTAATACATATCAAATTCCTGTTATTTTAGATACATATTCGAAAGGGTAATTCGGTGTTACGGAGGCTTTTAAATGAAACCATTCCTTCGCCCCGTGTAATATGATAATTTTATGAGAAAGAATATATATGAACTCACTGCATGAAAATGTGGTTTTCCGTTCACCTCCCGCGTGTCATTCTTATACGTGTATCAATCTTTGTTGAGACAGTGGCCAATGATGTATCGATGATATATCGATAAATTCGCCTCAAAAAATGTATTTACGCGATTATGAAGCTGGAGCCGTAATTAAACGAAAAAGTTCGCAGCATTGTAGATGCCACAGTCGTATGTAGTCGTACAATCTAAAATAGTAAAATGTCAAAGTCATATGACGTACGTGTACGGCAAAGGATGATATGACAAAGATGACTACGGTATACAACGTATACACACCTTGGAACAATAATTTTAATCCAATAATAGATACCCACTTACTGTCTTCTTTTTCGCGCTTGGCAAATCGGTATTTTCCTCGTTACGCCGCGAGAGCCCTCTTCACTCGTTGCTTTATATTATATGGCTATCGCCATTGTTCCTTTCATAGTGCTTATACGTTCACGTGTTTTCTTGGTCTGGCCGTAGATCTGTCGTAGTCATTATCGGCGTACGGTGATCAGTGACCAGCGATCTCTTTCTTAACGTCTTTTTTAGAATGTGTCGTATATCCAGCGTAATACTCCGGAATAGACACGTAATATGACAATCGCGTCGGGTGCAAAAACTATCCATTTAAACTCCTGTTCCTTCTAAATTGAAGAAACATGTGCTATCTACGCGGTGGCTATTAATGTGATTTATGTGAAAGAAATATTGCGTGTGACATGGCAAAAGACGAAGGAGACGATCTCTTGCCGGACAAGGACGCGGCCAAAGGATTCTATGCGAAGTACGAGCCCAAAGAAATCCTTGGAAGGTTCGTCACGTGATATCTCGATGTGAAAAAAGAAACATAGCTTACTATTTTTATGTATCATATTTAGGAAATACGCGCGTAGTCATAATAGATACGTTTTCGTTATTCGATTCTAATGTATCGCGATAAATAAATCGAATAACTCACAATTTCTGAATAACCTAACGAACTAATCCCTACAATTATATAATTTCTCGGAATTAATTTACATTCAATTTGACTGATAGTTCCTCGTACGTATATATATATATATATATATATGTATGTATGTATGTATATATATATTAACAAAGTAACGAAACTTGTAAACTTACGAAATGCTAATTCAACGTACAGGACAGATTGCAATATCGACGAAACGTTGTACAAGAATAACACGTTCCTTCCTGTCAAACATCATTCATCGTTGTATTATCTAAAAAATCTGTGATACGTTTCGTTACGTAGATCAACGTAGGAGAATTTACATTACTTTAATATCATAAAATCACCGGCATTAAATAGGAATGCATCTACATGTTATAATCGTTACTTGAAAGCTATTTATATTCTATTAGCAATAACTTGAGTACAAAAATTTCACTGTACACAAATAAACACGAGAGAATATTACAGTGATACGCGTACGTTTCGTCACTTCTCAGCAATCTTACTCCTGTTATTTTTATTAATAAAACAGGTTTCAACTAAAACTAATTGGTCCCATATTGATTTAAGCGCGAATCAAATAATGCATTAATGTTTACAGAGGGATATCTTCCACTGTGAGAAGATGTATAGAAAAAGAAACTGGCACAGAGTATGCGGCTAAAATCATAGATATTAGTAATGAAACTAATGAAGATGGTCATACCATGAAGGACGCTACATTACAGGAAGTTCAAATTCTTCGTAGAGTAGCTGGTCATCCATATATTAGTAAGTTTTCAATATTTCGCCCGGGATAAAATTAATTTTTATGATACCCTTTCCTTATAAAAAAAATTGTTTTTTTTTTTCAGTTGAATTACACGATGTCTTCGAATCTAGCACATTCATATTCTTAATATTCGAAATTTGTAAGAATGGTGAGCTGTTCGACTACCTCACGTCTGTTGTTACTCTGTCAGAGAAAAAGACCCGCTACATTATGAGACAAGTTTTTGAAGGTGTTCAACATGTACATAATCAAGGAATAGTGCATAGAGATTTAAAGCCAGAAAATATATTACTCGATGATAATTTAAATGTAAAGATAACTGATTTTGGGTTTGCTAGACTATTAAAAGCTGGAGACAAATTATATGGTAAGTAAGTAATCTTTAAAATTTGTATAATTCATAGAAATATACTATTAACATCTGTTTCAGATCTTTGTGGCACTCCTGGATATTTAGCACCAGAAGTGCTGAAGTGCAACATGTTCGAAAATGCGGAAGGCTATGGGCATGAAGTTGATATGTAAGTTGATGAAACACAATATATATACGATCATATAATTACGATATATATACAATATATATACGATATAATTACGATCATACCAATCGCCTTAATAAAGGATAAAATCGTTACTAATGTCTGCCTGTTTTCAGATGGGCCTGTGGAGTAATTATGTTCACTTTATTAGTCGGTTGTCCGCCTTTCTGGCATAGGAAACAAATGATCATGCTTAGAAATATTATGGAAGGAAAGTATTCGTTTACGTCTCCAGAATGGGCGGACATAACAGGTATCTATCGTGTATATAATAATTTTTACAAGAAATAACAGCTTGCGTTCGGAGACAGCGGAAAAATAATCGGTTTCTTGCGGCATGCAGAGTAAACTTGTGCGTTAATTAACATAATGCATGTATTTGTGCATGTATCTAATGCGTCATTTTCGGAGACTTAATTTAATTTCGGCTATTGTAAAAGACGGATACTATCGATCGTACATTGGAAGTTATAAGACACGTATAAACAGTTCTATGAAATTGTTCTTTGAAGTATGTAATATATTTTTTATATCGCTTCGCTTATAATTGGAGCGATAATTATCGTATTATATGATAAGCAAATACACGATAGGTCTTTTAAAAAGTTAAAGCCGGTACAATATACAATAGTCGGAGTATTGAAAAATTTGCAAACCTGTGCAAGACACGGTGTTACGACCCGTGACTCTCTACACAAATTAGACTCCATAACTCGGGCAAGACGACGAAGCAAATGTCCAAACACCCTTGTTGCGGAACCACGATAATCTTAAGGACCGATCAAAAAACTTTGCATTTTCATAGTTAAGGTTCTTCATACCGCAAGATTATCTTTTGAGCTGAAGTATTCCTTAGATTTGCCCATTAGATTCCCCATTAAATTGCCCATTCCGAGAGACCACAGGAAAGCGGTTTTTCCCATGTACAGTGCCACCCGGGGGCGACCTTCGATCGGAGGCGGCCAGCACCTAACGATAATTGCCATCAACGAATCCGATGGTCCCGTGCGCTAGGCACACCCATAAATAGTTTTCCTCCTCTACAGCGTCATCACTGAACTTCACTGGTTTTTCGTCCTTCGATCAATCAACATCTTGACTGGCTTTCCATTCTTTGATTAGTTATCGTCTTAACTTGTTATTTACACTTCGCTGAGAACACATCTACACGCATCGCGCATAAGTACTAAATCTACAAAATTGTTGAAATAAAGTGTATGTTTTAATCTGTTAATAATACAGCGTTATCATCGTTTCAACCACCTCTATTATCTTAACCGAAATAGGGGATCGACTGATTCGTGGCGTCTATTATCGCATTGTAAAGAGAATTTACGACACTCGTAGGCGTGATCTACCGCGACCGCGTCTCTCCGCGAACGATCGAACACACGAACATAAAATTTTTATCTCTCTGTCATTGAATTGTAACAGCAACAAGCATAAATTATAATCCACGATAACATCATCCTGAGTAATCGTCAAAGGTGTATCACCTCGATGAGCTGCTTCATATAGGGAAAATATATTGAAGACAATGGTTGTTACCGTCAAACCCTTGAACATGACGAACGTTATTTTTCTAAATGAAGAAAATAATGAAGGTGCTGCTACATGTACCTTTCTTAACGCGTCGAATGCCATGGACGGGGAGGGAGGGAAGGGGGGGGGACTCACCGGTAACCGGCACTCAACTTGGCCGTGACGTCGTGGGAGTCATCGATGACCGCACCGAGATTGGTAGAAATACATAATTTGAACAAGTAACAATGGTTATAAATTTTTTATTATTGCTATCGTTACTACAATGGCGTGACGAAATTAATGCAGTATAACGCAAAACAAAAAAAAAGTTTTATTTATACATGAAATATAGATCTATTATGTGTGGAACACGGGAAAAGACCGCTTTTTCCGTGTTTTACCTTACTGAATAATAACCCTAAGGGACGTTTCGACTTGAAAGATGTTTGATAGCAATTAATTATTAAGGACCTTGACAGCGAAGTAAAGAATGCTAAATCTTGTAACGGTTCTTTAGGATTATCGAGGCTCCGAACAAGTGTGATCGAGGGATGAATTATGGTTTAGTATATGGTAGATCCCGGGACGTAACAACATAGGACAATTATTTAACAACGCAAAGAGACGATATGAGATAATTGATAATCGCAAAAGATAAGTGAATCGAGCACTAAATTGCACTATAACGCCATAGGGTCACCGGTGACCTCAGCGAGGTAAATTCATTAATGATGATTATACACCGTAATATATCTCTTGTGTGTAATATTTCAACGTTATATGTATTGCATAATAAAAATCTGGCGTGGCATTCAACGTGTTAACGTGTCGATATAGTTTCCGATTTTACAACGTAATCTTCAATATTTATAAATTTTGTACGGCAATTAAATTTCTATTCTGTTTTCAGAAGCTCCGAAAGATCTGATCAGAAAATTGTTAGTTGTTGATCCTAAGAAAAGAATTAGCATCAAAGAAGCTTTGGAACATTCATTCTTCCATACAATGGTATGTATTTTAGCATAATATATACACGTGATCATGATATATAAATATTTAAGCAAAGGAAATAGAATATGTACGAAATATTTATTATTCCACGCATTTAAAATATTTGCATTATACTTCTATTTTTATGTCTTTATCCGTTTGCTTTATATGTTCAACTGCCTATATCCACTGTGACATTGCTTATATAAAATATCGAACATTGTTACGCAAATTTCTGTTTATATTAGAAAATTTAGTAAATTGCATATGTATATGATTAATCTGAAAGTGATTTCTTGAAATAAAAGAAGAAAGTCTCACTACTCTGATAAACGGAAGATTATTGGAATTACAGCTATGGGATCAAGACATCGCTCCTTTAAAACGTTCACTATCGACTAATTCGCGGCGTCTGAGTAGGATATCTCAGTTAGCTTTGGTAAATTATTTTTCTTTTTATTTTGTTTGTCACTAAATGTGGGTTTTTTTATCGTAATCTTTATGTAATATGTTTATAAATAACAATTAACATTTTAGCTTTTATTAATGTCTCAACTTAATCAAAATGAATAGTCATATCAATATGTATTATATTTTATTTTTGTTTCTGTTCACTACATATATTATTTCACTAAAATATTTTCGTATACTTAGGGAGCAACGCATATAAATTTGTCCCCGTCGGTTATAATAATGCATAATTGATAGATCGTAATATTTCATAAGAAGCACGCATGCACGTAAAGCCAGTCAATATTGAAATATTAATAAAAAATAATAAAAGTGCATTAATTACAATGTTTGCATGTTATATCGAAAAATTACTATAAAAAATGCAATGTTTGAAGCTTTATCTAGATATAATATGGCTCCTATCTTATTCCGTATCTCTTTCTGCTGGCTTTCAAAGAACTTTCCGTCTTCTCGATTGGTAAGATTAAGATGGCATTCACTTGCTGTTTACTATTATAACAGTTGTTTACTATGCCATTACTTTATTATGCGCATCCTAATATTACCATTCCACTGCGTGAATGCAGCGTATATGTATATAACATTCATGTTTTAACATTGCATTAACATATTAACATTATTGTGTTCAATAACACTTTCGTAATCGAAATATTTAATGTTCACATACGCTGTAAACATTTTCAAAGTTTTCATCTTCTCTTACGTTTTATACAGGAATTAAAGGCAAAATCATTTAATGCAAGGAAGAAGTTCCAGTTAGCAATTATTTGTGTTCGCGCGGTCGTTCGTATTAAGCGTCTCCATAGTACACCTGAACCTCTTTCGACTCACGTAGCGTGCACAGACCCTTACAGGATCAAGATTTTGCGGAAGGTATTTCTCCTATTTTCTTAGCATGTCCTACTCATTGGCTTGTTGTCCCGTAGATTGATGAAATAATATTCACGTAATTTTTGTTATAGGTTATCGATGGTTGTGCGTTCAGAGTTTACGGTCATTGGGTAAAGAAAGGAGAGGGGCAAAATCGGGCTGCGCTTTTTGAAAATACGCCAAAGACAGAACTTAAACATCTGTATGTTAGTAATTTGAGCAGATAACTAATGCTTTCACGAAGCATTATCTAGTTAAAATTGTTACTTCCTATGTTAGTCGACATTCACAGTATCTGAAGAAAATATTCAGTAAGAAAAAACGAAAAAAAAAAGAAAGAAAAAAGAAAAAAAGAACATAACTTACATAAAAGTTTTTCTTAATCTTGGCTGTAATACGAGTAATTATTTAAACGATCTTTATGATAACTATAAAGTATTTGTTTACTTTTATTACTGAATGCGCAGTATCATAAGATAAATCATATAATGTTTCGATGTTCCAAAGAGGCAATTGGATTGTTTAGTTTTTAAATTCCTTCTGTGAAAAAGAGTTTTAAATGCTATTTGTTTCTAAGGCCTATCGTGTTAAGCCTAATTTATTATTTTTAAAATATAGTAACATACAGTAAATTTGAATTATATGCAACATGAAAGGAAAAGCTAAAGATTGTGAACAATTTGCTTAGTGATATGTTGTAAATTATTAGTATCACACCCTTAGAACTACGTTTCGTTTAGAAGAAGTATTACGCAGAAAACAGTTTGTGAAACTATATTTTGAATGTTTCGTTTTAAATCTGTAATAATTTTCTTCACAGTATTTTTCGCTGTTTTCGTAGTACGATATAACATGAAATAACTTATATCGAAATATCGAGTAAGTTTAAATAAATTCTTATATGTGCTAGAGAAGGAAATAGGGTTTAAAGTTGATTATTAAATATAAATGACGGTGCTGATACGTACAAACGTAACAACACGACATATTCTGTTCCATGACGCCTATTTTTTTTTTTATAGTTTGTACGTTTTTGTTAAGTGTATTCAACAATTGTGTAAGTGACACACATATAATTTATTACAAATCAGCAATTCATACAAAATTAAATTTGTACCGACTTTGAAGTATATGCATATTCTTCATATTTAAATATTTAATATGTAATTTCAACAGCAAACAAAAGTTGGACGTCATCTAGAATGCTTACAGTTTAACATACACGGAATTGAAGCCGTATAAAAATTAATCAAGAATATACATTAAATGAACGAAGGATTTAGAAAAGGTCGATAGGAAAAGAAAATCTTCATATCCGTAGAAAGAAAATGTATTCCATGACAATATTATTTACTGAGATCTGTATGTAGATTGTAGTATGTAATATTTTTTGCAAATTCTAGTCATACTTTGTATTGCTGAATTTGTTTTAGATTATAAATTGCAGGAAGGAAGGAAGAGTATATATGAAATCAATTTTCATGGAAAATAAAATTACCAACTTTTTAATAACGAAGCAGACTACAGTGAATTGAATTTCGTATATCATTTAGAAGGTTAGAAGTAATAATTAAATGTATGTAAATATCTAAAATTATATATTACATATATTTTGTGCAAAATGTATACAAAGTAAAATATTTTTAATAATATCTAATACCTTATATTTTCATTCCTCTCTATTAGAAAACAATTGCAATTATGCATATTTTATTATACATTTAATAAATTTCATATTTTAGGTCAAGTGCATGTATAAATGTATTTTTATAATACTTACGAATATTTTATTTACGATATATGGTCATGGGGTTACAAGGCTTTTCATTGACTCTCTTACGGATAAGCCAAGCCCATGATCTTACACTAAACACATTATCATTTATGCCAACTTAAAACTAACTACTTAACTTAAAGCTAATTTTATTTATGATATATACACATATATATATATATATATATATATAGCGATAACAATTTACAAAACAACGATGAACATTAATCTTTATATTTTTTTCCAATCCATATCTCTCTTAAATATAGATGCTAAACATTCCTCTGATTTACTTTCATTAACAACATTTTTGTTTTGAACAAAGACGTATATAGCTTGAAAACGTTTAATACAATTACACAGCATTAAAAGTACGTATACCGCATTTCAGAAGAACATCAAATTGTTACGATTATCTTCTAAATGATCGTACACATTTCGATCGATGAAAAATGTTAAACCTATTTATTCGAACGTAAGTAAAATCTTATTAGTTGTACAAATAATATTTGGTAGAATAGTAGAATGATCTTTTGATTGCGTGATAAGGATTTGACAGGGTATTAAAGATGGTATCTCGTGTAAATGGAAAGAAAGGAAAAGGAAAGGTAGGGAATTAGGTAAGAAAAAGTGACGGGACGTGGTTTTGGCGCGCGCGCAAAAGTAAACAATGAACTGTATGGTTCTATATGGTAGAAGTGGCAACAGCGTAGAGGCCCGATCCATGTGACAGAGAAGGAACGTGACAAAAGGTGGCAGAGGGTGACGCCGCCGAGATCGGAGTGAGTGTTTGCCCGGGCGAGCCGGGTGTCGGGTGTGCTGTGTACGATTGTCGCGATATACGTCCGTTCTGGCGTCCACCGGAAGGTAAGCGTGCTCGTAGAAGATATCGGCTGGTTCCGAGACCTTGGCACGATAGATTTTTCGCAATGGTACCGAAGAAAACGTGAGAAAATCAGGAAAAAAGTGCACCAACTAACGAGCAATATACAGCAGCTCGACACTTCTCTTACACGCCCAGCGGAGTGCTGCGTCACATGGGCCGCGCTCATTGGTCGATACAGCCAGGTGACGTCATGAACCGCGCTTTGATTGGTCTATACCTCGGGCCCCAGACACGTGAATCGTGGCCAAGCAAGCATGGCTGTTGATGCGCAGTGGTTAGCACTTGTAAAATGTTTCTGCCACGCGCTAGATCGATCAGGTTATAACCGTCGTGTATCGTAAAACGTCGCGAGATCGTCCGCTGTTCAAAAATTGACAAGTGCCTTGTGATTTTCCTCATGTGTCGCGTATTTGACAGGAGAAATATCGTTGAAATTCTCGCAAGAAATTGATTTCTACCGTGAAAGTGGGTTCCAGCGTGTTTCCATTGTGACCGAATTACATTGGTGGCGTACCTGTAAGTTCCTGATTATTTTCCAGCGGTTTCTGGCGTTACCACGCCCGTTTAAAACCCTCCGCGGAACATTATCTCGTCAGAACTATCGCCTATTTAATTAACATGTGTATAGGTGGTTGCGTGGCGTGTTTCCCGTGCCATAATAGACCTAGCCAATCGCACGGTACTTCAACTCATGACGTCACGTTATAGCAAGCTCCTATTGGCCAACGGTGCGTGCGTCGCCCGTCTAACGTGTGTGTCGCTTTGTCAGTTTAAGGAGCTCGTTCGGTCTACGGCACGCTTCTTGACTTTTCGTATAGTCTTCGATAGACAGAGCCTTTCTTTTACTCGAACTAGCAGCACGCAGTGCATCGTGTTCTTCTTTCCTATTTTTGCATGGTTGCGCCTACTATGGAATGCAATTGTATCCGCTTGTAATCGTGGTACGCTTTCGCGATTACATTGCCCGGGATATATCTACTTTTCAAATCAGCGGCGGAACCTCGTTTCTCTGCGTCGCCTTTCCCGCCTCTGTCTCGTCAACCTTTTTTCTTCGCTCACTGATTTCTCGGACTACTCGCACCCGACACTACTCTATACACTCTACACTCTACACTCTACGCTCTACACTCTACATGTTTGTATTCGCGAATACGCTCTTGCGCGTACCAACGCCACGTAACGACTCTCGTTTCTGCTATCGACGCTACATCACAGGAAAATTAATCCAACTCGTTAAGACGCGACGACGTCTCCTAAAACCATTGCGTATCTTCTCCTTATGCTATACTATGATTTTAGTGTCAGTGAATGTTTAACCATTACGAAAGTGTAAAGTGCACTCCATAATTTTCCATTTAACAACATCTAGTTCAACCTCGTTTTAATTGAAATTTCCCAAATTCCTGTTCCTTGTATACTTTTGGGATGTCTAGCTTCATCATTCTCGATTATTTTTATCGAGATTTGTTTCCTTCATTAATGTTTACAATAGATAATACGTAAACACGAAGAATACATAAGCATACCGATTTATCGTTTGTCACGTTAATTAATCTTCAATATAGTAATGCTGTTACATCTAATATATCTAAAATTTGTATACCATGCATAAGATTTCCTTTATAATTTATCATTTCATCGGTATCAAGATTACGATAGACGGAGAACAACTTTTTTTTTTTTTTTTTTTTTTTTTTTAAATTATATTTGCAACCGAGCTTCGAGCAGTAAATAGCGGGATATGTATATGTATATGTGTATATATATATATATATATATATATAATGAACGATACGAACGGCGTCTCTTTGCGTTATTTTCTTTTTGACTGCTAGATTGTTTCCAGCGATCGGAACTCAAGATGCGTGCTAATGCTCTGTGCTCCAGGAAAGCGCACGTTGCGCTTGCGCACCTCCTCCGTGAGGTATTACGAAGACGGTACGTGGGAGGGGATAAAGCTTCCCGCGCGACTGCGTTACGTCACGCGTACGTCACGTGACGTATACTCAGACACCGGTCGTGTCCGTACCGTCTGCAGCTCCGTTCGAAGAAGCTAATAATATTATCGAACAACAAAGCGTCAAACGTTAAGGAAAAATAACGATCATGCAGTTGAAATGGTTGTTGGTCGATCCGAAGCCGTGTCCTTGCAAAACAAACGAGAAGATGTGACATGTGTAATTTTTTCACGGTAACAGAGGCTCGCACTTGCCGTGGCGTTGATTAAGTGCCGTACCATGCCCAGTTAATTGGTTTTCTTCCTCTTTCTCGGTGTATCGTACGCCGATTGTTAAATAAATCGCGGACGATGAAACGAACGCGAATATTTACGTTATTGCATATGCCTTCTCCTCTCGCGTTTGCCAAGGCCGACAAATCAAGATCCAACGAGTTGCTACGTACCCCCACCCTTCGCTCTGAAGTGACACTGCGATTCGGTGCATTTTCACCGTATAACTAAATGGTTATTTTTTTTTTTTTTTTTTGTATTTTGTGGATTGTAGATTGCCACCCGCGGCTGGCAGCAGCAGAAAAAGAGGAGGGTTGAGACACGAGAACGGGCTCTCGACTTCTTCGTCCTCGGCAGCCGGCGACGGGAATCGACGGTCCGATCGCAGAGTCTCAATCTCCCGAAGGATCTTGAAAAGGAACAGAGCTCGTCGTGGAGCGAATCGGCAACGTCAGGATGAGCCTGGAAACGTTGCTGGAAGCAGCGCGGTTCGTCGAGCAGCAGGAGAAAACGAGGGAGCGCCTCGCAAGCAGCTCTTCCTCCTCCTCCGATCATCCGCTCGCTGTAGCTCCCCACTCCAACCATCACAACTCCAACGAGCCACGTGGTGAGTACCACGCGCCACTTTTCGGCTACCGTTCACAATACGTACAAACACGTAGAATAGCTAAACGCTGCGAATTGCTTCCTCGAAATCTTCTGCCGGCTTGATGCTCGTTTCATGCAGGAACTAGTGACAATACAAAATTCGCGTTGCCCCAAACGCGAACTTCACGTAAGAAATAAACTTTGAAACAAATGGCAAAATTGTATAGATTTGGAGAAAAGTTAGAAACGTTTGTTTCCTTCGCTATACTTTATTGCTTTACTTATTTCACTTATTCTGTCAGATCTTTGAAGATTTGGGAACTTTTTACGCAAACTTTTGCTAATTATTGTATTTAAACCTTCGATTGTGTCGGTGTGCAACCGCAACCGCATAGATTCGATAATTCGCGCATGACTTCGAGAAATAGCCCTCTATGGTAATTTGTAGCGGAATGGTTTTCTCAGTAATCGAACAAATATTACGAAACTAAGAGCTGCTTTATGAGCTTAGAATAGGAATTGGCATTGGGACGGTATCGCGAAAAGCGACCGTTAACGTTCTCGCTGCAAGGAAAAAATATAATTGCAAAATACTTGTGCGGGGAATGAGAAACACTGCGGTGTACATGCGAATAGCACGCGATGACCCATGCGTTCACCGCCTCCAAATTAGGTATGATTTCCCTCGCAACAGTGATTCTCAAACAGGTTGACGGGCTTTTACGCGTTACGCGCTGGAAAGTTCCGTGAAACTAAAATCGTGCTACAAAATCCACGTACGAATTTCTCCTGCATTTCCGTCCATGTTATCGGTCTATCTCGATGAAACATCTTTTAGATGGGTTTCTCTGTTTAACGAGCTCGGTGATGGCTCTAAGGGGCTCTAACAAAGACACGTTAGAGCTAGATGATAATCGCGAAAGCGTTCGGTCGATCGCTCGAGGGGTAC
The DNA here is from genome assembly GCA_014825975.1 of Bombus haemorrhoidalis. NCBI lineage: Eukaryota > Metazoa > Arthropoda > Insecta > Hymenoptera > Apidae > Bombus > Bombus haemorrhoidalis. The sequence goes on from CM026171.1 coordinate 651,299, forward strand.
CATCGTCGTGTCCCTTTGATTCCCGCGTTTTCCCAGGTCAATGACTCAACCGACGACCGATCCTGTAAAGCGAGTCTTAGCACACGCGAAAGAGTTGTCGGCGAGCACGAAACGCGCGGTGACGGCACGCCACTATGCCATCGGTCTCTTTCTCTACGAATTACATTGACTTTACCCGAGTCAAATGATTCGTCGCGAAAAAGTTTTGGCGAAAAAATCGCTAAACCAGTCGCTGCGTGGCTGATTACGAGAGTTATACGATCATTGCCGAGGTGAACCGGTAGTTCCGCCAGCTAATACGATCCGTTTCGATAAAAAGTCCTCGCCTCCATTACCTTTTACGTCAACTCCTGCTATAATCCGCGCGATATCGAAATTTCGGAACTTGCGAACGCCCGCATTTTTCTCAGAAATTTCTTTTATCGCGAGCCGGTTTGCGCGCGGATTGATTAAACATTATCTCGCGATGAACGTTAAACTCGACGGCTTTTCGCGTTAATATCGTTACGTGAAAGTGTATCACGATTGACAAGCGGTCAGGCGAAGTGTTTACAAGTTTCAAGGAGATAGAAGGTTGAAAAGTCAAGAGAGAAGGTAAAGAAGAGCGAGCGAGCGAGCGAGAGAGAGAGAGAGAGAGAGGGGGGGGGGGAGAGGGAGAAAGAGAGTGGGAGTGGAATCGAGCGAGGGGCGAGCAGGGGTGGAGCGGTGCGATTTAGTTGACCGTATGCATCGGGTTCCCCTCTGGTCGTCGATCCAACGTGAACCAGCCATCAGAAACGTGCACGTACAGAGGCCACTGGGCACGTATAAAGGCAAAGGGTGGCGGAAGTTAGGCTTAGGTGGGAGCGTACGTAGGGGGAAGGAAGGGTACACGTTAGCTTGCAGCGGGGAACCGCGGGGTAGACGCCGCGCCAGGGGGCTGAGACGAGGAGAAAGGGCGGTAGGGGCGGGAGGGAGAGGTGATGGTGGATTAGAGAGGTGGGGATACGCGATATCGCTTTTGGAGGGGTAACGATGGTGACCGTGGTGCGCTACGGTGACGATGACGGTAGGAACGAACCTGTATACGAACCAAGGTATAGTGGGGAGTCAGAGGACCCCCGGTCACTGACTCTAGAAACTACGGCAGCTTTTGTGCTTCATTCACGAGCGCGCCACCTACTTGTACACGGCCAGTTTATGTTTGCCAGCGCGCCTTCTCCTTTCCTACCGCTCTTCCCCTTTATCTTTGCGTTTCTTTGCACACGTTCTCCTCCTTTTCACTCCAATCCACGAGGACACCTCTGGCCTGGCTGCCCCTTCGTCGGTGGTCCCCTGTCTCTTTCCCTTTTACCGTCCCGTGTCGTCTCGCGTATCGATACCACGCTTTTTCTCGCTATTGTCTCACTCGCGCGATATTCATGCAGCTTTTTCCATCGTTATCGCGCACGCATCTGATTTATCGCGCGGTTCGTTACGATCAGCAGCAATTCTCGAGCGTGCGCTGCTGGTGCGCACACTGCCGCACACGGTACATAGAAACACGCAGTGGACACTGGCTATCTCCGGTTAGGGAAGTGGAACGGCGGAGAGGGGGGAATGAAGGAGATCGCGCAGGTAGCCACGCGTGGTGCGTTATACGTCCGCGGAAGGAAGGCAGGCAGGCAGGCAGGCAGGCAGGCAGACTGGCAGGCAGGTAGGCAGGCGGGGCGGGCAGGCGGGCGGGCAAAAAAAGAAAAATATACGTACGATACAGGTCAGATCGATCTTCCCGTTTCGTGGGTTCGTGCGCGTCAACGCGCGTCTCAATGAACGTGTCAGGTGAACTGGCAAAAGACAGTTTAAATTCGGGCGCTACGGGACGAGACATTCGGTGCTATCTATATTCGTTCATCCTTGTATATCGACGATATATAGGTATAAATCTTATCTGACGTTAATCCTTCGATCTTGGAGGGGCTCATTTTTTTGTCGCATATAAGATGTAGTATAGAGATCGGGAACGATTGATATCTCTATTTTATAGAGATACGAGCTTCTCCGCAGTCATTAAAGAGAGAAGGAAAAGAAAAGAGGGGGACAGTGAGACAGAGCGAAAAGGATGATACGGATACGGTAACGAGCGTAATGTAATAACGACGTATTGTTGCGTTTTGTCTATTTTGCCTGTGGCTCGTGATGAAATCTTGAAGGAAGGTGAATATACACGGGTATCGGGGGATCGATCCCTTGTTTTCACGGTCACGCCTCTGCGCGCACGGTTGAAATGCGACAGGAGACGGGAAAATGCGCGTTTCGCCATACGCCTCAATTCTATCCCTGCGGCTTGATCTTCTTACTGGCAACGTTATCGAGGGATCCCTCGTTATCGAGTAACTCGGTGACAAACGCGTTGAAACGAAATTCCTTGCAAAGATACACGCGTACGATTTTCCAATAAAACCTTTCTTGCGCTCTGTAACGACGCATTTTCTTCGTTGTCTTTATGAAATAAACGGTCGGTTTTTTTTCTTTTTTTTAACGAACTCATTTACGAAAGAGTTACGAGCACGTAAATGTATAAGGGAAGAATTGAAAGTTGTGCGAGTTCGTTGTACAGCGGCTTATAAAGTGGAAAACCACGAGCGTGTACCGGTCTCGCACACGAGCACGATCGTAATACGGATGATTTAAACGTTGTAATTCGCTCCCTATCTCTGCGCATCCGGTCTGTTACCGCGTTGCGCGTGCTCGCTGGCACGGTGGTGCGTGATATAACAGGCAATGCGCATTAAACGATAATTTAAGTCTGTCTATCGTGTACTTAAACGATGCTTTACAATTCAGCTTTACAACTTCATAACGCACGTAGCGTGCGCGTGTTTAGCACGATAGGCGTGCGAAGCGTGAATCCCAAGGGAGAGAAGTACCTATGTGTCGGAGGGATCTAACGTTCCTGGTGCATGGTTACGCGTAACCGTAACTGATTCAGTCAAACCCGATCGAAATTTCTCAAAGACCTTGGATATGCAAATTTTACACGTTTTACATTTGACGTAGCTTCGGCGTGTACTAAAGTCTGTTGGCATTAAAACCGGTATCGCTCGACTATCCCAGGACATTAAGCTTGTGATCGACCGCGCTACATCATCGCCCAACCACTCCTACCGCACAGCATCAGCCGGATTGCGTTGTGCGCTGTTCTGTGAACCGTCGTAGGGGCGCTCGTAACCCACTGGTCGTTACCGACGAACATGCACACTATCCGCGGATACGCACAGATTAGCCGACTTCGTACGAGTCTGTATCGCGAGATGTACGAGTGGATGAATTGCGTGGCAGAAAAATAGGCGACGCGAACGCGAGAGCAGTTTGTAGAAGGGAACGGCCTTCGGTCAGGCCGTTCGCTGTTGAAACGACGCGAACGGGTCAGAGACGAGTGAATTCGATCGCCGATCGAATAGATCGAGAGAAAACAAAGTGGGTTAGGGTAGAAGAACGGGGTAAATAAGGGCAAAGTAAAACGGAGCAGAACGCAGCGGTGCACTGTGTCGGCGAACGAGCACGCGGGCAAATGAGTCGCACGAGTGCGCATGCGCCTTGTCCCCGGCAAGCCCCCACCACGCGTGTCCGGCCGCGTGGCGTTCTGATCAATTGCGACGTTGCCGAGTCCTCGGCTGACCCGGTGAAAGAGGGAGGAACAGAGACAAAGCGAGACGGTATTCCCCGGCGTTTTCGTTTTTCCCCACCACGCCGTTCGATCTATCGTTGCCGCTCACCCTTGCTAAACTAGGGGAATATCCTTGTCCATTCCCCTACCGTGTTAGCACGTGCAGACGCGCCTCCTTCAATTTTTCATACCTTATCGACCTGTGGATTCAAGCTTATACGCTCGTACGCCGCGGTGAGATGCGTCGGAGAATATCTAACGAAGGATCGAGACCAGGAACGCGATGGAAGTGCAACGAAACGGTGACGTGTTGCGCTCCGGTGCGCCGCTGGTAGTCACTGTTTCCGCCGCTGCACGCTGCCGCGTTTATCGGTGACATTGCGCGGATATAGGGGATGGAAAGGAAGGGGCACGTTGCATTTTTAAGGCGAAACGTAACCATTACGATCCGTTGGTTATTACAATTAACGTTTACCGAACATTTTATCGATCTTTCTTCTTCTTCTTCTTCTTCTTCTTCCTTCTCCTTGATCCGACGAAACTATTGATTTTTCTTGTTACGTTTTGCAGGTGCCAAGTTAAAACGGGAACGTACAGAGCAAGATGACTTATTTTGCGAAGAGAAGATGCTCATTATCGACGGTGAGTGTATTTAAGGAACGTTATCTCAGTTGAAACGAAATAAAGCGACGCGGATCGACGAAAACACGTTGATTCGATGCCTCGATCGGGCACAATCGGACACGCGTGCATATTGCATATTAACGCGCGCGTCCTCGCAGTCGGGGGCCTCGCGTATTCTTAGCTACAAAATTCAGAGCGTACAATAACCGTTTCTTCTTCTTTCTTTTTTTTTTTTTTTTTTTCGCCATTCCGAGTCGCGCGTACACGCTGCGCGCAGACGAAACGCGTGCGTCGTGTCAAATAAGTAATCGATTGTTCTGCCTATTACGACGATCATGCATAATTCACTGGGTTCGAGCAATTCCACGCGATCGCCTTCGATTCCTAATTCGTCGTCGATCGACGAGGATCCAGTTTCTGTACGTGACGGTGCACCACCGCGTCGGTCGTTCTTTAAAACCAACCGTTGCGTGCCAACGAACACGGAAGAACAAGCATGTAACAGTTACTGAACTGGGAGATAAAGGAGCAGCCTGCGTTGTAACGCGTTTGGAAGTCGGACGACTCGATCGAAACGTCGTCGACTCTCTCCGTATTTCTTCTCCCTCTTTGTCACCTACGTCGACGAGTTTCTCTATCATCGAGCGTATTCGTTGTCGAGCGAGAGGCTAACGATTCTCTCGTTCGCTCCGATTACGTTTCGAAACGCACACGCGATTTCGCGGCGGCCGTTTCGAGTTTCAACACGTCGTGCATCGTACGTAGTACTTTTGTACGTGTGCGTGCGCGCGCGCGCTCGTATACACACACGTATGTATGTATGTATGTATGTATGCACGCGCGCGCGCGCGCGCACACACACACACGCATACATAACACACGTACACGCACGCACACACAGACAGACAGACAGACAGACAGACAGACAGACAGAAGGATTCCGACGGAGACAGACAGCGTGCCTTCGGGCGACAAGGACAGAGTGTCGCGGGTGACTGGAGGCAGCTCTCGCGCGAACGGAGATGTGACGGAAAGCGGCGGCGGAGGGTCGAGAGGAGATTGGTCGGCGTCGCTGCTGCCATGCCGTCGCCACTGGTGGCGTGCACGGGCCGAAGAGGTGGGGTAAGGGAACAGGGGATCGTCATCCTCAGGTTGGAGGCGGTGGCACTTACGTTTAGACTTCAGTCGGCACCCGCGACTCACGCGGTTACGAGATTCCTTCGTTTAGCAAATTACACGGGCGATCGAACGATCGATACGAGCGGCCGGTCGTTGTTTCTTCGAGTCGGTTCTCAAATTGGTAAGAAGGACGTACCGACGTGATACTCGACCTGATCGATCGACCTTGCAGCCGGTCTTATCAAGCTCTGGCGGAGTCGTCGTGTCGTATAATGTAGATTGGTTTTAGAGGAGCGAAACCGTAGAGCCGCGTATACATACATACATACATACATACATGCATACATACATACATGCGTGCATACATACATACATACATGAGAGAAGTCAGACCGGCTGTTAGATACGCGCTAGAAAGGTCGCTGGTCTGCTGGTTGTGCGTCGTCGTTGCAGATACACGGATAGCCGAGACGCCGCTTTATCAGCCGCGATTACACAAGTGCGATCCGTCGAATAAGAAATCCATAGCGGTGTTGCGATCTAGGATAGTGTGTTTGGATTTGCTCACGCACGATCGACGCTTCTAGAAATCTGTCGCGCATTGTCTCGGAAGAGTCGCGGCTATCCTCCAAGCTGAATCGAACATGGATAAGTCGATGGATAAACGTTGATTTCGATAAATGGGCGTCGATCGTGTTCCGCGGACGTCCATCTATATCGCAATATATAATCGCGAAATCGAAGAGCGTATCGGACGGACGAGGAATGAAACCGTCGAGACGAACGTCGGTCGACAAGGATGTCCGACGAAGGATTTCTGGATATCGAAACCGTCGATGTTAGTTAAAAAGGAATTACGAAGCGGCTACGAGACTGGGCCGCGCAAGGAGAATTCGTCGAACGCGGCACCACGACGGCACGAGACACGGTGTCGCGAATGTTTCGAAAGTTGTGATTTTTTCTTGCCGGGTATAAACAGCGACCTCGTCGTCGTATTCGTTCGTCGTAACCGTTTCCCCTCTCTGTGAAATGAAACTGTGACGCAGCCCTCTCTCTTTTCCACGCGCTTCGCATTCCCGGTCGTTTCCACTTCTTTTCGAGCGACCGCTCCGTTCGACACGTCCTGGACGACAGTTTTATCGGTCGTCGCAAGGCTATGCGCGTTCTCGAAAAGCCGACCATCGGCCAACGACGTGTTTATCTACCTCGTATATAGTACCAGGCCGTTCGTTCGTCGCCGTTAAAGGGAAACCCGTCACCGTGTAACCGGTGCCACGCATACGGATCCAAGTTCCTATCGAAGAAAGTTCCAAAGCTATATCGGCGTCTATGTATATTGGAAAGTTATCGTGGTAATTACGGCTGTGCTGTGCGGTACATGTATCTTCTGGTCCGGTCGTCGCTCGTAGCGCCGTACGCCTCGTTCTCGTTCGCTTCGGACCTTAACTGTCGTCGTAGTACTGCGACCGCGGCCGCGGAGGAGGGTACCGTCCCTCGGCTGCGGGCACGAGGGAACGCGATCTCGCTATTGTCCCGATCGCAAATTCACGGGTGTGACGAGCAGGCATCGCCGACCCGATCTCTCCGATTACAGTAGAGTAGAAAATTATCGGGCACGATCGCAAATGCTTGTAGAAACTGTCGCTTGAATGTACCGAAAGGGAAGAGGAACGTCCGTACGTCGATCGTGTGTGTATCGGTGCGTGTGTATCCGTGTGCTCGTTGTTTCTCCTTTTTCTCTTTTTCGTTGGCGCGCGTGTTGTACGCGGCAGAGAGCAGCGTGCGCGAGAACGCGTGTGATCGCCGGGAACATGGGAGTTCTGTTGGTTTCGGATGGCACAGCGGCGGTTCAACCTCGTATGAATTTGAACGCGGTCAAAGCTGCGGGAGCGCAGCGTGCGATCGACGTCGCTAACGAGACGAATAACAATGTAAACGGACTGAGAGATGCGAATAGTCTGATGCCGACGCAGGTCGTCGGTATAATCGACGTGGTCGTCAACGACGAGCCGGTACGCAGCTGGATGCCGCCCCCGCCCAAGAAAAAATGGATACGACATTATCTGCTCGGTGAGCCAAACTTTTACCTCTACACTCCCATTTCTCGTCTGCCTTTCGCTCTCGAATCGAACGCCTTGGATTTTCAGTCCACCGCTCGCTGGAGCAGTTCTTTCTTCGGAGTAAAGTTTCACCGCGTTCGATAATCGGATGATACGAGATTTAAAGGAACGTCCGAACCGTTGACGATCGTAGCTCACCTTCCTGAAATTTATTCCATGCCACTATCCCATCGACTATCCCATCGACTATCCCATCGACTATCCCATCGACTATCCCATCGACTATGCCATCCTAATTAATCCAATTATACGATTACCGAAGATTATCGGATTATTCAAATTCGTCGCGACAAATGTCTCCAAATACGCATCAAAAGGAATTAGGTTATCGGAGAAACGATTCGACGATTTAAAAGCTACGAACGATCGTATCAAAGTTGATGAAAGTACAGAAGATTTGACGCGAGTCAAACTTTTCGCTGCTGGTTGCTCTTTCTGCACTTGCTCTGGCTACTTCTTTCTTTCTTTGCCGTACAGCGGTCTATAACTACATGCAGCGGGCGGCGGGGCGCGATGTTTTCACGCACGAACCGCGCAATCATCACGATACATTTATTTGAAAGTCGAGAAGACGCGATAAAGTCGCGATCCGCCGATAAAACGCGTTTCGCACCTTTATTATCGATGAATTGCTCTTTGTAGTTAGAAAACGTCCTATCGATAACGAATAGAGAAAGAGAGAGCAACGGTACTCGCGATTAACGCGATTACGAGCGTATTTCAGGGTTCGTTAAGGGCTAGCACGACGTTTGTCCCGTGTTTCCTCGCTCATGAACGAATGGACGCGATAGAAGAGGCTCGTTAAGAAACGATCCGTAACGGGCGATAATCGTGGTCTTGTATCGTTCCGCATGTTTCACGCTATATCTGGTTTTTGTTTTTTTTTCTTTTTTTTTTCTTTTTTTTTTTCGGTTGAATATTTTGCTATTTTTGAAACGAATGGAATCGAAATGCAAATTTTCGCCGACTTTTGCTGCGAAATACTTCGGACCCCGTCGTGTTCGCCGATCTTTTTCGTAAGACGGCTGAAACAGGAACAGGTAAGTTCGCAGTGGCGTTCTTCGATCACTGCGCGTATACGAACATCGAAACACAGCTGCGATAGTAATTGTAATTAATCGGAAATTAATTTGCTCTTCGTCGTAGAACGACGGGGACTGGTTTTCGTTGATCTCGGAAATGTTTACGAGACGTTGCTAAGTTAATTAATCTTGCTTTTACGAAGTTGTAAAATATCGCAAATATAATTGCCTAACATTTGTGCGTGTCGTACGTACATCCATCGATCGAAACAGAGAAGAGGAAAGGAAGTAAATTCTATAAAAAAAGACGGCAGTGATCTTTGATACGGCTACGTACACCGCATCGTTCGATTTTATTAAAACGATTGAACAATTGGCGACCCGAGCAACGTGCACGCGCGACTCGCCTGCTTTATCAAATTACGTCATACCAGTTCGATGCATATTCGATGCACGCCGTTCAGTAAAAATGAATCGTTAGATATGTTTCTCGTATCGCATAGTTGCGAATGTCGCCTCCGACATTCTCTGCTGCGAAATATCTCAAGTTTTTTCAGTTACGATCGATCCGACCATGCCAATTACGTTGTACGCAACGTACACTTTACGCGGTTAATTGCATTCGATCTGTAGATATATCGCATTACAGATAATATCGTCGTATGAACGATGTTCGAACTTTTCGCGGGCCAAATTGATCGATCGTCTTTAATTTCTCAATTTCGTAAGAACGCGATTAATATTCGGCATTCAAGATCGTTTATCGCAACAGGATGATACAACGGAGATAACGCTATGGTAAATTTGAATCGTCGCTAGACAGCGAAACTGTGTAAAATATGCAAAATATACGTGGCTCTGTTTCCACGATGCAAGAAAAATCTAAGAAAATTCTATCGCGAGAGCTACGAACGCGCGTGAAAATCCGCTATTCTCTACTTTTTAATTTAAGCGATGTTAGCGAATACGAAGTTGGAAAATTGTTGTCATTTGTCGATGACGTTATCGGTCATCCAACTAACGTACTCCGTACGACGAAGGACGCTAGATTTTCGATCGGCAATTCGATTCACGAGTTCGATTCGCAAAATTGCCACGGAGTGGCTTCGTTTCTAATTTTAAAGCCAAGTCGGTTTGGCGTGACATCAAGGCAATTATATATACGCGCGCGTTCAGCAGCCTGTGAACTGCACTGCCTCAAAACCCCCCGCGATCCTACCGATTTCCTATTTCATCTTGCGCACGAATACCCGCTCCTCCGGCCGTTATCTCGCACCGACACGTGGTCGCTCGCGACTCCGTATCGCGACCGTGACACTGCACTTAACCATCGACTACCAGCAGTCGTAACGATTCCCGGCGGTTAGTTTTGAAGAACGGCGGCGGTGAGAAGCGCGACGAGCAACCGCGTCGACGGCGAACCCGCTCGTCGCGAAACGCGTCGCGCTTTTTTATCGATCACGCACCATCGCGACCGATGCGGCGTTTCCACGCGGTTTGTCGCTACGTTCAGCGATCTACGCGCGCACACATGTATGATCCGTCGTAAAGAGTGTACATCTAGGAAATATCAACGCGTCTTAACGATCGCCTTCGAACGTATCGAGAGCTGTCTCGAGAGTTGTCCTCGACCTGCGACGAAATGACGACGAAATAGCGACACTGCTCGATAGATCGACAGGGGATTAAACAGAACGGTGTAAACATATTTGCTTTCGTCGTTGCATCGTTGAAAGTCTACTCGTATGTGGAAAATGTTCAAGACTCGGCCGATAACTCGATATAGACGTGGTTGCGCGCGATGCAACATCGCAATACTTGGCTCTGGCAGTAGCAGCGAATCTCAGCAGGTGAATCTCGATACAGAGGCGATTCGAAGATTTTCAGCTAGATGCTAATACTATTGTAAGTCACTTTGAACGTGAATTCGATACTTGGCACGTATCACCAGTTTTATGTACGCGTGTATTTTAGATTTATTAAGGGCAAGAAACGACCAAAGAAACACGCGCTCCTCTCCCGCTGCAGTCGCGCTCCGCGCGATCAGCTCGAAACAAACCGTATTTTTCTCAACTGTAATTTTCGTACGGCTTGTAGCTGCTTTTTCGAATTTTCAAACAGACCCGGTTATTTTTATAACCTTCGATCGTACGACGATTGCTTTACGACTAGACGGATTTATCGGGATAGTTTATCGCGACGATTTCGGCCGATTTTTATTGGCAATGCAATCGAGCTGTTCCCGTTAGAAAGGGGTTCGTTCGAACGGAGACACCGTTAAAAGGAGTCGTGTCTTTTTTTCTTGAGCATCGAGGATGCTTCGACTTAAAGTGGTTACGTACGCACAGCCTATAAATATTCTTTAGCTGGACGTTGGGTTCTCGCGTTACAGCAGGACCACCGATCGAGCTAGCGGCGCTAGATTCGTTAAAACTTTAAATACCAGTATGTACGATTGCTTCTATCCGTCAACTGTCGACTTTGACGTTTGCTCTCGCAAGGAATTTTTTAACGTCGATCGAACGTCTCCGTTGTTGGATCGACGTACGCGCTTGTTAAGTTCTATAAAGTTTAAATCTCGATCATTTTCGCGCATATTTACGTATGTATGGTGTATGGTTTCTTAATAAGGAAAGCTTGCCGCATGAATCATACGAATTCTACGTACGCGTTTACCGATTACATAATCCATCGAACATTGAGTTTCCAAGAGAAATTAACAACGTAACTACGTCGTCGTAATTAACCAAAAGAATACAAACGATTCGAAGCGTGAATACCTTTGCCGATTCTCTTTTCTTTTTTTCTTCTTTTCTCTTTTTTTTTTTTTTCCACCGAATTGCCGATAAATCTGGAATCGCGAATGTCTAAGGATTTCGTCACTCGAACGGATTATCGCATAAAGTAGCTTTGGGTTTTGATATTTGGACGTAAACAGGCATGCTTACATTTACATCTGGTTAGTTTGACTTCGAGCGGTAAAGGCTGATTTCATGCCGATTTTGCAGATAAAAGAACAGTCACGTTCTTTCGTCTCTGACCATTTTAGTTCATCGCTGCGAATTACCATCCGAACGTCCGTCTAGACAGGCAGGCTCGTCTCTGTCTGTCCGTCCGTCTCTCTCTCGCTCACTCGCTCCGTATAGTCTCTAATCTGAGCGCGCCTCTCCTTTTCCAAAGGATTTTGCTAAAAGATCCGTTGAACAAGGGCCATTGGCAATTTTAATATCCGCGAGGATATCGATCAGAGTCGAGTCACGTTATTTTATATATACGATATTTATTCTTTAATTCTTCGTATCGTTCGTATCCTTCATTCATATTTCGATGGAAAGTCGACAAACGTGAATTTCCCCGATACAATCCTTTCGTCGACTGCAGAAGAAATTTCTTGCACGATCAAATAATTCGAGCGACGACCGAGAAGAGTAATTTTTTTTTCTTTTTACATCCATTTGTCGAATAAATAATTCTTAATTTAGTAAAACACGCGCCACTGGTCCTCTTAATACGGGCAGATGGTCTCGCGTGTTTTCAATCTTTTTCCCAATAATTCCACCTTCTTAAGACGATTCTTAAGACGTGGATCTTTTCTTCTTCTTGTTTTGTTTCACTGCCGCTTTTCTTCTTCTTCTTCTCCTTCTTCTCTTTTTTTTTTTTTTTTTTTTTTTTTTTTTTTTTTTTTTTTTTTTTTTTTTTTTTTTTTTTTTTTTTTTTTTTTTTTTTTTTTTTTTTTTTTGTGTATAGTTTGCGTTCGTAGCAAGTTGCGAGTTACGCTAGAAGATTCGATGTAAAGCGATCGTCCGCGTGTGTGCGTTAACAGCTCGTTTCGTTTACGCGATATCCAGGATAAAAACACGATCGTCCGTTTCGTGTTATTTAACGGACGACTTTTGGCTGGTAATTCCATCTCGATGAAATTTATCGCCACGTTTCAACGTTAAACTCGACTGTCTGATCGTGAACGCGGCAACGGTTCGGCGGAGAGAGGGAACCGTTGTTCGATAAATTTTGCTAATAGATGAATCGCGTCACTGAATATCAATTTCGGAGACAAGAAATTAGCGGAGATCGCTATTTTTAGGTCAAGGATCCGCCATTCGATTCGCTCATGCTCCACTTTTATTCGATTTTTATCCAACGCCGTTCTTCTCTTTCCCGCTCATTTTCTATCAGCCGATCTCCTTTTAAATACCTTTCTTATCTCAATGTTCGTTTTGCTCGTAGAAGAAACGTTGGTTTCGTTGGTGTCGCGATGTTAATTGTCAAACTTTTTAATAGGACTTTACTTTGACAAATTTTACAGTCCATTTCCGGTTTCCTCGAAAAATCTCGAAAGATCGCATATGGTAATTTTCTCGCAAGGAAAAGAAACGAAAGATAAACGTTTGAAATAAGTTGACGCAGATACGAGAAGAAGATAGAATGCAAAAGACGGGAAGATTTAACCTGTCGAATGCGTCAACCTCGTTACGCAAGAGCAGACTTCCTGTCCCTGTCTACAGAGATTTATCGCACGAAGTAGGCCACTCGATAAAGGCCAACGACGAACGATCAAAAATATATACCAAAAACTGCGAACTTACGTTGACGACGTATCTACGACCTTGCATCCTTGCAACCTGGCTGAATATCGCATTTTTAACTTATCCGTAAGTTGTAATATTTTTAGTATCAAATTCTCTATAGATAGCGAGATACAGAAATGTTGCGCGAACAACTTTTCTAGAACGTATTCGAGTATTGGAAAACAAAAGGAGAGAGAGAGAGAGAGAGAGAGAGAGACCGTTTTCATCGGTTGATAGTCGGACGGTAAGCGTAAGAAAATCTTGTTCGCCGGAGATCGCGATGTAGTCGCGTTGCAAGACACGTTTTAGCGTGTTATTCGACGAAGGCAGCGTTGCGAGCGTGCACCGAGTGCAAGGTATATCGCCGGTGCTTTCTTGCTTCTTGTTCTCGTGATACGTACACGACGCCGTCTTTAAGCCCGGAATAGATTTAGGAAGCGTCGAGCTATGCGACCAAGCTTTGCCAAGTCTCTTGGTACATGAATGAGTTAGTTGCATGTGCGTACACGTGCTGCGCTAATTTATAGCATCGCGACGAACGGAGCGGCGGCCCTCCGAGCACGAAAATTGCAGATCCTACAGGATCGTCGTAGCGAAACGTTTTGGTCGTTCGTGAACTGCGATTTTAGACGGCTCTACCTTCTTAACTCTATCTTCTTTCCAACCCTGCCTTTGTCCTTTCCATTCTTTTGCGTCCAGTCGCGGCGTTCCCTCGTACACGCAATTCCTTATTTCACATTCCTAGCAACTAAACGACCAAAGAAAATTTTCCTTCCGTTGAAACGAGAGCGAGATATTTGGAGGCGTTTTTATTTTACTTGACGGACTTTGCGTCCAACGTTGCGACCCGTGCGATCGAACAGATATACGTGTAAATAATTTTATGGACTGGAGAAAAGAAATTGAGTCGCATCTGAAGATGGAAAAGGGAAGAGGGAAGAAAGACGCGTTTAGTTTAGTTTAGTTTAGTTTAGTTTAGTTTAGTTTAGTTTAGTTTAGTTTAGTTTAGTTAGTGCGAGTGGAAAGAGAGTGGATCAGAGATGTCTATACGTATCGAAGCCATCGCCACTCCAGAGAAGCATTCGCTAATCTTAGGCGAGAACATAGTCATTCAGGTTCGAGTATAGAATAGAATGAGCAAGGGGAGCGTGGTCTGCACCGTAGAACGCGAGGAATTGCTGCGCCTCCGTGAATGCTATCCAGAATGAAAGTTTCGAGATCGGGCAACCGCTTGGAAATTACTCCTGTAAAATCCTCCTTTTTTTCATAGTTCAATTTCCTGAAAAAGCTATTTACCCGAGAGTGTCTTGTTGCCTTGAATACGTTCTCACCTGTACCATATTTCTCTAAGAAATCTCACGCTCCTCCGGTGCTGTAGATTCAGAATATCACGTTCAGTAGCGTATGAAAAGGACGATCATTCGCAAGATTCCGAAATTTTAAGAATCGTTAACCAACGCTTATCGGATAGACGCGATGATAAAAGTAATAAATAATCATGTTATGATAAGAATAACGAATGAGATTTTGATCAAACTATATCGAAGATCTCTCTTGGACAGAAGAAAGAGCGAAGTAGAAAGTTTTATAACGGTCAATCGTGAGAAAAGGTTGATTTGATTTATTTTTCAGAGGAGGAGCCGCTAGAGAATAATAGAACGAACGGGAATCACTCGACAGGTTCCCGAGGGAGTCCCGTGATCTCAAGCACGCGAGTAACGCCACCCTCGGCGAACACAAATTCGGCTCATCTGGCCGCCGTACACTCTACGTCGCACCTCCATCTCCATCATCATCACCATCATCAGCAGCAGCAGCAGCAGCAGCAGCAGCATCAGCAGCATCAGCAGCAGCAGCAGCAGCATCAGCAGCATCAGCAGCAGCACCAACAGCAGCAGCACCAACAGCAGCAACACCAACAGCAGCAGCACCAACAGCAACACCAACAGCAGCAACACCACCAACAACAGCAACAGCAGTCACAGCAGCAACAGACGCAGCAACAACAGCCGCCGCAACAGCAACAACAGCATCACCATCATCATCATCATCATCATCACAACAATCACAACAGCACGCATAATCCTTACGTGGAAAATCATAATACGAATCACTCGCAGCAGAACGCGGGCAATCTCGTCGTCGACGTTGAACCCAGCCACGACAATAAGAAGCATCGAAACGGGTAAGATTGATGCAAATATTTCTATTTTATTTGTAATTCGTTCGATGTATGTCGGTTAATTTCGTTCGTGCGATGGATAAAAATAAGTTAGCTAAGATAAGCTTAATTCGTATACATTATATGTTTAATTTAAGTTTTAACCCTCGTCCGTCCCTTATAACGAGCATATAAATTACGAACACGAGACGAATATCTCTCTTTATTGCTTTACCATTTTGCTCTTACTTTTATCTCTTACTTTTATCACAACGCGTGTCAAATTGACGTAAGCGACGGCCGACGGATGCTGGTTAAAGCGTTGTTAAGTTCGTATAATTTGGGACAATGTGCATAACCGTCCTTGTGTATATCTTGTGTATATTTTGTGTATATCTGTGTTAAGTTTAGTTACCGTACTTTTAGTTACTATAAAGTAGATCTAATATAGTTTACGTCGACATACGATTAACATTAACGTCAACGTATGCGAAGATACGCTTTCTAATTTTTGTAAGGGTGGTAGGAGAACTTTGAGTCAGCTTTCTTTATTATCGCGGCACGTTCAGTTATAATCTCGAAATTGGATAAAAAGGAGAAGCAAGAGAAGTAAACAATGGGTATGCATAATGTTGGAATGAAACGAATTTGGGATTATTCGCCGATGTAGTAGATAGAATCACCCAACATCTGGTACGAAAGTGCTTTGTAATAACTTTAAGAATAACCAAGTTACCGTTGCAACTGTGACTGATTTTATACGGAAAAACTTTTTAAAGTCTAATTATAATTGTCCTTAGACTAGTTCGTTTTACGGAGAACGAGAGTTGATTCGAGTTGAACAATTTGGAAAACGAATTAACTTCTCGTACTTGTTTGTTACATCGAAGGTTACACGCGTTGCAGATTTGCATCGAGTAATTTATACCATTAACGCATAATTAGGTGTTGCATATACAGCGAGGGACAAAGGTATTCGTACATCTTTTAAAGCAGAATAACTTTTTAAAGCTTTGATCGAACGACCAGTGTGTGTGTCTATTCTCTCTGAAAGGTTTAGAGGGATCAGATTTCTACGTGACGCGTAACGTGTCTTTTCCCTTTCCTTTTCTTTTTTCTTTTTTTCTTTTTCTTTTTCTTTTTCTTTTTCTTTTTCTTTTTCTTTTCTTTTGGAAAAATTGCAATTGGTCGGAATCTCGAGGAAGAAATTGGGGGTTACCTTTTACCATTTCTTTCTTTCTTTCTTTCTTTCTTTTTTTCTCTTCTTTATCCAAACTTGTAATAAAAATTTAAGCAACGCGATTATCGAACATTTATACGTCAGTTACACAATTGCGTTGTAAAATTTGATCGAAATCTGTTAACGTTGCAACGAGTCACAAACGGTTAAAAATGCCTGTCGCCTGTTTCCGCATCAACCGAGTTCGCTAAAATTTTCACCGTGTATATCATATACTAACTAACGCAAATCTTCAAAACGTGTTGCTGAAATTTTCGTTACAAGCCCGGATAAAAATGTTGCAGAAGGCAATTTTTTCAAAACGCTTTTAACGCGTTATCCGGTAAACTAATCCTTTGTCAGTTTATCGAGTCGTTTGGTCAAATTTTAAACAAATTATTCTGTTTTAAAGGATGCACGCGGGGCATACTTTTATTCCTCGTTGTGCATATTGCAGTCTTTTTTTTTTTTTTTTTTATAGACAATTAACACGTTCTATGCGAAGAAGAAAGATCATTTTAGCCGTATATCTAGTATCCTATACGCGTGTCACCGAAAACGTTGCGTTAAAAAATTTAATTAGAGTAAAAAAAAAAGAAAAAAATGATTTTCTCCGTTTTAACGCTATATCGAACAATTTTTTTACTCGCCTAGCGAAAGTTTCAATTGTACCAATCGTTAGAACGTGTTAATATTTTATCGAATGTTACATCGATAAAATTCCATAGTATATAACCCGTAATTAACATTGGATCAAACCAAACGTTACTTTCTTGCAACGAAATACAACACATCTACACCCCTAATTCTCAAGAAGTTCATTTCTATCTCCCTGTTACTTTTCCTCCTCCTTTTCCCTTTCTGTTCCATCCCGCATTTGCTCTCTGTCTCTCTCTCTCTCTCTCTCGCTCGCTCTGTCCGTCTGTCTGTCTGTCTCTCTGTCTGTCTGTCTGTCTGTCTGTCTGTCTGTCTGCCTGTCTGTCTCAAAGACACGTTACGCGTCACGTAGCAGCATCAGCAACAGTAGTATTTAGTAGTTCATTGTCGCGAATTGAATTCTCGTTCGGTACATTTGCCGACGGTTGCTCGGTCCACGGTGCCGCAAACTTCGCTTGCTTCTCGGCGTTTTTCCGTGTTCTTTCTGGCTGCCGATATGCCAGCCTGTTGCTTCGCGCGCTCTCTCCCTCTCCGTCTTGTCCGTTCTCTCTTTTCTCGATGCACAGGCAGGAGCGTCGAGGCAACAGAGTCTTCGCTACCCATTCACGCGGTGCACGTGTCCAGGGTGAATGGCACGTGCACGGTGCGTCACTTACCACGTCGCGAGACCGGGGACCGGGATGCGTACTAACGCGCCGCTGCCATTATCGCGTACCACCACACGCGTGCTGCACGCTCGTGCCTCCTGCCGCTAGACATTATCGTAATTTGTCTGCCACCTTCCGATTAAGAACGCGATTTCGATGTCTGCGTACCTCGCTTCGGAGGTGCGCGGGGATCGTTGCTCTATCCGATCGATTATAGAGATTATCAACCGTTTACGCTCGCTTTGTTATCACTACAGTTTTCTCTCCTTATTTTAGCATTTCTGTGTTTTCTGCTATCGGATACCGTTCCTCACCTGGATCTCCAAGATCTCGATACTCAAAGTACTTTTTTATGTCGCGACTTTCTCCGCCATCCGAGCTATATTTCACTTTAATTTTCTAGATGTAAAGAATGCGTGCGAAACTGATTAACAAAGTATTAGCAGTAAGCTGGTCGTATTGCTGCGATCATGTAAGAAAAAATGATGCAAGTTGTGTTATTATCGTTTGGGTGGGGGCAGGGGGTTCGCGTCAACAGGTCGGCGCGAATCGATTCGAAAATGCCCGACAAATCGGGGGGCAACGTAACGTAATTTGTAGAGGGACGTAAATTGTACGAGCTACGTTTTGCCGATGACTCGATGCTTTTTATTTAAGGGCCTGTGAAATCGCTTCAATAGAATTTCGATAGATTTCATAGTTCGTTGGAAGTAATTTATCAACGGTTTATCGGTTCCACATAGATGTAAATACAAATGGAAAATATCGCGTGTCTACATATATCCGTTTCTCTATTCTAGACCGTGTGTAATCCGTTCTGGCACCAGAGAAGTGCATAACAAATTGGAGAAAAATCGAAGGGCGCACCTGAAAGAGTGCTTCGAATTATTGAAGAGGCAACTCCCGTCGCAGGAAGAGAAAAAGTCGTCGAACCTTTCGATTCTTCACGCTGCGATCAGGCATATACAGGTATGTAAATTGATATTCCGTTCTAGTTTCTAGAAAAGTTTAGCACAATTACTATAACATCCCTTGCTGCAAAGTTACGTGCCCTTTACTTTACGTAATAGCGAAATCCTGTCTCTCGCGGAGAATATGCTTGCACGCGAAACGCTTTGGTATCGTAAAAACTGCCAATTATGCTCCCTATTATGCCGCAATGGTTTCCAGTGTCGCAGGTTAGCCGTGTGACCTAGCGCGAAATGCGTGGTCGTGGCACCTGAATATATAAACGCCGCGTAATTGTTCCGTTCGAGTCGCACGGTCAACGTATCACGAGTCGGTTTCGATGTACGACTTTTTCGAAAAAAAAAAACAAAAAAAAAAAAAGGAAAAAGAAGAAAAGACAGAAATAATCACCGGCTCGTAACGGGGGTTGTAACTGCCACGGTTACTTCGCCACGTAATAATCTTCGATACGTGAGACTCGACCCGATTAATCTCCCATTCTATTAATCTTTCGTTATTAATCTTTTTCTTTAATATATTGCGTCTCGCAAACTGTGTATCAGCGAGTGACGTAACATACCATGATTGTAAATACCAATTAGCCGATAGTAGATAGTAATGGCATATGGTATCGGGCCGGAAATAAATCATTCTATTGTATCGATAACGGATATCGGTAGAGACGTTGCGCCTATTTTATATTCAGAAGGAAATTTTGAATTCAATTTTCTCGCAATTTCGGAATTTGCGAAACGGACATTAAGTTCTCGCGCGACGGCCAGAGGATCGGCCCGATGCGCGTCCCCGCGAAGGTCGACCGTACATACCGCCTCCTTTCCCTTCTTTCGTGATTCAACTCGTATCCTACTATCAGCCGTTTGTGGCCTCTTTCTCACGCGCTTGTGCAGCTTATTCTCCGTGTCTCTTTCTCCGTACCCTTTCGGTCTGCGCGTGTCTCTATTTTTTACCTATTTACTGTACGATCCGTTTCTTTCTTTCCAATATGCAAACGGCATACGCGTCGTTTCCATCGTACGTGCAAAACCCAGGGTGTCATATTTCTTTCCCTCTTCTTTTCTTTTTTTTCTTTCTTTTTTTTTCTTTTTTTTTTTCTTTCCTGGTCGCTTCCTTCGTCTTTTCCTTTAACCAGATCGACTAATTTACTTACGATATATTATTCCGCCTTTACGTTTATTTATAATATTATATAATTATTTTTTGCCTTTTTTCCTCGCTTTTTACGGTACGGTCGTCTTTCCTCCTCGTCCGACAGTTTCACTCTCTCCGTTGCTCCGTCTGCCGCACGAGGTCGTTTCGAGAGACACGTTGTTCCCCCACCACAGTCTTCTTTCCTCGTATTTTCGTCTTTGTCCTTTCTGTCTCGCGATCCCCACTCCTTTCTAGTCTTGTCTCTTATCCCTCGCTCTCTGTCCGCTCCTGACCTCTCCTCTTTCTTTCCGCGTGTATCTTCTGTCTCGCGTTCCGTCTCTGCAGTTTCCTTCTCTTTCCGTTTCTTCATCCCCCTCCTTTTCCGTTCGCTCGTCCTCGTCAAAACGGCATTGCCTGCGTAACTCTTTCGTCTTCGTCGATCGTCGTCTTTCCCACTCTAGGTCATCCTTCGTGTTCCCCCACCGTACGAGACGTTCGCTTTCTTCGTCTCCGGTTCACTCTGTGCAGTTTGCGCGTGTGCGTGCACGATGCTTCTCCACGTACAACGTGTACCTGTATTGGTTCCACGTGATTGCGCGGCCATCGGTGTCACGCAGCATGGCACGTACGGCGTACGCTGCTATCCGAACTTTTATCGTTCGGAGCGCCATTGTTGCCGACTTCTAAGTACGAAACGGATGCTCCACTCCGACGTGTCGAAATTGCACGTTGGCTTACCGTAACGTCAGGTTTCTGCGTAATTACGTGGAATTACCCGTTCCATGTTTCTGTTCAGCCACCGATCGGCTACGTCTTCTGAACGACGTCATTGACGCATACCGTTATCAAATTAGAACGTTTTGTTACATATTTAATTTTAATAATCATAGTCAATAAATGTACGGAATCAACGAAACGCGATCGTTACGTCTTTCGCCATTATACGGGCAAACCTTAATAATATATATATATATATATATATAAAACATATTTCAAAGACTAGCTTCTTAAGGATAATTTTCGGTCTCAGGTACAATCATGCTCTATTGTCTCCTTCGGGGTCGAGGATTATCCAAAGTTCTGTGAGAAACGTAGCGACTCACAAATAAACCGCACGATTACCGACGCAATAATAACTTCGTGAATAGCTGCCAGATTTTCAAGATCGTTAAGCATTTAAGCTAGGGTATTATTTCGGAAAATGGTACGGTCGTCGCAGGTACTAAGCAATCGTTATTTCGCTTCAGTTCGAAACTCGAATGGCCAAGCGTAACCTATATGGATCCCGTGAAAACGTGCCGTCAATAACCATCGACCAAAATACAACGTGATTAGATTAGACGTTAAACAGCGTAATAACGAAACGTTCCCTTTTAACGGCTGACGTATTGGCACGATAAATATCGTCGTATCGGGACAATGCTCGATCGAAACGTAGATATTTGAAAATAAAAAAAAAAAAAAAACAAAAAAGCAAGACGTATGTATCGTCGGAGATACGAATGAAAGGAAACCGGTAATCCACTACCGGTACGACGACGCTTTAGACGGGTTTAACTTACTCCATTCTTGTTAGTTGGCGAAAAATCCGCCAGATTCGCGCGCACGCGAGTTCGATAAAGTATAATAAAGTACATGCACGATCTTCGCGGCACGTACGACGTGGCAGATAGGGGAGATGTAGAAAGAAACGAAAACGCTATTTGCGTATATCCGAGAGCGCAGTATTGTGTGTGCGAATCCTGTTGGAGGCGGTTTACCCACGTGCTTGTGAACCGCGCGTGCGCCTATTCATGCAACGGCCTTCGTGCACCTTCCTCCTCACCTCCACTTCTATCGTCGTTCTATCTCCTTCTAACTTACCTATCCTTCGATACGCGTGTCTGCCTATTTTTGTTGTGTTTCTCGGTCTTTTTCGCAACGTATATTCCCCTCCTTCTGCTTTCTCCCCTCTCTTTATCTCTCGTGTTGCGTTCTATCTTTGTTGGTCGCCCCATCTTTCTTCATATTTACGTCCTGCTCTGTCTTCCTCTTCTTCCTCTTCTTTTTCTTCTCTTTCTTTTCCTCCTCCCCCATCTCCTCCTCCTCCTCCTCCTCCTCCTCCTCCTCCTCCTCCTCCTTCTCCTCCTTGTTCTTCGACCAAGGCGATCCTCGTCTCCCACTTACTTTCTTTGATTATCACTGTGTAAGTTGGCGACCCCGGTCGTGTCTTTTCTTTCCGTCTGCGTTCCCTTTTGCGCGCGGCTGCGTCGTCGTTCTCCTCTTTCTCCTCCTTGACGATCTTACCACGTGTATTCTGTATCGTGCGCGCCGGTAGCGCTGCCACTTATTGTCACGTGCGTTCCTCCGCGAAACGTTTCTGCCGATACCGAATCGAATGCTTATCACGTTTTGACGGAGTGTCGTACCTACTCGAGATTTATACCGTAACACGTCCAAGTATTTTTACGTCTGTATTGTTAGTCTTGCGTGTTTTCACGCTCGTTTCATTTTACGTTGCATTCATAGTCCAACTTTAGAATTAATCTTAGGACAGCATTGTTTCGCTCAAAAATTTACCAGTTTACCAATAAATATTTTATATATATATGAATGATATATTAATAAACGATTTAACATCGGACATTTCCATCGCCCTAACATCATTTACATCGCCCTGAAGCTATGGTTTGAACCAGTTATTCCGAGCAGTAAAAGTTTAGCTTAGATTATGTTCTACAACAATGCTGTATATAACGGTACAAAGGTCGCGTTTGGCGACACGAAGATTACAGAAAAGTTATATACATATGACAACGTATGGTCAAGATTGAATTTTGTAATTTGTACAGCAAATGATGCCGATTCTTCGTCGGAGATTCTTATCGTGGTTCAAAGTTGCCACATCGTGAATTTTCTCGACACTTGTGACGCGAAACGAGTGAGCACGAACGCGTGTAAACTGAACTTGGTCAGGTTCGAATTTTTTCTTTCCCCTAGACGTCCCTAGGAAACGCGTGCATCTCGTTCGCCGGGTATCGGAGCTCGTTGTCACGTGCACCCGTGCGCTCGTGCACGGTTCCTTCACGCATGTTCCTGCTGACGTCAAACACAAGGCTTATCGTATTTCGATGGAGAGATGCTCTGAATCTGCAGGAGTATCGTGTGACGCTCGCGTTATGCTGTTCTCGAAAACGAAGCCGGGATACGTATAATGGGCTTTCGTCCGCTTTTTGTCGTGCGCGCGCAATTTTTCATAATGGTCTACCGGACAGTGCGAAGTGGATCGCGACAACTGCGATCGTTTCTGTGAAACTGTGAAACATGCAGGTTTGTGATAAACGAAGATAATTTTATGCACGACAGATCGCGTAAATTTTAGAGTTCTCGGATCGCGAAAGTTTCGAGGTAGCAAATAAATATATATCGCGTTATCGGTTGAAATACATATTCGCGCTTTCTCGGTCGCGAATAATCGGAATCTGTCTGGAACACGTGCTTATATAATCGCGAGAGCGTGTTGCATTTTACATCGTTTCGGTCGAAAGCTAATTAATTTTTCCGCTCGTTCTATCAAAAAAAAAAAAAAAAAAAAAAAAAAAAAAAAAAAAGAAAAAATACGAAACTTTTTTCTACCATCGATTGCCCTGTTTTTTAATTGCGGGGATATCGTTGCAGATGTTGAGAAGGAAGGAACGAGATTACGAACACGAAATGGAAAGGCTTGCTAGGGAAAAGATTGCTGCCCAGCAAAGATTACTAGCTCTGAAGAAGGAACTCGCGGCTACTTGGGATCACATCGACTTTAATACTCTTTTACCGGAACAGAATGCGGCTGCCGATGTAACGGCCACGAGAAGTAGTAAGTCTTATAATCGAAATAGGACATTCGCATACCTTTTAAACCTACTCGAGGAGAAACAACAACCATCGAAGCGAGCATTGTATAAAATATAAAATCGACGATAAGAGAATAATGTGAGGTGGTAATTTCTAATTTAAGAATGTTTTTTTTTTTTTTTATTAAAGTTTCAGAAAACATGGAGGTCGATGTGACGGGGCTGGCACGGGGTGGTACGAGGTACAGCAGTACCAGCAGTCTGAGCAGCGCAGCTACGGCTAGTTCACCGCAGACGCTTCAAAATACTAGCACGACTTCCAATATCCACAGTCAGGTTGCCACTGCGGCAGTTGTCTGCCAAGCGCAGGGTATGAATCTTGCGCCAAGTTCCAGAGAAAGTCCACCTGCGAGTTCGAGTCCTGGAACGCCTGCACCTAGCATTCCTACTCCAGCACAGGTACGTTCCGTAAGAGGTTGAAGACGGTATCGTGCACGAATAGTTCTAGGGTCGGTTGAATTGGCGCGGTCGGTTAAGTCCGCGGCTGCTAATCCGAACGTCCCTGGATCGAATCCCCAGTTTGGGCTAAAATCGTAACTGACCGTTTTTTATTCGCTTCGAAATGATTAGATCGCAAAGTATATATCGTCGAAGCACATATTATACTGCTGCAGCAAGCAGGGGAGAAAAAAAAGCAGAGAGTGTTGAAGCGCGCGCAGCAGAAAAAAGTAGTGTTTTATAGATAGGAGGAGAGAGAGAGAGGGAGGGAGCGCGCAGCAGCGCCGCAGCAAACAAAAGAGAGAGAGAGAAGCACGACACGCACCCCCTTGGACACAACGTTTGTTGTACATTTAACGTTGTGTGTGGAACAACGGTGCAAGACTCAAAATGCATTGCGAATGCGTGGTGTTTAATAATAATAACTAGTTTATATATATATATGTATAAATTAGTTTGCCGACCAATGCAACACATTTGTTTTTTTTTTTTTTTCTTTTTTTTCTCGCAGATTTAGAAATTAGATTTAGAATTACCTTCTTGATATTTACATTTATCAGAAACTCGAAAATTTGATGCAAAGGTAATTTGTGAAATTTTTATCGTAGGAGAAAGTTAATAGTTCACCAACGGGTATAGTGCAGCAGCCGCACCAGTTGCACTTGCCGATCAGCGCTCAGATATTGAACACCAGTCAAGGATTGCCGACGATCGTACCGACCCTTCAGCACCTCGGTCCGAGCTTGAGGGTGATACCCGGTGACACGAGGCAACTTCTGGTCACTCACACCGCTGGCAGCAACGAATCCAGGCCGCTCACGTTGGCCGTGCAAAACTCGCCGGATCAATCGAGGCCGCTTATTGCCGTGCAATCGAACACTGGAAGTGAGCCAAGGCCCGTAGCGCTGGTCGTTCACTCGTCCACGGCCAACGACAACAGGGTAACGTTTGTGCATTCTAATCTGTCCAACAACGACAGGCCGTTGGCCCTAGCCGTGCAGTCGTCCGCCAATGACGTCAGGCCAGTTACATTAGTGCATTCGGCAAACGAGGGGAGGCCGTTAGTTTTCGCTGCGCATTCTCCTGCACTGAATGTTACGAGTGAGTAACTCGAAACGATCCTGCCTACATAGAGTAATTACGAGTTCGTTGCCGTCGTTTATTTAAAAAATCTTCGTTTATTCTAAAAAAAAAAAAAAAAAAAATATGAAAGAAAAAAAAAGAAATACTCGATCAAGTTTGTTCAGTGCTGCTCGAACTACACCACGACATCTATAGAGAACTTTTCTTATTTTGCTTTCACCTTCGATAGCAATAAAGCAATACGACTGCGCGAATTTGTCGGCTTTCTCTGCTTTGAAATTTCACGAGACATCCTATCCACGAGCAACGTTGATTCATTTTGCGATAGATCGTGTCGGATAATATCGTGCATTGTGTACGTTGCAGATGCTCAAACGAGGATACGAGCGGGTGACGCGCAGACCACGCATAAAATGGTCGGTGGTGTGACACTGGTAGGCGGAAATGGATCGGAGTTGACCAGACTTCCCGGTGGCGCTGAATTGAACATACTGCCTGCAAATGGTAATGCTTTACATTGGATATCTTTTTGGGTTCTTTTCTCCCTATATCTGTATATCATAGTCTAAACGCGCTATTCACCATGCTAATCATTTCTATATTTGCCGCCAGAGGGCAAACCCACAATTCCAATTTCTCGTTAGTTATCGCGTATCTATCGGTCTCTATAAAAACAAGTTCCGATCTCGTTGTTCCACACGTTTCTTGTATACAGCACTATATCCAAGACGAAATCGTACTACTGTTACGATCTTTGTAATGATACGAAATCTGGTGCTAGATGAAAGGTTTTGGCCATTTGCAGAGCGACTCGTGTTGTTATCCGTGTACGGGATTGCTTTGAAAATGGTGTACAAAAAAGTCCTTCTTTCCTTTTCTTTTCTTTATATTTATTACGTGCTTTCGATTTACGTTACGATATTTATTTTTAAAGAATCGTCCGGCAAGAAAGATTTTCAGCAACGGTGCATGCTCGCGAATAGTTACCGATTACCAATCGCGGAAAGGTGAAAACGATCATCGAGCTCGAGGGATTCGAATTATTCTCTTATTAGCGTGGGTATTGGACGAAAGAAGACAACATATCTTACCGTGCAAATTACCCCTATGGGTTGCAGGATTGACGCTGAGCCATGCAGGAGTGTCGCTTCAAACCACAACAGGTAAACCAGGCTCGACAGTGATGCAAAACGCTCCGTCCACAGAGGGTATAGCTCATATCGTTGGCCCGCACACACCTCTCTCCGGCCTGACACCGATCGTCACGCCGATGACCGTTGTCTCGCAAGGGAATCAAGTGACTGCTCATATCCTAGCCCCCTCTAGCCTTGCGGGCAAAATGATCACCACCCCGATCCTCAAATCCGTGGCACAAATGCCGATCGTGAACGCCCAGTATATCAACACCACTACCCTGGTGAAGCCCGTAGTTGTCGTCAGTTCACCGTCAACATCCACACCACAGTCGACGACGGCTTCCAGCACACAACCTTCCTCCACCACGCATTCGACCGTCTGACAGAATCAAAAGAAAGTGAAACTAGTTTGAGAAATGGCTGCCGCCAAGCGTACGGAGGCACGGGGTTGCAGAAATGACGATAGATCGGCGTTTGATCGACGCGTGTCCACGTTCCGTTATCGTCTAACGGTTGTCGCGTGTACAGGACCGACGACTATGCACGACCGATTCGATGCTTCAACGAGAGACAAGGTAAAAATCGTAGATCTGGTCGGCAGAAGAAGAGACATAAGAGACGACGCGATAATTCTCTCCGTCGTGCTATTTCCAACATCGGGGGGAGAATTTCTTATTTTGTAGAAGTTCGCTCGCGTCCCTTCGTGCTTTGGATTTCGAATGTTTCTGCTCTTCCAAGGAGTGAGACGACCGAGAGATGCGAAAGTGTTAAAAATGCCGTTGCTCAACTTGCGCGATTGTGCATGGTACCTTGAACGATTCAGAGGAGTACTTATCGAAGGCAAAGCTCGATGGAAATGGGTCAGAGGCAAGTGAACGCGACGAGGCAGCTTCGGACGAAGATGATCTCGTTCGCGTTCTCCGGAAGCGTAAGAAAGAAAGGAAGTAGGCCGATGTGCGCGGACGGAATTTCTCAGTGCGATCGTTCAACGTTCGCGAATTCAACATTTCGCCGTACGATTTTCCGCGCGATGAAATTCGCGGGAAATAAAACGGTCGTTACGTTGTCTGTCGAGTGATCTCTTTCTCTAAATTACATACGCGATCGTATATTGGAACGTATCGCGAACGAACTCCATTGACGCATGAAATCAATTTGACTCACGACACTGGAATGTTATTTGCACGATTTTTTTTCAATATCTTGGCTGCAAAGTATAACAGAGCTATGTATATCGTTTCTTTTTTGGTACCTTGTTGCAATTGAAGAAGTTCGGCAAAGAAGGGGCTAAACTGTGTGTTTACAGAGTGATGTTAAATTAATGAATTGTATGATATATAAGGTTCGTTTAGATGTTTGAAATTGATCGAAATCTTGAAATCAGATGGATGATAAATATGCTTGCGCTTTTAAATTAATTCTTTATGTTAAATAGTGGCTGTGGAGAAACGATTATCCTTTGCGCCTTTGATTTACTTTCGGGAACTTGGATCATAAATTGAACTTGCGTCGCGTTGAATGCCAAGGAAATACGCATACGTTTCTTTCTCTTCTTTTATATCTCTATACATCTATCTATCTACCTATCTGTCTATCTACCTATCTGTCTATCTACCTATCTATCTATCTACCTACCTATCTATCTATCTATCTATCTATCTATCTATCTATCTATCTATCTATCTATCTATCTATCTATCTATCTATCTATCTATCTATCTATCTATCTGTCTATCTGTCTATCTGTATATATATATATGTCTATATATACATAGCTATATACATGTATATATACACGTCTATACATACATACATATATATGCATATATACGTATATATATTATATATGTATGGATAGATAGATAGATGTATAGAATGTGCTCAAGTATTTATTCGTTTCTATTTATTTTATTAAGTGCAACACTGGGCGTAAGCAAAAAATTTGCCTTTGCAGTGCTGATATCTTTATCGGATTCGTTTCGCGAGAGGACGCTCAGCCGTGGCATTTCTCGAAAGTCTGAGAGAAAAAAAGAAGAAGCAAAAAGGTGTGACACACAGAAAATACGTATGCGTACGTTTTTAACGATATGGTAGTCTTGTTTCTGAAGGAGCGTGTACATACAGGTGTTCGGATCGCTGACGAAACATTCTATTTTGCATAATATTTTGCTGCAATCGATCAGACAGATAATCGAATTAGGAGAGAAAAAGTTTCCGATTTGCGTTGCAAGAGGAAAACAGAGTTATCGTATACAATATACACGTGGTGGTTTATCGTACTATTTTAAATTGTTTTTTCTATGTGTAAGCGAAGGAAAAAGAATTTACGTTTCATCTTGAAATATTTTAAGTTTTTTGAGCTTTCGTTCGATATACTCGATGCGAGACCGTTAACGGGTGTTTACTCGATATAAATAGAATATACGATGCGAAACAGCAGTACGCAACGTTTGTCCCTCAAACGCCGCGAACATACTTTGGCTCGTATATTTCGATTTATCTTTACACGATTACGTTTATCGACGTGATCACGATGCTGTAATTCGTCGTTCGAGATTTCTTTCCGTACCTGTAGCTTGTCAAATTTTATCGCAAAAGTACAAAGAATAAGCTCTCTCTCTAATAAGGATCGCGCATCTATTAGATTCCCTCATTTTCCTTTCGCGTATCTTTAGCCGTACGTTTTTGTAACGCGATCAATCCCATCTTGCTCTTAACAAATTTCCAAACACGACGATCGAATCGTTCGAGTCGAAAACGTTTTCCAAGAATCGCGATTCCTACCGTTACGATATCGTCTTCGACATCGTACATCGTCGCAGGCAATTTCCTTACGTTTCCATATCGGGTGATACATACCCGAGGAGAAAGATCAAAATTCAATTAAGAACGATTTGGAATTCGCGAACGACGCGCAAAAGCAAAGCTAAGGAGTTTGAAAGCGGTACAGCGATGAATTTTTATACGCGCGCGCGCGTATGTGTCTGTGTGTGTGTGTGTGTGTGTGTGTGTGTGTGCGCGTGTGTGCGAGTGTACGCGTGACCGTTAACGGTCTCTCTCAGAATATCCCCCATTTGTACACTAGTATTATTCTTAACTCGTATCTGCGTATACACACACACACATATATATATATATATATATATATATATATTTCGTTTTTCCTCTTTTTCTTCTTTTTTTTTTTTTTTTTTTTTTTTTTTTTTTTTTTTTTTTTTTTTTTTTAATTTTTTAAATTATTTAATCAAAGGCTTTGGTCAGTGAGTTTATGCGCTGATTATGTAGGTATATTATATACGCGGGCGCTGTGTATTTCGATCTACTGCGAAAACACGTTAAAGTATGTACTAAGTTATTGGTTAGCGGAGAGCGCAATATTGTTTTCAGGGCGTTTAAACGCAACATGGGACTTGCTCAACCCTGTCATCCCGTAGATGTTTAAGTAACGTTGAAAACGTCGTCGTTAGTTTGAAAGAACGCATTTTAACGCATTCGTGTCACGTTGGATCTTCGTTCGTACCGCTCGAAATTTGATACCTGCAATGATTTTTATCGAATTTATGTGTCAAAGTTTCGAGCGGTATTCCGTAATCGCCTATCGTTTCGTTCCGCTTTGGTATGCTAAGTGTCTCGCATTGACAAATCGATGCTTTATCTCGTTTGCTGTTTGTTCTCATAAATAGACGAACGACGAATGCGTTAAACGAAACGAAACGAAACGAAAGAAAAAAGAAAAAACAAAGAAATTTCGTTGGAAATTATTTCGATCGAGCACCGTTTGCGAAACAACTGTAATCGTTTACGATCGAGTACTAGTAAATTAGCAGAGTTTACGAACAATACTGCCGAATCAACGGTATCGCGTTCGATCAGCGACACGGTTCGAGTACCTACATCGTCTTTGAATATTCAGGGAATCTGCCATCCGTTCTCCAGATCCATGGCAAGACTCGTGAAATTTCCTCGTTTTTCTATTACATCACTACCTCGATTCGATCGATCCGCTTTCGATTATCAATCTTTCAATTCCGATAACCGATTCCTCTTTTAATTGCCCCGATTCCTTCTCTCTTTCGAAACTGTTCGATTTTGTTCGCGCAGTAACAGCGAAGAACGTTGTTGCTCGCAAGCGTACTCGTTGGTAGATGCTTCCTTCGAACTTTCGTAAATCCAATGGCTGTTTATATTTCGCATAAGTATTTTCTCGAAATGGCTTTGTTACTATTACCGTACGTTATTTTTAATCTACACATACGACGAGTAAAAGACGGCACTACGCCGTAACGCGCGATGTAATTAGAAGGAATATCGTCTCTCGCAGCTACGGTGACCTTTTTTTCGCGTTTCAACGAAAGTACAGATTCGAAAGCTTCGATCGGGCTTCGATCGTTCACACGCGAGACGTCGATTCATTTCCTCTATATTGCTATAACTAGTCGCTGGCGAAGCGTCGATCGGTCATCCATAGCCGATGACATATCAGAGTTTTCGTAAAGAAGATAAAATTAAAACGTCGTGTCTTTCGCGGGGGGGGGGGGGATCCGTTTCTATTTTCGTCTCTTAACTTAATATAAAGAACGTGTCGGCAGATATCGTAGTTAAAAGTAAAGGATATTTCGCAGGATTTTCCCGCGGGATGATAAATTGCTGGAGAATATGGAATTCGGCGCGCGCGCACTAGTCATTTCCGTTCCCTCCTTCATTTTCTTTTCTTTTCTTTCCTTTTCTTTTTCTCTTTTTTTTCTTTTTTTTCTTTTAAACATTAATCAACGACGCTAGACTTTCGAACCGTAGTTCGGCGACTCTGCCGTGTTAATTTCTCTTTCCTTCTTTCCCCATCTTTCAAATCCAACCTTGTGAATCTTGCGATGCATGTAAATACTCGTACTAGATGTTGGGGGGGGGGGGCATTCTTAACACGTTGCGCAGGTAGGATCGTTGCTTTGTTCGCCGAACGTGCAAGACGAGTGGCAACCATCGTTTTATCGATTGTTATCTTTGCTTAAAAGAAAAGATTAGTTTTCGAGAGTTAAAACGAGCCGATCCGATGGTAGACATTCGGATATATCGAGATAGCAAGCTTCAATTAATTAATTAAGAAGAACGAAAAGAATCGACGGAAAAGTTACTTTTCTGGTTAAGGTTCTGGTTATCTACGCGAGCAAAACGTCACGATACCGACGGACGTTTACTTATTTGGAAATCTAACTTCCGACTAAGCGCACGCTATTACGATCTTGCGTTTGGCGAAGGAAGAAAAATCGCGACAGAGCGAGAGCGAGAGCGGGAGAGAGAGAGAAAGAGGGGGAAGGGGAGGAAGAGAATAAAAGCGATAGAAAGAGATCCTTTTTTTGTATATAATCAAAGAAAAGTCGAAGGAACAGAAAATGAAGAAGAATCTCGTCGGCTACTAGGGATCCTCGGGAACAAAATCGATCGACGGGAAAAGAGAAAGTAACGGAGGAAACGTGCGGGAAATCTACATGTACATGAACAATGTGATATAAATAACTGACAAAATTACTTAGCACTATTATAGCGTTTAAGCAAAAATAAAACAAAAGAAAGGAAAGAAACTGTTAAATCGTTTACAGCGTAGACGTACGATGCTAAATATTATTCGCTGACATCCTACAAAACGAAACTCATGAAACTGTAATTGTATATAGAATTACGAGAGAGAGAGAGAGAGAGAGAGAGAGAGAGAGAGAGAGAGAATGAGAGGCAAAAGGTGAGAAAGGACCGGAGAGAATGAGAAACGGTGTGAGAGTGGAAAAGAGTAAGAAAAAAAAATTACCAGCTGTAATTATTACGTTGAATATGACAGAGTGAAAGAGGCTGAGGCGGGAGGAGGGGGACGGGGGTGAGAGGAGAAGAGAGAGAGAGAGAGAGAGAGAGAACGTCTTGGAACAAGAAAAAACTGTAACTCTAGCGCGTCTTGTACATCTCTCGTGATAGTAGAATATCTGTACATTGTATTTCTCGTGTGAATGCGACGGCGTGACGTAAAGACGAAAGAAGAAATAGGTAAATAGAGAAGCAAGTGTGTCTGCCTGCGCGTCTTAGCAAGAGTGTTGCTATCGTTGTACTCTATGTCGAATTTTGTTGTATATACCATCGCTGGTATATGTAAAAATATGAGAAACACACGGTATATATTACGAACCTCTTCGAACGACTCGTTGCGTGTTGTTGGAAATGTGAGAACTGAAGTCAAAAACACACACACACACACACACACACACACACACACACACACACTATGTAACGCGATAGAAACGCGAAAGAAATTTAAAAGAGATAGCCGCGTGCAAACACTTTTTGTTTTCAGAAGGAGTGCGACAAATTTCAATACAATCTATCACAATAAAAATTGAAGCGTGAAGCGTTGCCCAATCCTCCTTGCTTCCGCCTTGAACACGGATCTCCGTCTTTGCTCGACGATTCGGTCGAATTTCCACGTTTAGCGAGAAATTATGTCAAAGAGTACTACCGGTGATATTCGAAGAGAAGCAAAAAAAAAAAGAAAAGAAAGAAAGAAAGAGAAGAAAAGAGAAGAAAAGAAAGAATAGAGCGACTCGATGCGAAGGGGTACGAGCGATCGTGTTCCAAACGGTCGATGCATTTCCGATTACTTTCTTCGTTCTTCGAATGAAAAGATAAACGAGCGTAGGTATGGCGGAGATTGGAATTTGCGAGCGACGAAGTCAGTTACCGACGCTTGATTTTTATTAACTTCGAATATGTACAACGCTGTGAAATTTGACAAGGAGAAGGAGGAAGCGCGAACGTTGCGTCCAAACGCAGAGGTTCGAACGTTATGTTATTCCGAATGAGCTCTACGATATCAAGGGAACTTCTTTTTCCGAAGAAATAGCAGTATTAGATTAACTTTGTAATTACTAGCGATACTAAGTACTATATACAGTATCTCGGGTTTCTTAATCGCAAATTATTACGCGGTGTAACGAGTTTCTTCGATCACGAGTTATATACGAATGTCAAACTATGAGTATATTAAATATGTTTTTTATGAATATCAGAATTGGTAGTATCCGTCGTATCCCTTCGCGTGTCACTTATCGAAATAACGAATCGCCATGAGAATCATCGATGCATTCGCTTTTCTTTATCGTTACGAAGTATCGATGGGACGTGGCGGAAAGTTGGGATGATTCTTATGGCGGCTGGTTATCGCGCAAATAATCGCGAAGCGAAAGTAAACGACTTTGCGAGAAAAAAAAGTAAAAAAAAAGAAAAAAAAAAGAAAAAAAGGATCCGCGACAAATAATCCGTCCTACTGATAACGATAATATCCCGTATTTCGTTGACGTTGAAGGTACGTGCACGTTCGTTTCACACGAGAAGGAGCAGATATTTTTTCAAAGTTTTCTAGTCTCCGCATTTCGCTTCGCGATTATCGTACGAACTCTCCGATCGTATAAAATCGTACGTAGATCGGGCTCGAAGCGTCGAATACGACGAAGACCGAAAGTGCAAGCACAATGTCGCAAACTCGAACTTACGACGGTCCTGATTTACCTCGATCAAGAATCAAGTGGACGATCGCGTCTCTTCGGTCGTTGGTTGCGGCGGTGCATACATTGGGTAAGGAACGATTCGATTTGGAGAAAACAGGCTCGATAAAGTGGAAATAGAAAACGAAATTCGTCTGGACTAAACCGTAATTTTTGCTTAGCTTTCGTTAAACCTTTCAATTCGTTGGTCGAAGGAAATCCTTCGTTCGTTCTTCGAATATGAAAATAAAGCTGAACGAAATTGAACGACCTAGGCAGAATCGTCTTATCACTGAAAAACCAATTTATTTTCACTCGATCATTGACAATTATCGTTACAAGGGAGAGGGCGGTAATTACCCGTGATTAATTAATATCGGCATTCAGATCATCGCATACAGAACGACAGACGCGTTGTCGAAGGCAAGATAGATAGAAACGAGAAAATTACGATAGCGGCGACTCGTATCGACAGCGACGATCATCGCGATCCTCTGTCGAATCGATCGATCCGCCGGGTTAATCCGTTCATTAAAAATATCCACTAATTCGTATTGCCTGTGTAACTGTACGCCTGTACACGGCTGTCTCTCTGTGTATGCGTAAATGTATGCATGTACGTATATAGTGTATAGGTGTGTTCGGTTACTTTCAATCAGAGTAGAGCACAACACGATCGTCGATATCGTGTCCTCTCTATCTACGGGTTCGGACACTTTTAGCACGTAATCTTCAAAATATACAATACTCTCGTGTTTCTCGTTTACAAAAGACTAGATTCATTCATCCTAGAATTCTCAACAATTCTCCCCCGTACTCTCGCTTTAGTCTCTTTCTTTTTTCTTATCCCTTCCGCTCCTCTCTCTCTCTCTCTCTCTCTCTCTCTCTCTCTCTCTCTTCTTCTTCTTTTTCCTTTTATTTTCTTTTCTTTTTTTTTCTCCTCCCCCTCCCACTTTTTTTGGTCGGTTTCGCAGGTATTCTCGCCTGTCAGAACGTCATCGCAGTTTCGTTCAACGCGCGTTGCGTACGCGTACATACCATACATATATTCGTACATAGACTGAGTATAATAAGCTACGAGTTTTACGAAATCGTACAATTCGGAGATACTTTTTCGAACGACCACGCTCACGCGCATCCTTCGTCGTGACGATCTACGATCAAGCGTCATGGATATCGTCTCGATCTGGTTGATCGTTTAAAGAAACGAGAAATATTCGCGATTTCGATGAAAATTCTAAACTTTACGCACTTGGATCCATGACCTCTAGTCTCCGCGATGATTTCACAGCGTAGCTCGTACGAACAGAATCCTAATAAACGTAAACGCGCAATTATCGATAAGAATTATCGAAAAGTAATTATAAATCGACCAACGATCACGTACTTTATCTTGCCGATCGAAAGCTATTCGGTCGCACAGAAGTAACGTCGGTGTAAATTATTACAAAAATTACGTAAGATAGCGATGAGATAAGCACAATAAAAGTAATGTATGTACACGGTAACTGTATATATGTATATATGTATGTGTGTATATATATATATATATATAATCGAAGAAAATATATCGCTAATATATTTATATTTCTCTACGTGATAAAGGTACTGTCGACTAAAAACGAGTATGACACTGCGCACTTGCACAAAATCAAACGGATATATCCCCGCAATCGAATTCTCGAATCCGAAGCCGAATCAGTGCGATCTTTCTCCTCTTTGTTCGGTATTTAAATTGAACGAAATTTATTCAATTTATTAAATTTATCGAATTTATCGTTTAGAACAACGTATCGTATCGATACGATAGTTACGCTATTAATAATTAATTACTAACGCTATTTATCGCTTTAATTATTACCTTAGAAAAGGTATTGTCGATTATCACATAATTTATAACGGGTAAGAAGGATCACGAGTGTAACAGTTCCGTATAAATTCGAGAATTCGTTCGTAATAAAATAACGTCGAAACGGCTTAAAAATCTTGCGAAATTGCCGATCGTTTACATATCGAATATATATCGAAGACGGTAAAAAAGAAAAAAAAAAAAAAAGAAACGTTGACATCCCTCGGTGAAATGCAAGTATTACGGCGGAAAAATATCAAATTAAGGGAATTATCGATGACAAACTGGTTATAAATTGTTATTCCGGCTAGATGTCTATGTATTGTGCGCTAAAAAGCAAATTTTTTCTCTTCAACGGAATGATATTAAGACGCAGCTATTTTTCTAGTAGCCTGTGAACTCGCTCTTATTAACGAACAACGAAATACGACGTTCGCGCGTATAGAAGGCAGGCTCTTCGATATACGATTTTACTTACAGTGTTCTAGAATGCAAGCGCGAAAAAGAATAGAACGCAAGCGTAAAGTATCTTGACGAGAGTACGTTGATATTTAGCTTCGATTGGCAACACAGTTTCCTTTTACTTTTAAAGTAAAATCGCTATCTCTATAGATGGAAAACCCAAACGATCGGATTCGTAATTTACGTGTCGATAAAAAACATATAAATTCGTTCGTTCGTTACGTTAATTCGGAAACGCGTTATACGTACGATTTCAATTAGTAGGCGTATCTTAGAAAACAGCTGGCAATGGAAGAAATACGTTTCGTTTCTTTCCTATCCACGCGTTCGAGTCGTCGAACGTTTACGCTTTAAAGCTTTGTTATTAGTCGACCAGTCTCGATTTCACGGCGAAGCCGAGTGAAAACGAAACGCAGGGTGACAACACTAAATAACAACTGGCAAAGTTTTCGAATAAAAACAAGTTGAAATTTTGGCGAAACGGTGTTGCTAACGAAAAGAAAAATATTAAATTGTAAGGAACGAAAGCAGGATCGAGCACATTTACGAGATCTAATAATCTGAATAATCACCTCTACGATTCACTTCGTTTCCGCGAGACCAAGATAGCGCGCATCAGCGATCATCGTTTTATGATACAAGATAGTTTAGACGTAATAGACTAGTAAGGTATTCGTGAAAAATCTCGTACAACGGTAAAACAAATATTCGATAGCATAAACGAAAGACGTAGCTAGCCTTTTCATCGTTCGCTCGACTAGGCTAGAACGACGAGGCTCTTTATCGTCAGCCTTTCGTCCTGTTCTTCTCTTTTCGCAACTCATCGCGCAAAGATAATTTGTAGGATCTCAACTCGCTCGAGCGTACGGAACGAAAGAAGAGATCCTCGCGTATCGTTATACGAGCGAGAGAAGAAACTCTTTCGTTACGTTCGATCGAAGATTGGTAAAAAATTCAGAAAGTCGCGCGTTATAGAACTCGTTTGTAATAATAGAAATGACGTTTGATCGTCCATGCGCTCGTTCGCGATTCGGAAGAAGATTTAGACGAGAAAAAGTTTAAACTTTTAATTGGAATCCAGCGAGGACGGATTCCTTGGAACACGATCGAACAAAACGTTCTCTGTCTTTGGTGACGATTTGACGGCGATCGAAAGAAATCGACGGTTAGACGCAATTTTTGCAAGCAATTTTTCATGTTCTCGATAGATAAAGAAATTGGTCGAACGCGTCTGAGAACGATGCAAAATACAAGTATAAAAACCATCGACCACTCGGATCGTGTTAGAAAAGTCGTAAGAAATCATCGGATAGACGTTCTTACGAGCGTTACGGATTTTACGAGTCCTCGAACGTCGCAGGATTCTCGCAACTACCTAAAGCTCTCTGTTCCATCGACGACGATCGATTTATAGATCGCTTTAATTATTCGATTCGACACGTCGTCGATCCTGGAACGAAAGTCGAACACTTTGAGCGAAATTCATTTCGAAATCGGCGCTAAACGATATCTTTCAGAAGCACGTAGACGTCGGTTATCTTCGTTCTCTTTCTTCTTTCTCGTCTCTTCGCTCGCGTATCTACTCGTCTCGTCTCTACTTTCGCGGATCTACGATATCGAGAGAACGAACAACATTCCGAGGCAATTAGAACTTTAAACGCGGCCAGTTCTCGCATTGACTACCCATCGGAACGGGTGCGCTAAACGTTTACTAAAAATAGCTTATATAAAACATTTGTTTGGGAGAAATAGAACCTTCTACCTATCTTTTCTCTTCTTCTTTTTTTCTTTTTACCCCTTTATATTATCGGCATTTACGCTTTCGATCGCTTATTATAATAAAAATACTATATAGACGTGGACCTTGCACATACGGATCACGACTATTTTAATTTTCTTCTCTTTCTTTCTTTCTTTCTTTCTTTTTTTTTTTTTTTTTTTTTTTTTTTTTTTTTTTTTTTTTTTTTTTTTTTTTTTTTTTTTTTTTTTTTTTTTTTTTTTTTTTTTTTTTTTTTTTTTTTTTTTTTTTTTTTTTTTTTTTTTTTATAACTTTTCATTCGATATAATCTTGAAATTAGTTTGCTCTGTCATCTCGTTTGTACTGCTCTAACTGTACTATACTTTCTTAACTTTTTCTCTCTTTTTTTTCTTCTTCTTCTTCTTCTTCTGTTTCTCTTGGGAAGACTTTAGCGACGAATGACGGTTGTACACTTCCCTTTTCCAGCGCTTTTTCGCTTAGTTTTTCCCTTTCTTCCTTTTTTTCTCCTTTTCTTTTCTTTTCTTTTCTTTTTTCTTTTTTTCTTTTTTTTTCTTTTTTTCTTTCTTTTTCTTTTTTTGAGGAAATAAGTCACGATCTGTTTTGCTCGCGCAGGTTCGAAGAGCGCTGCTCTCTCTTGATAAGGGCCTAACTTCTACTTAAAATATGTTTTCAATAGGAAAAACGTATATAGGTATTAAAAAATACGAGTGAAATCCTATAAGGATATATAAAAGAAGGAAAAAAAAAAAACGAATAAAGAATTCCTTAAAGCGGAACGAGAGAGAAAGAACGTCGAAACGAATCAGATCTCTTTTCCTTCGAGTCGTCCCTCGCGAGCAAATACATCGGACAGGACAACGGAATTTGTACTCGGTGACGCTCGATCGTTATCAGCTATAGTAATCGCAATGTCGAGGATTTTCGCGCGATAAAATCGTCCGTGTCGAGTATGTCGCTCGGAACAGAAATTATTATCGCGCGTACAGACTTTTCATGGATGCGAGCGCTGGATCGCGAAGCGAATCGGAAAAAAAAAAAAGAAAAGAAAAAGAAACAGGTGCGACAGGACAGAATGCTCGTTACGCGATAGAGAATTACCGTTCGCTCTGCTACACACGACGGCCGGGACGATACGGGTATTTACAAATTGGTTGGCACTTTCTTCGGTTTGGAGAGCGTATCTGGCGGCGGGAACGCGATCGATTCCGATGCGTGGTCAACCGAGAGAATTTCGAGCGCGAACGCGGATCGAACGAGGATACTCGAACGCTCGTTCGCGTGTTCCGTCTTTCACGATTTTTCGACTTTGATTTCATCTTCTCGAATTAGTAGATATCTTCGTGTATCTTGTTATCGTTGAAACTGTCGTAACTTTCGTCCGAAATAGGAGGTTTGATCGTACAGCTGAATGGAAATCAGAGTGAGTAGCGTAGAGATTAGACAGAGTGGTGACGACCGATGAAATATTGATTCTATGTATCTTACTCTAGTGTTTGCACGCACACGCACACACGATAAATACGAAACGGTCGACGCGTGTTAAAAGGACACGCGGTGCTACGTAGAGAAGGTGGCTATACTTTTCAAATAGAAAGACAAACTCTAGGAAAACACCGGTGGAAAACTTTTATCGAATTTTTACATGAAATATTTCATCGAAATATTTTATCAGAAACCACTCTGTACAAGTTCGCTTGAAATGTTTCAGAAAAACGACGGAGATATTTCACGCGACAGCCTCGATTCCGTCGAGCATCTCGAACGTTCGAAGCGTCTCGTTCCAAGCAATGTAAGAGACTCCAGTTGCTATGATACACACGTTACTACGAGTATGTACAACGA
Organism: Bombus haemorrhoidalis; assembly: GCA_014825975.1. Lineage (NCBI taxonomy): Eukaryota > Metazoa > Arthropoda > Insecta > Hymenoptera > Apidae > Bombus > Bombus haemorrhoidalis. The sequence continues at coordinate 691,125 of CM026171.1, forward strand.
CTACGAACAGTTAATTTCCACGTCGCCTACATCGCACGAACGATGATTTTATCATTCTCTCTCTCTCTCTCTCTCTCTCTCTCTCTCACTCTCCTTTCCCTCGTTAAATTTCTTATTTACGAAGTTGAACACAATTATCGAGAATCTTCGATCACGATAGATTCGGAAATAATAGCGATATACGCGTATCGTGTACTCGATTTCCTCTTCCAAGCAGTTCCCCTAAGATTCTTCTTTCTTCTTTCTCCGTTCTTGCTTCTGTCTTGTAACTTTGCGTTGCGCGACTAACAGTTGCGTCGATGAAAGTTCGATCGGAGGAGATGTTCGAATCGATGTGCACGAACGACGACGACGACGACGACGACGACGAAATGGAGACGTTTTATGTGCGTTGTATAAAGTGGTCCAGTATCGCGTAACGAACCATCGAATTTGCCCGCGTTATACGTTCGATTATGATTATGATCGACGCATTGGCGGCGGAGACGTGACCCCGGTTCGACCGATTATGTTCAGCTTCACCTACGTCTGAGGTAGAGTAATTCGGGAAAGAGAACGAAACGGAGTGTCACCGTTGGATGATGCAGAGTAGCAGAGAAACCTTTGGCAGTATAACGTTCGCTCCTTTCTTCACCCGATTCCAAGTGTCCGATCGCCTGGTCGCCGTTGCTCCCCTTTCATGCTCCGCCATTACTTTGCTCCTGGTATCTTGCTTAACACCTGGAAGCGATTCAAACGGATTCGGACGTTATTTCGCGTCGAAACGAACAAGGTGAAGCGAAGTACGATCGAAGGCGCGCCGCTTCGCGACGACGACGACGACAGCGTCTGATATCGTTAGATATATTTTCGCGATGATCGTCTCTAAATAGGAAATTAATTGACTGAAATTTTCATTACGATCCTTAATCTCCAAATTTTTGAACGCTCGTTATAAGTGTTTAGCAGAGTAAGACGCGGCATTTCGATCGCGATCTCCGTTCGGTCAGATCGTCGAACTGCGTTTGTTAAGATTTCTAACTAACCGCGGTTGCGGCAGGTCTAATACATCTAATAAGAAAATTTTACGAAAATTTTACGAGAGAGCAACGAACGCGCTGGTCCTATCGAGAACTTATCGAGAACTTATCCGCATACGGATAACGGGGGGGGGGGGCCGGTGGCCTCTGGAACATACTTTTGAAAGATCTACACCGGTCAGTGCTTGAACAGCCGGAGGTACTTGCCCCACTAGGCGTGTAATTTCACCGCTGGTCGTATCGCTTCCGCCCAGAAGCACGATTTCCTCTGTTCTCGCCAACGGCGCCGCCACCTCCGCGGCGATCTGCAAGAACGAATATATCAAAGTCGATAGTACGTTTGTACGTACGTGCATACAAGCATAATACGACTCTTTACTTAACGTCCAACGAACTTTGGATAATAATATTCACGATTTAGCTTAATTACGGTGGCTTGTCTCTTACCTTTGGCAACGCGTTCAGCGCGATGTTGAGTATAGCAGCCTCGCCGTACTTCTTGTAGACGGCGGCTTTCATTCGCATACGTTCGGCCTCCGACATTCCAACCGCCTCTAGAGCCTGGGCCTCGGCTCCTCCGATCAAACGAATCCTCTCGGCTTCTGCCACGGCTGCGTTTACCGTCTGCGTTCTAAAAGCCAGGAAAATTTGCCTCGTTCGTATCCTCGTGATTTCGTGAGTTACAAGTTAACGTTACCTTTTCCCTTCGGCCACTTTGCCGATCTTGTAATGTTCAGCCTCCGCGGGCAATCTCACGGTGCTCTGAAGCTCGTGTTCCTTACGACGTACCTCCTGTTCCTCTACCTCGATCTGTTTGCGCCTCTCCACGATCTCTATCTGAATCTCTTCGTTTCGTATCCGTTGCCTTATCTTCGCCGCTTGAAGCTCGTAAGCCAGTTGCGCCTCCGCTTTCTACATATCGATCAAATCGATTTTCGTTCGAATTCGCGTCTAGCTACGACGATAGAGCAAATACCTTTCGTCCAAGTGGCAACTTACCGCCGTGTTCACTTCCTGATCGAAATTCGCTTTCTGCAGCTGGAAGAGTCTCGCGTTGTCCTCGATCTTCGTGTCGGTATTGTACTTTATGTCCATCGCTGCTTTCTCGCATTCGGCTTCCTATCGATTCGCGTACGAAATAAAGTAAATACGTTTCCACTCTAGATAAACGCGCGTACGCGGTGTAACGGTATCGAACCGAATAACAGGTACATACGCGCAAGCCTGAGCTCTCGTCGAAACGCGAGAAAATATAGAGTACAATTTCTTCCCGATGAAACGCGGTTGAAAATTTGAAAATCTAGGCTACTACGTCGTTTCCATCTCGATGATTTTTCTAACTTTTCTTTGTCGGGGGCACGATTTTCAATAGTTTTCTCCTACGTATGACCAAACGAAAAAACGTCTTCTATTACGAATTGAACTTGCACTGAATTCGTGCGTACAAATCGTCGGTCCCCTTCTATCGATATTGCACGCGATGATAAAAGCATCCGGCTGTTCGTAGTCACTGAGACAGCTCTTGTTTAAAAGAGAGAGAGAGAGAGAGAGAGAGAGAAAAAAAGAAAAAACTGCGAAACGGAGGAATCTCCGAGACGGAGCTCGATCTAAACGAATTTTATTCCAGATTTGTAATCTATTTTCCTGAAAAATGTTCTTCGGGGCTTATTATCGAAAGCTAAGCGTCGGACGAACGAATTTCATCGCACATTCTCTGCTTGTTTCTTCACAAGGAATTAAAGTGGCGACACGACCGACGTATGTACATGTAGACGGTGGGATCCGGTATAGCGTGCGATTCTATCTGGGTCGCACGCTCCTATAGAGCTTTGCGTATGAACGTACCCGAATGCCAGCGTCGCGGTTCGCCTCGGCGACGCCAACGTCGGCGTCCCGTTTAACAGCCGCAGTTTGCGCTTTGCCAAGCGAAGCCAAGTATTGAACGTCGTCGTAGACGTCTTTTATCGTGAACGATAGAATTTCGATGCCCATGCGACCGACGTCTGGCGCGGCCACCTCTCTCACTAGCGTCGCGAATTGATCTCGATCTTTGTACACCTCCTCCACCGATAGCGTGCCTGAAAGTTTTTCCAATTTTTTTTCCTCGTCGTTTCCGTATCGCGCGCATCTTAGAACGTGCATTTTTCGCGCGCTTTTCAAATTTTTCCAATTCCATGCGCCGCAATATCGTTAACAAGTCCGTGAAACTGCGTAAGCTTGAAAGATTTGTAGCTTCGTTTACGAGGTTCGCGTCCCGATCGCTCGAGACAGTTTTAACCGCCGCGGTTAACGGTGCGAGGTTATAGGTACTCGATCGGCAAAGCGTAAGATCGCTGCGCCCAAAATTACTTGTTACTCCGTCGTGTCAGATACAAAGATGACCGAAGCTACGAGAAGTTAGAAAGGCGTATTCGAAAAATACTGGAATCTCATCTTTTCGTTTCTCTCGCAAATTGCCGACAGCGTCTACGAAAGGTCCGCGATTCGCTTGGCGCGATCTATCTAAGCAGCAGTGCCGAAGATTTTCCATTCTTTGATACGATTGTCGTAACGTTTACCTAGTATCGCACGAAGATGACCCTCTAGGGTAGAAAGTATGGTCGACTTGATTTCGTAAACGCTCTTTCCTAGAAATTGTTCGCTGGCAGTGTGTAGAAGCTCGTCCGCCTTCATGATCTTGCACTGTGCTACACCGGTGACAGTCAACGGCACGCCTTGTGCGGTTTCTACGTTTTCGCAGACAGGGTTCAGTGTCATAACCTCGAGGGACAATCGCTGGACGTCGGTAACGAACCACCATGTGAAGGCGTAGCCACCGACGATCGTTCTCTTCTTCATGGATCCGCAACATCCTCCTAAGGACATAATCGAGAAGGAAATTTAGTTGGTCTTTGCATCGATCCAAAATCCGAAATCCAAACTTTGCCCATTCTCTTCAGCTGTCCGTTTCGTAGAGAGTCGCGCGCTCCTTATCTCGAATCAGGTAAAGCTCAACAACGATTGTTGAATCGTACGTTTATCTATTTTCAGCGAAATTTAAATAAATCGCTTTCGAACGAGAAACAATTCGACTGCTTGTTACGCTAATCTGAGCCGAACCGACCTCTCCTTTTAGAAATATCGCTTTTTAGAAACACCATGCTAGTAAACGTAGCAGACTGCGGATGTATGGTTGTACGTACGGTGTTAGCTTTTAGAGAAACGGAAATTCTTCGAATACCCGAATTTCTGCAATTCCGAATAAAGGCATGGTAATTACGATCGAATCGCGTATTTAAAAGTAGAAAGCATTGCGAACTTTTGGGAGAAAGTACGACTTGTTATCATACGGTGAGGTAAGGGTGAATCATCGCGGTCGCGATGAACCACGTTACCTGTTCCAGTCGCGTTACCTTTTGCAATAGAAACGTTGAAGAAAATAATAAACGGCAAGCACCGAGGAATTGCCGTTTGATAAGCCGAGCTGGTTGCGCAGCTTCGTTCCAATTTAAACGACTGTTTCCATTGAATTGTAAGAGCCGGCCGTTTCATTGATCGCCCCGACGACCCTTGAACGACGACCCTTGAACGACGACGCGGAAAGCCACGGATTAAAATAAAGAGTTTAATGAAATTCGGTCGAACGGGCCGAATTCCATGTCTTCCATGTCGTTTGTCAGGATACAACGAGATTCGATTTGTAATTCAACGATCGTTAAACGAGGATGGTGTTGCGACAGTAAGTAGGCCATTTCGTATGGCAGCCGGTGGCGTTGCGTCGCCCACTTTTTACCGTAAGCCCATCGGGTGACGTCAAAGGTGATTCCTCGAACGCAGGATATCGCGTTCACCACGAACGTGACGCGTGGCACGTAGATCTATTATCTCGGAAATGAGAAGAGACAGCTTTCGAATCTCTTTGCCTCTGTTTTTCTACGGGCATATGGATCTTTCGTTCGATTTTTCGAGCGAATAATGCGTATAAGTTGTTGGAGGGGGGGGGGGGGGAAGGGGAAGGAGAGAGAGAGAAAAGGAAAGGTCGCGGGCAGAGTGGAACAAGATACAGCGGTTCGGCAACGATCGGGATCGTTGACGTCGATCGCGCACGCTTGTTTCGCGTTTCTAAATTCCATCGACGACGTTGTTTGCGTTAGAGCGCATCTTGAAACAACCTCGAAACAGAGAGAACGCTCGAGATGTCGATCTTGACGACACGTTTCAAGGCCGACGATTAATGAATTAGCGTGTCTCTTATTACGCTGTGAAACTGTTAAAGTTCCGTAAAAAACCGTAACATGTATATTTCTAGAGCAGAATACCGCGATAGTTCGTACAACGTTTCGTTTATTTATTTATTTTTTCGCATCGCTAGCCGAAGGAAGGACGAGGATAGGAGAGACGGAATATGGGATACACGGATATGGAGAGTGATTCGATGTTTACCGAATTCCACGGAGCAAGCGTAAAGTTCCATTTTTATCGGGCGAGACTAGAGGCGGAAGAGAACGTTAGGCGAAGATGTACGTTGAGAAAGAGCGCGAGAAGGGGCGAGAGAGAGAGGTCGAAGGAGAGAAGGGAGGCGGAGGACCGTTATGCGGCACGTTCGGCTTCGAAAGGTTCGTAACTCGTTCTCGTACTCCGCTACTCCGATCTCGATGAATCTACCGTGTGAAAAGTGGCGACAGGAGCAAGGTCGCGGTCAGTGTTACACCGTCTTTTAATCGGTCGCTCGTCGTGTATCAAATTCCGTCGCATCTTCTAGATGGTTGACGATCTTCGTCAAGTTTGGTGACAATTGTCGTTGAAAGAAGAAGTTCAAAATTCGGAACCTTTGTCGTTACAATGGATTATAACGCGCTTGTGTCGCGGCCTCGTCCGACCTTTGGACGATTGTTTCATACAAAAGAATTGAATCGTCGTTGTTCGATCACTGTCGCGAAGAGCGTTGACCGAGCCTTTGACCGAACTCGCTTCGAAACGACCGGAAAAAGTTCGTTGTTTCCGTAATTATCGATTTAGCTTTGAAATATATCTTTGCCGAGGCGCGTCTATCGAGTACACGAAAAAATCAAAGTCGCAAGTGAGAAAAAGCAAAGGAAGAAAAAGACGATGTAGCGAGAAGAAAACTTCTTACGAGAACGAAGAAAGTCGAAGAATTCGTACGTAAATTGTGAATTTATCGACTGCTACGATACTAGACGACTAAATGACAAAGGACCGGTAGACGATGGAAGAAAGCGGTGACGCGACGAAAATCTTGTTTCTGGAGCACAAACTCGCAAGTGTATCGATTATTTAGAAGAAAAGAAGCTTCCAGACTCCACGATATCTACCGTTCCTCGAGAAGTAGGTGAACAGGTACTGCTTCCCTTTTCAAACTCGTCAAAGTTTTATCAACTCGCTGAGATTTGAAAATTTCATACACGATGCGATCGTCGAGCGTGCGATAATCGGTGATTAGCGGCGAACGACGATTCCGTGTGAAAGATAACCGATTTACCTGATCTTTCTTTACGTCTGATTCTAACTGGCTATTCCTTTCTAGCGCATGATTTATCGATTATCGTATACGAGACATTTACTCGACGATTTATCAACCTCTTCGAGGATGCTTCCATCGGATCTCGAGCATTTAGCAGCAACAACGGAATACGACAGACTCGACGAACTTTGCGAATCGTCAAGATTTGACCTCGATTAACGCGTGGTTTGTACAATTTAACCGACTGTAAATTCCGACTGAACCACCTAGATAACGGGGACAAACGCATACACCTGTATATCCCGAAAGCTGCTTTTTCGTCGTCGAAGAAATTCTGAAAAAACACGTTCGAGTCGTCGTGTTCGCGCGTTTTCGCCTAACTTTGCACGCGATCGCGCTACGTTTCGACAACAGGGTGTACGTGAGGATTTCCGCCACCGTACTGACCGCGTTAACGCAGAATTACTTAACAGCTGAAAGTTTCACGTGTCATTGATATTCCTCTCGTACGCACTCGATCCACGTGTACAGTTGCCTCGTACTTTTCTTCGACCGATTTCTACGCGGCTGTGGATTGACTTCGATTCGGCCAGTATCGGGGGACAGGTCGACCGAGCCGGTCATCTCTCTGAATAATCGTGGGAATACAGTCGCGATTCCGTAACGATCGTCTCCTTGATAACAAATACCGTGTTCGAAAATACTCGCCACGAGTAGGTTGGATTTTTCGTTTGTCTTTAATTAAACAATAGAAAATTAAGTTGATGGATGAAACTTATCGGAAAAGCGACAGTTGCCAAGCGTACCGTAAATCTGAGAGCAAACTTGTAGATAAACAGAGAAACGAGTGATAGCGTTGAATAAATCTGATTGTATATATCGAGAAGTCGTAGTCGTATTCTTGTTAAATCGCAAAATATTTAGAAACGAGGTTTCGCCTAAATATAGAACGATATAGGAACTTTGTGTGTTACAGACGATCGATAGAACATGGGCATCGAAAGCGTTTTAACGGGAGGTTTGACCTCCGCGTCGAGCGGACTATCGTGGTTCTTTCCGGTACTCGCAGCGGCCCTCGTCTACTTCGAATACGAAGTGATGGACAACGAAGCGCCACCGATTAATATACCTTCTGAAGTACTGCTGCCATCCTACGACTTTATCGTTATCGGATCTGGTTCCGCGGGTATGTTTCTCCTGATCGATCGATATTACATTTCTTTTATCTTGACCCTTTTTCAGCCATCGGAACGTAAAAGTCGGGATACCGTTTCGTAGAAACATATAAAATGTCGTAAAATAAAAACTGTGATACGCTTTAACAGCCGCCTTCGGCGAACAACATTTTTACCATCCTTGTTGAACTTTTATTTGAAAAACAAGTAAAAAAAAATAGAGATTCCGTTAATTCTGATGTAATTTTATCCACCGATTTTTCTTTAAATTTCTTTCACAGACACATCGACGATAATTATACCGATAGGAAAGTATTAATTAATTACGTACCGAATTAATAACGTAGTGGCAAAATGTATTTTTAGTCTCTTCGGCAAGACGGATTTTCATAGGAATTTCATAGGTGTACGTAGATTTGACAGATTGACTGGAACGAAAATGGCTATCTTCTAGGGACTCTCCGTCAGCCGACAAGATGAAATAAAAATGAAACGTTATTGTTGTTTCGTGATAAACGCCAATACGATGACGCGATCGATGCTTCAAATTTGAATCGAAAGCTTCGAACATCTTTTTATTAAAGTAATTAAAACTCGAATCTTTGACGCGATGTTCTTTTCACTTTGTCGTCTAACTTTCCAATTCGCGTTTTTACGAAAGCTTCCACGTTCTTCCACTTCCTGCAAGATCTTGCGTTTCACGGGTGACAAGTTCTTATCCGGTCCACGGTCTGCAGCTTCTCGTTACAGGAAATGTTTGGCGAGTTTAACGGCGTGTTCCGTTCATTTTCTTCATATTTTCGTCTACCGATAGATTTCGATCGCGTTTCTCAGCGTTTCGAATATACCTTCGAGGATATCTCGATTCTACTCTCTACTATTCCGTTTCTCTCTAACGAAACTTAGATCGCCGAATCGAATTTACGTAATTTATTATTTTTCGAACGTACGTCTCGCATAAATTATTTTCTAAATTATTTCTAAATCTTCGCTGAGTTCTCGTAAACTTTGACTGCAGGAGCCGTGGTAGCGAGTCGCCTGTCCGAAATAGAAGATTGGAACGTGCTTCTCCTAGAAGCTGGTGGTGATGAAACGGAAATCTCCGATGTTCCTCTTCTCGCCGGTTATCTGCAGCTCAGTCAATTGGATTGGCAGTACAAAACGGAACCGAACGGAGAGGCCTGTTTAGGTAAACGATATATTGCCAGATTGATTAGTTCAAGTTTGGCAGACTTTTTACGATCTAAAGCCGCGGTTCTTTATGTGTTTCTGCACGATTGAAAAAGCCAAGGTTATACTCACAGAATGTGAATGTAATATGCAAAAATATATAAAATGTTCAAAACAGAGTACGTATTATAACGTTTAACGGGCCAACGAACTTAATGAATTTAGCTTCTTTAGTTTCTTTAATTACGTCCGTGCGAATATAAAAATGCATAAATATCCGCGGTCTAATTCATCTACGGACAATACAAAAATCGAGATAGATTTTTTTTTTTTCTCTCTCTTTTCTTTCGCCGCAACCACAGCGATGGAAGAGCGTCGCTGTAACTGGCCACGTGGAAAAGTGATCGGAGGCAGCAGCGTGCTCAACTACATGCTCTATCTTCGCGGCAACAAAAAGGACTATGACATATGGGAGCAGCTAGGCAATCCAGGTTGGTCGGCCAGGGATGCTCTTTACTATTTCAAAAAATCGGAGGACAACCAAAATCCCTATTTAGCCCGGACGCCGTATCACTCGACCGGGGGTTACCTAACCGTTCAAGAAGCACCGTGGCACACACCGTTGGCCGCAGCGTTCGTTCAAGCAGGCCAAGAAATGGGCTACGAGAACAGAGACATTAACGGGGAACATCAAACCGGCTTTATGATCGCTCAGGGAACCATCAGACGGGGCAGTCGTTGCTCCACGGCGAAGGCCTTTCTGCGACCAGCCAGGCTGCGCAAGAATTTACACGTCGCTATGCACGCGCAGGTTACCAAGATTTTAATAGACGCGAAATCGAGGAGGACTTACGGCGTGGAATTCGTCAGGGACGACAAGATGTTCCGTATTCGTGTTAAAAAGGAGGTGATCGTTTCCGCGGGTACTATCAATAGCCCCCAATTGCTGATGTTGTCGGGAATCGGGCCTAGAGATCAGCTAGTACGACACGGGATACCGGTGATCCAGGACCTGAAAGTGGGAGAGAATCTGCAGGACCATATCGGTTTGGGAGGTTTGACGTTCATGGTGAATCAACAGGTTTCGATGGTGGAGAAGAGGTTGCACAGCGTTCAAGCTGTGATGCAGTACGCCGTTTTCGGAGACGGTCCTTTAACGGTTCTAGGTGGTGTCGAAGGCCTAGGCTTCGTCAATACGAAGTACGTGAACGCATCCGACGATTTCCCGGACATAGAACTTCATTTCATATCAGGCTCGACGAACTCGGACGGCGGTAGACAAATCAGAAAGGTTCACGGACTGACGAAAAGATTCTACGACGCTGTATTTGGGTCCATTAGCGATAAGGACGTGTGGAGCGTGATCCCTATGCTTTTAAGGCCGAAGAGCAAAGGTGTTATCAAGCTTCGAAGTAAAAATCCTTTCGACCATCCTTTGATATACCCCAACTACTTCAAGGAGCCGGAAGATATCGCCACACTGGTCGAGGGAGTTAAAATAGCAATCGCTCTGAGTAGAACCGCATCGTTCAGACGCTTCGGAAGCGAACTAAATTCGATACAATTTCCCGGCTGCAAACACATTCCTATGTACAGCGACCCGTATTGGGAATGTATGATCAGGCACTATTCCGCCACCATCTATCATCCTGTGGGCACTTGCAAGATGGGTCCCTACTGGGATCCCGAGGCTGTGGTAGATCCTCAGCTTCGAGTTTACGGAGTTACCGGGCTCAGAGTCATCGACGCGTCTATAATGCCAAATTTAGTTAGCGGTAACACGAATGCGCCGGTTATCATGATCGGGGAGAAGGGTTCCGACATGATAAAAGAATTCTGGTTGAAGAGAAGAGGCCGAGGGTGAACATCGGATTTCTCGTAAACTAATTTAAAGCGATCGTCGGTGATAGGCGATAAAAACTTTGAACCTTGCGTATCCCTGTACAGCTACGGCACAGAGATATAAACCGGATGTACTCAGGCGATGAAAATTAATAAATTAACCGCGTCGACGCTGGTACAAAGTTACATCGAGTTTTCAAGTGCGCCCGACGGATAGTGCGGCGTCGACTGTTTCGCTGTTAAAGTAATAACATTCGTTCATCTTTCTTAACGAACCTGTACCATTTATGTATAGTAAAAATTAATATAGCGACATTCTATTTATTCCTCGAGTTATCGAGAGACAAACCTCGAGGATCGAACCTCTGGTTTTTCGTTCGTGCGTTATCGTTATCGTGATTCAAAGTGCAAGCAAAGCAGCATAAAGGACGACTTTTTGTACAAGTAACAAAATCGTCGCAAGGAAAAGAACGATTAAAGACTCTTTTGAAATTGTCCTTGCTTTGATTTTTAAATGTACATAGTTTGCAATATACCTGATAGATTTTTAAACGGCGCGGCAAAATGTAAATTTTTCTCTTTCATGTAAATACTAGGTATAGATTTATCATATTGACACGAATAAAAGAGATGGAATTCTCGTTGCTCGTTTCATAAATAATACGAATTATTTCCTTGTCCAGAGCTGTTTTCATTGTCGAAACGATTTTTGCACAGAGTCCCTTCCCCGTCTGCCGTTCTACATATTACACGCGTCGTAGACCAACGGATGCTAAAGCTCAGACAGAATACGATACGAAAAAGATAATTAACAACGGTTCGGAGTAACGATGACAACTCGTTGAGAATTTGTACGTTCCTAAGAATACTCGACGATGTACTTGACCGATAGAAAACAACGGAAGTTGTTTCGAGTATAGACTAGCGTATTTAAAATAGCGGCTAGCAACGGCGAGGCGAAGTTTTCTTTATCAACGTGCTGCGGACTGTTTCCGGAACGCTTTTGAACGTAACGTTCCGAAACTGGTCTAAAAATATCGTGGATGTCGATATTCTTGCGTCGAGAACCGGGCCGTACGTAACGATACATCTCCTTTCGATCCCATTGGCAGTGATTCGATCAAATTAGTTCCATCTTCTAAGCAAATACGCGATCTCTTATGACAATGAGATTGAAAAATTAATTTTTATTTTTGACGACGATCGATCAGCGTGCGTTCTACGCAAAACGCTCCGGCTTCGAACGTTCGACCGGTTCGGACATTCTCGTGCCACGCAGACATCCTTCGATCCTCGTACCAGACAGATGATCTTAAATGCTTACATTTTCAAAGTACTCGTTGATCAAATTTATTTTCATTTCCTTTACATCGATTCCTTACACGTTCGTACCTGATAGCTTCGTAGCTAACCGTAGCTGATTAGCGGATTACCGAAGATAGACACGTTCTTGCGGTCTTTGCGTGTGTTCGCGGTGTACACCGAGCAACGCTAATGTCATATTTCGATATTTATATCTCGATAGGAAAACGCAAGCTCTTAGCCAGATGAATGTCACGAACGTTGCAATGTCAGATTATATAAAAAGAAATTTATTAGAAGAAAAAGAGAACAGATTTTCATATATATATATATATCTATCGGTCATATTTTTCCAGATATTGTGCGTTAGGGTTAAACCGAATGCACTTTATGTAAAACGATGATTTTACTATTCTTCGTATTTTCGTGTTTTTCCGTTGCATACTTTGAAATTCCGATAACTGAGATGTACGTATTCCTAACGTCGTTTCTTATCGCCAATTACCCGTAACTGATAGTCACGATTCTATTCCTTCTCGTATTCACAAAGCACGGTCAGTCAGATTGGCCATATCGATGTCGTTGATTATTTCCGATGTATTTCTGTTACGTCGATTACGCACGCGTATTTCGCATCCACTTTGTCGAACGATGCAAAAGTCGTGCTCGCATGCCTGAAAGCAATCGGAAAACAGCTGATTCAGCGATACGCAACAATAGCGCAATGTCCGATGGTTTTGCATAGGCAATTTGTTCTCGAGCTTTGTCGAGGTACCATCGTGTCGTCGTTCCGAGTGTGCGTGTAAAATATAATTTTGTATGCCTGTACGATATAAAAGATTCGTCCAATTGTAATACATTTCGTTGAAAGACGCACGTAAATGTACGCTAAATATTAGCGATATCTCGAGAAGCGTTTCTAGGCCACTGTGTCTACGATATTACGATATATTAAAGATCTTTCAGTCAGCGTAGTTACAACTCTTAAATAGGAAATATCGCGAGTATCGTAGGACGGATTCGATTAAAGTCTCGTACAAATTTTTCGGTACTGCTTTGTAACAATTTGCGTTTATTTTCATCTTCACCTTCGAGCAACGGCGCTAAAGATTCGAACGATGATTCGAACGACGATTCGAACGATACGCTGCTAAGAAAGAAATTTATTGATTCGTTGTCTTTAGGTATACGAGCGATTATCAACAAGGAGATAAAAATAACTGTAAAAAAAAAAAAAAAACGACAAACAAGGTACATTTTTAAGTCGTATAACCTCGCCAAAAAAAGTAGATTAAATTCGAGACGTTGAGTCATTTAGATTTATGACGAACGAAACGTTTCGAATTGTTTAAGAAACGATCGAGCTTGCGAAAGCGTAACTTGCTGTGAAACTGACGTGATTTGTTTGGCTTAAGCGACATAAAATCTTTCGTCGAAAGTGAATACAAATTACACGTACGTACATTGGATGAAACATCAGCCGATCACGTATTGTCGCGAATGTTTCGGAATTTAAAACATCATCGAATTAATGTAAGCACAGTTGCACGGAGGACGGCTCAATAGCATTAACAGAGGTTTTAACGAAGGACACCACCGATCCGTGAAACGCGTTAATCATAGTGTAGTACGATCGAGGTGTCAAAAACTTGGGAGAAAGGTAGCGTAAGAGGATCGATTGTTCGAGCAAGTTCTTCCTGACGGATCACCGATTGTTGGTTATCGATCGATCGATCGATCGAGAAGAAAGAAAGAGGGAAAGAAGAAGGAAAAAATGTCGAGCGTGAGCAGAATCTCCGCGATGAGGATCGCGATGTCGTACGGACCCGAACTGAGTTTCCTGGTGCTCCTTCGTATGTTGATTGGCATGTACAGGCCGGATATGGTGAGTAACGGGAACAGGGTGAAGCCGACAGCTTTGTCGGATCTTCGAGACAGCTACGATTTTATAATAATCGGAGGCGGCACGGCTGGCTCGGTGTTGGCGAATCGTTTGTCGGAAAACGAAAATTGGACGGTGCTGTTGTTGGAGGCTGGCGTTGACGAAAACGACTTGTCCGAGATACCGATTCTGTTCCCGATTCTTCAGCTCACCTCGATGGACTGGCAGTTCAAGACGGAACCGTCGAATAATTATTGCAAAGCGATGAAAGCTAATGTGTGCAATTGGCCACGCGGCAAGGTACTATTTTCCAATGACATTTATTATCGTTTATTATTATTAAAATCATAATGCACGAATGTGGTCGGTATGCGCATTACGTAACATCCTGATCAAGGATTTGTCCGATGTTAGTTTCTCCACATAAATCAAGTTACGTCGGCATGAATGATTTCGACCGTTTCTCATTCTCACGGGGGATATAGGTGCGACGATGGCTATTAATTTCTTTTAACGGAGAATATTCACACAATGTATTTGTGCAGCGAAACATTTTTACGTCAAACTTTGCTTAAACTCGGAGAAATCGCGTCGATATCATTCTCATACACTCAGGATAATTATACGTTTGGATACGTAGCAGGTGTATACGTGAATTATCGTACAGGTACTCGGAGGTAGTAGCGTGCTGAACGCGATGATCTACGTCCGTGGCAACAAGAAAGATTACGACAATTGGCAGGAGATGGGTAATCCAGGATGGGATTACGAGAGCGTATTGCCTTATTTTAAGAAATCCGAGGACATGAAGATCGAAGAATACCAAGATTCCCCTTATCATCGGACCGGTGGATATCTGACCGTCGAATACCTTAATTATCATTCGTCCGTGACCGATTATCTGATACAAGCGGGCACGGAAATGGGCTACGACGTGGTGGACGTGAATGGACCCAGGCAAACCGGATTCTCCTTCTCTCATGCAACGGTGAAGGATGGTCTGCGATGTAGTACCGCGAAAGCTTTTCTTCGAACGGCTTCCAAGCGAAAAAATTTACATGTCAGTATGAGATCGATGGTAGAGAAGATTTTGGTGAGCCAAGGCGAGTTATTGAACGTTAGCTCTTCCTTATCGTTTCATCGTAGCCTCGTTTAAAATCGTGAATTATCCGAGACGAGGACCACGAGAGACGATCAATCGGCGGATGTTGATTTTCAGATGAAAATGGAAAAGCTGCTTATGGCGTGCAATTTCAAGTAGGGTCCAAACGCAGAACGGTGAAAGCAAGTCGCGAGGTAATTCTATCGGCTGGCGCGATACAATCGCCGCAATTGCTCATGTTGTCTGGAATCGGCCCCAGGGATCATTTGCAACAACTCGATATTCCCGTGGTCCACGAAACTCCCGGCGTCGGTAGAAATCTTCAGGATCACGTCGCGATCGGTGGATTGAGTTACTTGGTGACCAGACCGGCGAACATCACGGATCCAGCATCTTTCAGTTTTAACTTGATGAGATCCGTCAATGCCCGTGCGCTCGCTTCGTTCGTCAGAGAACGTACCGGGTCGTTGTACGGGAATAACATGGGCGAGGGTATAGGTTTCATCAATACCAAGTGAGTATTCATTAACGTTAATTTGTTACGAACGACGTTTGCGAATTTTTGCGCGTATTTATACCTTTATGAACCTTTATGAGAGAAACGAGACTGAAACAAAAATTTCTTTTCACATTACGTGTCTTCGTACATTACGCGGACATGTGTACATCTTTTCGAATTCGATTCGTCGATATTTGCACGTCCGCATAAAAATTGCGATCGAAGATCGTTTTTCACGCCTGCTTGTCCCTGTATAACGAATGTTTCCAGATATGCGAACAAGTCGGAGGATTATCCTGATATACAATTGTTTATCTGTTCAACGGCCGACAATACGGACGGTGGTCTCTTTAGCAAGAGAGATTGCAACCTTATGGATGACTTTTATGCGCATTTGTTCGAAAATATCCTGTACCAGGACTCGTACACCATCATACCGCTACTGTTGCGACCTCGAAGCAGAGGATACATCAAACTGCGCTCCAAGGACGTTAATCAGCATCCGATCATCGTGCCCAACTACTTCGACGATCCACACGATCTCGACGTTCTGGTAACGAACTGGTCTATTATTTCTTAAAGGATAAGTAGGGCGAACGTTTGTCAAGCTAACGGTAGCTGACTCGATCGATTTCGACGGTACAGTGACGGAAGCTTAAAATCGTAAGATCTGCGTTAAACATTTTTGCTCGGAACTAGACCACTCTTTCGTTCTTCGATATCATACGTTATATCGTACGTTTGTTTCTCTTCTTCTCGATCGTAATTCAGTTTGCCAAACTCGGATTAGTTTCTTATTTCGAGCTTTCTTTCGGCCATCGACGACGGCGGCCATCGTCACTGTACAACGACTATCGTAGCTTCTTGATCAATTTAAAGCAACGCTCGGACATCGAATCTTCGAGAGTTTAATAAATCTGTTAACGTGAACGGACGCAGGCAGAAGGCGCAAAGTTTATCTACGATATGTCGAAGACGAACACGATGAAGCAGCTGAAAACTCAACCGAATCCAAACAGAATTCCGGGGTGTTCGTCGTTCGAGTTCCCATCGCTGGATTATTGGCGTTGTTTCGCCCGATATTACACGCTAACTATTTACCACCCGAGCGGAACGTGTAAAATGGGGCCCTCCACGGACAAAATGGCGGTGGTCGATGCCAGATTGAAGATGCACGGCGTAAATGGACTTCGAGTGATCGATGCCTCGATCATGCCAACGATCACTTCCGGCAATACGAACGCACCGACGATCATGATCGCCGAGAAAGCCGCTGACATGATCAAAGAGGATTGGAAGATCTAAGGCACACTTTTTCATCCTCGAGATATACTCGATGATGATCATGGCGATAACGACGATGACAACGACAATGACAACGACGATGACAACGACAATGACAACGACGATGACAACGACGATATAAGAAGAGGGCAGCAACAAATATAGAATGAAAGTGTTATCCGTGATAATCTCCGATCGATATTGTCGACTTTCGACTTAAAACTTTTATCAGTTTTAGAAATTCGGAAAATCGATAGATATAGATTAGATAAATTTCTATTTTGGCACAAGAATCGCCGTTCTTTTTCATTCCCTCTACGCTGTAGACGAAGCTCTACATTTCTCCGATCTATCGTAGGTATCACCGGGTATCGACGTGCGCGTTCACCGACCAACCAAACGTCCGCGAATCTACGAAACGTTCGGAAGAGCTCCGATACCCGTTGGCACTTTGTTCCATCGCGCGATCGAGACTGTACGAACGCGATATGCTTCGTTTGCCCGGTAAAACTAGCCTAAACTGTTACTCGCGCGAAGAGAGAGAGAGAGAGAGAGAGAGAGAGAGAGAGAGAGAGATCAGTGAAAAGAATGTAATTAGGCTTTTATCCGTTAGACGGATTTTGACCGATGATAATCAATTCGTGCTCTCGTTCCCTGTATATCGATCAGCCAACGCTTTTCACGCGTGATTGCTGTCGCGAGATGAAATTTTATGCCACGCGAAAAGCACCGGTTCTCGATCGGCTGCCAAAGGTAACACGAATACGTTTGTAGCGGCACTCGACAGTAAACTTTCTAACGGTTCCTGTCCCGTGACTCGCTGCGCAAAGACCCTATTCTTCGGATAAAATGATTGCCAGATATCGGATACATCGTCGCGGAATATTTTCAACTAGCCTAAATAAACCTGCTGTAAATCTTAGGATTTATTTAGCTAAGGTTCCCCAAAGAGACAAACGGTCTTTCTCTCAGCTAGTCCCTAAACCTATCACCTCCTACCGGGAAGATACGAGAAATCTGCTTTTCTCACGTACCATGCTACCCGCTAGCGACTTTCTCTCTCAAAGGCGGTTAGCATCCTTTTCCAACCACCAACGCAAAATTAGCGACGAGGTGCATTTCCCTCGTTTCCCGAAACATTCGTTTCCTCAACGAATCCGATGATCACGCGTCCTTGGACACACCCCGTCGTACTTCACCTTCGCGGCTTCATCGTGACGGAAAGTCAGTCGTTACGTATCGATCCGAAGCAATAGCTGGTTGTTCGTAACGATTGGTCAGAGATCCTCGACATCTTAGGCAATCGTCATCCGAACTTACATGGCGCATCAAAACGCATCGACCAGAAATCGAACTTGTAACCACGAAATAACGATCGCGAGTTCTACGCTGAGTGTACACCTTGAATATATATTGATAAATTTCTATCGTTAAATATCTCACTATCGCGATCCGTCACCTCGCGTTAGTTACGGTTGGTCGCGGGGTTGAGTGGATAACTGGACGACAGTCTGGTACTGTAACACAACGATTTTCAATCTTTTTCGTCTCATAGCACGCGTGGTATAAAAATCCTAAAACTATTAGGTCGTCCGAAATGTTTCTTTCGTTTCGTCAGGGAACGATAGACGCGCGATGTCTTTTGTTTTATATCAGTTTATTGAATTCAATTTTTTATCTAATTCAATAAAATAATATAAAACAAAAACTGTCGCTCGTTTATTACCACCTTATGAGACCGAAGAAACTTTTCGGACAGCCTAATAGAAAAAAAATATATCTTTCGTTTACGTTCACGATTAACGTACCCGTCAGTACTCTGATCGGAAACTTATTCTTATCTTTCGTACGTAGGGTTTTTGCACGGGTTTGACGACCCGGCAAGTCCGGCAGTCCAATATTAACGCGTACGTTGTCGCGGATGCACAACTATAGAATTTACCGTAGCGGTACGGACAGTGTTTCGCAAGTATTTCTATATTATTTGTATTATATTTTTTAAGTAAGGAAACTAAGACGGAACGAGCGGCAAAAGGCAAAGTCGTTGAGAATATTGATTTTTACAACGTTTTAAAAGATCACCGAGATCCAAGAAGACGGCAGCTTTCTAAACCGATTGCCAAAATACATTGTATTTGGTTCAAAAGGTTGAGAGCAACGTTCACAGCGAGCGGCTATTGCACGTTTGAAAAATTCTTGCCGCGCGCCGATCGTTGTAGATTAGAAGATTAGTCGTAGATCGCGGTTCTAACGTTTAAAATTAGAAACGAGGGAAAGTGTAAGTGGCCGTGAGTTTGGACGAGACACTCCGTTTCGTTTCGTACGATTCGATAGCTTTAGGTTCCCTTGCATTTACGACTATGTCGCTTAAAGTTTATGTTTCTTCTAAATTGTCAGTCGAACTTGCGGATATAAACAAGAGCAGCGAAAGGAAGGAAAGAAAGAAAGAAAGAAAGAAGGAAGGGAGGAAGGGAGGGAGGGAGGGACGAATCTATGGATTTTTTAAAAGAACCGTACCGTTAGTCTGTGTCATTTACATGCTGCTTTCGACTACGTTTAACAGGCTGACTTTCATCGTCCGAGCCAATTCATTTGGCGAGTAAAAGTCCGTATCGGATACCGACCCGCGTAGATAATTCAACGATGGGAACTAAAGGGAATTTCGCGATCGCCATCGCGCACGATACACTCATCGCACGAGTCTCAGCCTCGATAATTAGTTAATTGGCGAAGTGAATTGGATTCGAGGATACGACGACGCTTACGTAAGCGAACTTTGAAGTAACGGTTTCAGAGATAGTGGATTATTCTACGGAATTTCTCGAACGTTGCCGCGTGTATTGTAATTGGCGCAAAAAAGACATCAGGATAAACGAGCGTAATTTGATGCAGCATTTTTCTTTTTTCTTTTTTTTTTTTTTTTTTGTTGGCAATAAAAAGGATATGGCGCAAAAATGAGAATTGCGCAACGAAGAACGGCTGAAACTCTTCCAACTAACGTCACATCTTGATGTATCTCTCGATGCGAGAGCGGAGAAGAAAGGAAATCCGTTGGAAATCGAGGAAAAACAGTTGCGACAGCGAGAATCGGATCGAATTGAAACGAAATGCTCCGAACTTGTCGACGGACCATGTAACAGATTTACGTAACGGTCGCTCACGCTGACCGATAGAAGCGATAGAAGCGAATGCGATTAGCAAAAGTTAACTAAAATTTCGCTCGGATAAATGGTGTTGTAGCGTATGACTTTGGAGAACGGTGGCAGGGCTGATGTTTCGAAACTTGACACAACGAATACTTTCACGCGAATGGGACGAACGGATTTTGCAAGAGATTTCGTAGGATACGAATGTCTCGACTTTTCCCGAGTCGGAAAGATCTGGTATGTCCTTTTAGCGGATCAACGCGATATCCGAAATTATCGCCAGACAACGTATAAAGTTGACATCGATCGGCAATTTCAGCGTGGAATCTTCGAAGTAGCTGCAGAAGTCCAGTGAAAGCCTCTGTCTCGTTTTACGATCGCGTTCCATCGAAGCCTGTAGACCGAACTCGCTTTTACACCCCTTTCGATATGACTCCAATGGTTTCGCGCAGGCTGAACGATCTCTCGAATCTTGCCATCACCCAGATCGCTCTAGGTAACTTTCGTTCGTGAAAACGCGCCGCTATTTTCCAACGCGGTACCCGGTCAATTAAGGTCCTACTTTCAGCAGGATCGGTGCAAGAGCGAAACCGTGAACAACTCGAACACGATTTAGTGATTCGCGGTCGGTCTGTCCGCGTGTATCGAGCCGAACGATCGCTCGCACGTGCTTTCCTTCAGGACACGCGCACGTTTCCCTCGTTTTCTTCGCTCCTTCTTCTATCTTATTCTTCGTGTCGTTGTCAGTTTCGTCGTTTAAACCGGCTGAGGCGATCGTGTTCTCGGCGCGTGGCACATCTTTCTCACAGTGTAACGTTTGTAACGTGTACACGGCTACACCGTTCGTACAGGCTGCATATGTCACGAGAATATTTGAACAATTGGCATAGAAATCTTTCATGCACGTATCGTATGTTCGGTAGAAAAGGTTTTGAAATTTCGTTAACGTTGCGATGGGATACGACCATATCGTTGTCGTCTGTGCATCGATAAAATTTGGAACCAGTCTGAAAATCTATGTGGAAATTACAAGTTTTATCGTTGCGCACCTGTATTTTGTATGAAAGATTAGTACAGCATGAGACAACCGTCTTAAATATATGACAAGTGTTAAAGACAGCATTATTAAATATCGAAATCCGTTAATACAATGTATAATAATCCACTGTTTACAAACGTATTTATCTCGGATTGGTTGCAAAATTTCGCCGATATAATCGTGGTAGTGTAATCGCGTGACATCGCGGTGTTAACGAAATCTCATGATATTCCGTATAACGTACGTGATCTACTCGTTAAGATTATCCACGTGTGTTCGAATATTTTCGAGGGCCTGTGCGCGTAGATGACGATAGGCGAGGTCGCGTCGAAGAAGACAGATACGTTCAAGTTGACATAGAAGAAAGAATTTGAGAGTAAAATCTTGCGTATTTCTTCTTTTTCTATATTTCCTTGTCGGTTTAGTTTCTTTCTTTCCCGAACTTATCGTCGGCCAGCTTTATGAATCGGTTCGCGGCGACGCGGATCGAGAACGGTTCGAAACGAACGGTCGGCGGATTCGAAGGACGAAAGTGGATATGCGATTCGTGCAAAATTGAAAGGAGCTGTGATCGAAGCACAGGGACGAATTGAAAATGAGAACTGCAGCGTGGGGACACGAATCTGACGCCTAGCGACGAATTTTCTTGCAGATTTAAGGAGTAGCGACGTCGTTAAGTCGTAAAAAAAAAAAAAAAAGACAAAAACGGAAACAGCGGTAGTTTCCAAATATTCTCCGCGATCGGTGGCATTGCGACGCATTTTCCAAATCATCCCGATCGTCGTCTCGCTTTCTCTTTCTACGCGAAAAGCAATACGACAGGCAAGTTTTGCTTAGCCAAGCCTCGTAAATCCGGTTTGCGTGAATCGTTGTAAAACTTGTATAACTCCTAGAAAAGTTCTCTGCAACTGCAGGAAGCAAAAGTTTGCGCACACATCCCGTAAATCTCTTTTACGTAATATCGTTCTTTGTTAATCGAGAGAGAAGCAAGAGACAATATACGTGTCGCTCCGTTTGCGATTTGTGCCACGGTCGTCAAAGTCGATTTTGCAAATACCCAATTAAAAGATACGTGCGTAGTTTGTTTAGAGGATGTGGCGATTGAAATTCAATAATAATTGGATATTTTTGTTAGCCGTAAGTAATAGTAAACCGATCGATCGAAGATGAAGAACTAAGCGTAAAAATAAATGCGTTCGTCTCGCACTATCTTCGGTAGAAGTTGCGTGCGATGCACGTGTGTGTTACGTACGTTACCTACAAAAGAAAAAGTGCCATGCTCTTTCTGTCGTTTAGCAGCAGCAAAAAGTTGCTTCAGTTTCGAAGAACGAAACGAAAACCGAACTCGTTGTTTGCGTAATTAAATTATACAATTAAATGCAATGTCTCGGAATACGATGATTCAGAATCAATAAAATATCGATCGATTTACACTTATATCGCAACATATTACGCGAGTGCCAACATATAGTCGGTTTAAATTGATATATTAAAAACAAAAGGTAACAAGTTACATGTACTTGTAAATCGATTTATTTATCTGCGAGATATATAATCTTGCGAGACGTATAGCACGTAATTCAGAAATCTTGCGTTTCCACAAAAAGTCTTCGATAATAGCCTTAATCTTTGCTAGCTTCTTAATCTATAATTATTGTTTAAACGTGAACGATACGACATCTAAATCAGTATGATTTAATATAGATCTGATAAAATTGAATCATCGAATAATTACATTAAACGGAATAAAAAAAAAGGTTCAGTTGCGATCTTACGATATAGCGTACGTACAGTATATGTATAAATCGCGTATGTTCTTACCGATGTGAACGACAGACGAAAGGAAAAAAAATCTGAGAACCGAAACATGCATAGAAACGGTACTTGCGATTTTAACGGACCGATCGACGCAATACGCTCGCTCGAAGAATAGAATTTAATTGGATTAATTACAACGAAATATGTATTTGAGCGATACATTCTCTTATCTTTGTTTCAAATCGTTCAATTCATTGAGATTCCAATCAAAATCGAATTAAAAGTTGTACGAGATGCAGATGTGAGAAAAAAATAAAGTTAACCGATAACGTAATTTATCCGTGATTTCGCTTACGTAGGCGATAACTTATCTAATTTAAGCGTAAAAACACATATAAATGTCGTGTGGACGACCAATTTCATTCTATACACGGAAAGAGTGCAGCGTACCTTTCTACATATCGTTCAGTGGTAAGTTCAATGTTTTTTACATACTATAGTCTAATATTAGCCGCGTCTTTGTACATTTATACCTTTGCTCTGATCTTCGTTTCAAATCGATCGCGGTTTCGAAAGCTTCGACCGAATCGATACTTTCCTGTTACTTTCCTATTCTGCGATCTTCTTTGTCTTTTTCTTTCTTTTTCTTTTTCTTTTATATATGTATATATAGAGTTCCCCTATTTTTCTTCGCTCAACAAAAGCATAATTCATATCGTCTGCCTTTTTCTCTTTCACCCGACTTTCACCGACAATGGGAAAGAAAGGAGCGAATTATGTGCTTCCTTTCTATGTACCGTTCATCGATCAGAACGTTAGTTCTTGGATAATTCATACGTAAGAAGAGCCTGTCGCGTCATTAAAACTTTGTTCGCAGGAAAATACCGCGAAAAGTCAAAAGTTGAGCTATCCTTTTCTCAATCGTTCGTGATCCAACTTCTTAGGTGGATCACGCTGAATTCTGGGTGCGTTAACTTGAGAACGCAACGCGTTCGTAACGAAGCTTTGAATTCGAAATCTTTACAACGACTCGGATGTATCTTCGGTCGTAAAGAAATCGCTGAAATCTTCGTCGTGAATAAGTTCTCTAATCTTACGAAGAATCGTGTTTCAAAATCTTTCGTACGCCATCGTTTGAAACTTTCACGCGCTGTGCCTCGCTCTGCTGCTTCTTCGTCCTGTCTTGGCGATGAGTCTCTCTTTGTGTCGCTGCCGACCGAAATGACCATCGTGCGAATATCGACGTTCGGATATTTTGAATATGCTCTGCGCGCAGCATATCGATAGAATATTATCTGGTGTCGAAAGGAAGACAATCGGTCCGATGATTACGCGATGTCGTTACTAGCCGATGATAGTAACGTCGTGGTTAATTTTCGAAAATTGTCATCGAGCTTCGCCACACGATCTAGGATTACTATTTGCCCGTGGATAACGAGACGGAGAGGCGTGTCGTCGGAATCGTATCGGCCGGAATCGATGCAACGTCTATAGGAACGAGAACGCCAAACTAACGCGAAACTTTTTCACGCGGTAGAAGTCACCGTCCCTTCGGTCGATCCTCCGTACGGCCTTGTTTATCCGTCCTCCCTCTCGAAACACGTTTTTCAAGCGATTCTTTCGTGCCGTCCCCCGACTTCATTTCGCATGACGCATTCGAGCGGTTTACTGACTCGATGACGTCAGGCTCTTTCTCCGGAAGAGAGCGAGTGCCGATCTCCCTTCCAGTTCACGGTGCGTCGAGCCTCTTTAATTAGCCCGTCTAGTGCGGCCACGGCCGCGGCTCTTGCCCAACTGTACCCCGTCGTCGCGTCGTCGAAATAGATGAATCGTTGCCGTTCTGCGTCAGGCTTTCACGCGGCGCGCCGCAGACTCACGGCTGCTCCGTTCTGTCTCGGACGAAGCTCCTCTTTGTGTTGCTGCCGACCAAAAGGACTATCACGCGCGCGCGCGCTCCCTACTCGCTACAGCCGCCCAAATGTCTTCGAATTCTGCTCCACGAGCCACTATCGGCCTCCTCTACTGCGCGTCGCTTCCCTCTGGACGATTCTTCAGGTTTGTCTAACTGTCAGATTACCATTCTTTCTTCCCTTCTCGTTATTTCTTTCTCGAAAAGCGAGATAACCTTTTCGATAAACGTCTCTCGCGTTTTCAAAACGAAGATTTACTTTTACTTTTACATCCTTTGTCCAAGCGGAACAAAAGGGATCGCGGTTTCCTTTTTCGTCCGGCCTAAGGCACGGGGTGGAGAGTTCTGAAAGTTCGTTTTTGAAGAAGACTCGGCCGAATCGGACATTACGGTATCTTTTTTACCTCGTTAAAGTCGAAACGAAAGAACGGAAAGCGGAAGCCGAATAAAGTAAACGAGAGAAACGAGGGTAAACGTCTGTAGAAATACACGGATCGAGAACATATTTTCGCTTTGCCTTGCGACTACGGTCATTTTCATCGGATTTACAACTAGCAATGGCAGAATATTTGCGTAGTAGGTTTGGCTTTAAATAGATAGAGGGATAACGTGTACTTGGATTCTATTTTATCCGATGGTTGAGTGGGGCTGTTGAACGCCGCGTTCGCGGTGAAAGGGAAAGTGGGTAATACGTGGTGAGCTTGCGATAGTTTAAAATTCAACAGGACAAATAGGAAGTAATTGTAACGAACTCGACAAAGACACTTCCTGTACGAATTCTGCTTTTCTCAAAAATTCTTTGTTTCGTAATGTTCGCTTCGTACGATAATGCAATATCTATCCGTTTCTCGGAACGCTTCTAGCGATATACGTATGCAAATACGCAGCGCGAACGTATATTTTATTCATCGTTGTCATTGTCAGTCAAATTTTACGAGCGTCATTTTCCATATGCCGCGCATCTCTTGACGCGTTATCAAAAATTATTCTAACGACTTTGCCAACTTTCACGGTATACCCGATACTATGCTCGTCGCTGGACTAACTTCCTCCGCGTTAACGACGTTATCGTATCTCCTATGTGGCATCTGTTTCGCGCGAACAATTTTACCGTTAAGCGTTATCAAACTCGCCTCCGAACCACGCTCGGTCGTACGTTTCGTCAAAGACAAATTCTCGGGACGTTCGAAAGTCTGCTCGTCACAATTTCGCACAAGTCAGACACGATTAATCGTTGCTCGTCAGCTGTCGGGACTTTTGCACACAGAAAGCATATCGCGAGTCGACTCGAGCGTGCAAAAAAGCAGAGCCGCGATCACGTACGATTTATCCTCCGACGTGGTTATATCGCCTTCCCTCGATATGCTCTGCACCGCTTCGAATACAGTTCGAATTCGTAGTTGAAAGAAGGTTTAAAACTGCAACGCGAATATACGCGAGTATTAGCAACGTTGTGTTGGATACTTTTTACCATGTTAGTTAACGATAATCTGTTTCAGGATATACAGTCGGAGAGGATAAGTGGATAGATAGAGGAAGTACGTGGCGATGAACCTTTAACGAAACTTCGTTGACACGTATATGTGTCGGTTTATTTTTCCTCCCTCGCTCTATATTACATGTATCGTCCACTCGTCGTTCGCGTAGAATAGAATTCCGTTTCCTAATGTTATCGTACGACGATATGTTATAAACTATTCTTCGTCCGTCACTGTACGTACGTACGTCGAAAACTTGGAATCGCTAGAAAATCGATTCGAGTTGAACGCGAGCTGCAACGCTACGGACCGTTGTCTGGTATCGAGATCGTCGCTTTCGCGCGAAACACTGTCTCGATGATCGCCGATCATCGATCAGATTTAACAATTTTACAATTACCCGTTACCTTCCTCGTTCGTACTCGCTAGCGCTTTATCATCGACGAAGCAACTTCGATTCGACGACTTTTCGTCGTTCGTGACGGCATCGATGAACCCGCAATTCGTTCAATTTTAACCGTACAGACTTTCACGTTGAAAGTTATTTCGCGTTTCACGCGATACTCGCAATTTTCGCTAACCGATGCGTTCGTCCTAGTTCATCGAGGAAAACGGTGAAATAACGCGTAAACGTTGCGTAAGCGCCGACATCGGTTCGACGAAAGAATTGCAAAAGAAGAAAATCGATTCGGCATCATTCTTCGAATGCCCGATAGCATCGACGATTCTTCCTAAAAGTTAGTCGTCGCATCGACTATGTGATCATAATCGCGCGATGGATAAGCAAAGTTCGAACGATACTTTCGACTTAACTTCGGTACACGTGGAACATTCTTTACGGAAAGAGAAGACGCCGGTACGCGTCAATTTCTTCCAAAGCGGCATGAACGAAACCAAACGCGAAGAACCGTTCGAACAAGAAGCGTATTTTCGGTTCAGCCGATCCAACAACGATAAACTACCAAATATAAACGCGTATCGACAAAATTAGTTTGTATCATACCGATAGTAGTGGTAACAGCCGCGTCGACGTTCTCCGCCGATTCCAAGTTACACGCAAACTTAGCATTGACACATTGACTCGAATTCTGTTGCTTTCTGTTCGCAGGTGATACCGACCTCTAATTGGATAAAATGCGAGCGTACCTGCTGCTCTCGCTCCTGCTGCGATTGGCATTCGCGTTTCGACTCCCATTTCCGGTAAATAGAGCCGTCCCGATCCATCGATATCGGCGATTATCCCCGAAAGGAAAGTCGAAAGCTCGCGACGCCCGTTGATACTGGCAAACGATGTTCTAGCGGACAGCGGCGCGCCTATATTTTATCTCTATCCTATATTTCGTATCCTCCATCGGCGATGGCGACTCGAGAGTCGGTCAGCTTTTATTCTCCTTGAAAGTAGCCTACTTCGTTATCGTAATTATCTGTGGTCGGAAGGAAGAAGTCGAACGTGGAACGATCGATCGGATCCTGTGTCTAGCGAAAACTGTAGCGAAAAGAAACGAGCTTCTACGACAAATTTATAAACCAAACAGCCTCGTACGTGATTGTGATTATAGTTTCGTGACGATGGCACAGGCCACGAGCGCGAGAATTCGAGAGATAATCTCGCCGTAGACGGAAACGTGCGATTCTAAATGCGGATGACTCGAGGAAATGTCTGATTTTCGCGAATTCTTAATGTAACGTAAACAGCATCGCACCGCGAATATTTAACGATACTTTGTTAACAATATCAACCGTGCTGTAACGGTGTCGCGATTAGAATACTCCTTTTTCTCTTTCTCGGATCCAGAGTAGCTTTCGCTTCGCGATAATCTCGCGTTTAATCTTTGCTTTCGATTCGTACGAAATTTACTTTTTCTTCGTCTAGCTGCGAAGAACAGGGATACGAGCAAAGCGCAGTTAAATCGCGAAGGCATACGAAAGTGAAAGCGATTTAATTAAAGACCTCGTTAACCAGTTTCAGGCTAGCCTATTGGATACGAGCAATGGAACGTCGTGTTGCTCCTGCAGCTTCAAAGACACGTCGTACATGGCGTCCAAGTGCGGCGTGAAAACATCTTTCATGAGCTTGGTTGAGAAAATAATCGCGTCTACGTGCGACGTGTCGGATCCTTGCCACAGACTCGGCAAAGAGGAAGTGCCCAACGAATGGTAAGACGTTCGCTAATTAATTTTGTCTAAATTCTCCGAATTTTAAATCGTTCGTTGCTCGATTCGTTGAACTTTCGTCTTTTTCCACGTTCGTCTTGCAACGATCGAATTCTTCCGGCAATTTATACTCGTACGCACGTTCGTCGCACGTTTTCAGTTGTAAAGTTAGATCGCAGTTGAACCGACGATAAAGTAGGAACCGTACGTAAACCGTCGCGTTTCCCGACGACACGCGATACGCGACGGACGTGTTCTAGACCGTTGTTCGAGCTTCCGTTTAATTCATAATCTATCATCGGCGCGATCGGCCATCGATTCGTTGCTCTGTACGATGAAAACGTAGGTTCGACTTCATCGTGGTCGGCGGCGGAGTAGCCGGGCCTGTAATTGCCAGGAGATTGAGCGACAATCCGTGGTGGAGGGTTCTGCTGATCGAAGCGGGGCCGGAAGAACCGTCGATGACTTCTATTCCTGGACTAGCGGTTCACGCGGTCAACTCGACTTTGGATTGGAATTTCAAAACGGAGCCGACGGAGCCCCATCCGACCGCGTGTTTGGGTAACCGATCCGCGTTCTTGTTCCACGATACACGAAACATGACGATATTCTATCATTTCTAACTTGACGTATCACCGGCAGAGACCGACGGGGTGTGCACTTGGCCGCGAGGGAAGATGATGTCCGGTACCGCCGGCATGTACGGAATGATGTACGTACGAGGGCATCCGGAAGTGTACAACAGCTGGGCTCGGGCAGGCGCCACAGGTTGGTCCTACGACGAGGTCGTCCACTACTTCGAACGCGCCGAAGATCCCATAGATCCGTCGATATTATCCCACAAACCTAGAACCGTTGCCGTACGAGGCCCGATGAAGATTCGATTTTATCCCCATAAGCCAGCGTTCGCCGACGAACTTTTGAAAGCTGCGGGCGAGCTGGGTTACAGAACGTCGAGTTTGAAAGAATACAGCCAGACAGGCTTCATGGTGGCTCCCATGACGACCGACAATGGCGTACGAGGCACGACCTCGAGAAATTACCTGAGATCGGCGTACGGTAAAAACAATCTAAGGGTGTTGATCAACGCCCAGGTGACGAAGGTGCTAACGAATCAGTGGCAGGGCAAAGCGTACGGCGTCGAACTGATCGACAAAGATGGATACAAGAGGATCGTGAAAGCTAACAAGGAAGTTATCCTAGCGGCTGGAGCGATTGGCTCGCCTCACATTTTATTGAACTCCGGGATAGGACCGAAGGAGCATTTAACCAAACTAGGCATGAACGTGATCAAGGACCTGCCTGTAGGAAAGAATCTTCACAATCACGTGTCGGTTGCGCTTTTCTTCAGTATTAAGGATACCGCGTACGAATCTATGAACATGAACAGCGTCAACGAATACTTGGAGACCAGAACCGGCCCGTTGAGCAGTACCGGATTGACCCAAGTGACGGCGTTCCTCGAGAGCAGCTACGCCGCTAGCGGAGTACCCGATATCCAGATGTTCTTCGACGGATTCGCGCCAAACTGTCCAAGGACCGGACTCGAGTTCGAGTGTTTGAACGGCGCGATTGGCTTGTGCTCGGACAGAAGGCAGATCGTGGTCAGACCGACGGCTGTTACCGTGAAGAGCAGGGGATACATGAAGTTGCGTTCCGGCGACCCGGTCGCACCGCCTTTGCTCTATCCCAACTACTTTACCGACACGAAGGACCTGAAGGTGTTGATCGAGGGTATTAAAAAGGCCATCGAGCTCACCAACACTCGGACTATGAAACAATGGGACTTTCGATTGGAACCTGTCGTTCATCCCCTCTGCACCAAGTAAGGACAGCGTCGTACGGCGAGGCCCGTGATTCATGCAACGAACGTTCTCGCTAAAGCCCCGAGAGACCCCGTTCTCGAGAAAGTAGAATTCGAACGTGTCGATAAATCTTCAAATTCGACTTTCTCGACGATCGGACGAACGCATTTTTTTTATTCCACCTTCTTATATTATATTCGTCCCGCTGTTTCTGCTAGGATCCGTTTCGATCGCTAGGATTCGATTAACCGTTTAGAATTGGAATTGACTTTTGTCTTATTTTCGCACCATGAATTACGGGCCACCCTGTATATTACGGATGAAAGTAAAACGTTCGAGGATACACGTCAATTCGTCAAGTAATCTAAGTACTAACGTGATATTCATTTAGCTATCACTTCGCCACTGACGCGTACTGGGAGTGCTACGTGAGAGCGGCGACCGGACCGGAGAACCATCAGTCGGGGACATGCAAAGTGGGCGCGTACGACGACCCAACGGCCGTCGTCGATCCGGAGCTACGAGTACGTGGTATATCGAACATTCGAGTGGCGGACGCATCCGTGTTTCCGATCGTGCCAAACAGTAATCCCATCGCAGCGATCATGATGATCGCGGAAAAGGCGGCCGACATGATCACGCAAACATGGTCGAAGATGTGAGAAGTCGAAGATGCGTCGGTAAAGGTCGATGCCATGCTTCCTTTATTCTCGATTCTCCTGTCGTATGGCCTATTCAGCGCGATGTCCCGTTTCCTGCAAAACGTTCTTATGCGACCGCTACCTTTCCCGAAGGTACCAATGATGAATATGTTCCTTACCGGACATTGTTCGCGTCACCACGACGCGATCTTTAATTTGGGCAAGATTGGATTCGAGAAATTTTTCAGATGCGAATTTTAGAAGATGCGACGTATTTATCTAATACACTTGTGTGCCATATATGACAGGATGAGTAACGGCGAGTTTATCATTTTCAAATAATCGATGTGCAATATGTATTCGTTATCTGTACATAACGACAAGTAAATAATTCATGATCAGCGTCGAGCGATGCAAATATTTGTAGAATAGACCCGAGTCCATCTTGTGGGCAATTTTTCAAATATAATAATTCAAATATACCTTTAATCGATATCCCGCGTACTTCGTTTCAGCAATTTTATTTATAGATACGACGGCGAATCGATTTGAGAAATATTCGTCTCGTACCGAATACGAATAAAAATGTTTGCCGTACCTGCTTAATTGATGAATAACGGTATATCTCCTGCACGATTATTCTATTCTTCGTTCTGTTTAAACGGCACGTACACGTTGAAAAATTAGAAACACGTGTCCAATACGTGCCAAAAACGAGTCAGCCTCGCCTGCCATTTACGCGATGCTGTACGAGGATCGTGCAGAAAGTAATATCCGTTTTCAATTAATACATGTGCGTTTTAAAGAAATTTCTTGCTTTCCGACTTTCCTATATATACCAAGTTATTTTTCAATAGAACCGCCAGCATTATTCGCTTATCGAAACGTTCTACGAGTTTTCGTACGTTGAATCTATCGTCTTACGCGATCCTTTACGTCGTCCTCTGTTGCAAAGCATCACCGATCAAACATATCCTTCTCTAAATTAATTTTTCTGAAATGTCATTTCTAACGAAATCTCGGACACGTCTTTCAACCGTTCTGTAAGGAGAGACGCGTAGTTTCTCTGTCTCTATTGACTTGCCGCAACCTAATAATTCATCCATGAATGAATTCCATTTGGACGAATCTTTTCAACCTTTGAAAAGCGTGAAAGGGTAAAAGCGTAAAAGCGCCGTCGACGGGATTTTCAATGCGCATGGTGATTTTAAACGTGCGATGCAACGACGATATCAAATATTTAAATACAACATTTTGTACGATTCATGTCCGTATGTGAACGAAACTAGGCGATCTTCTACAAATACGTTCCATCGTTTTGTATGTCTTCTATACGTAAATAGGTGATACTTTCTCGACGACCCTCGTATTATCGATAGAAATTATACTTGTTTTCGATAACAATTCGTCTATTGTAAGACGAGAACATCCTCTATGCTGAAATTTCTTTTAAAAGCTGAAAAGAAGGCGATAACATCTTTAATGTACGTATGTATATATGTATATACAGGGTATATATATTATCATCCGAAATATATACATGTACATGCGTTGTGATAGAAACGTTCTCTACGAAAGTTGCGTAGTTCTGTAGGGACCAGTGTACAATGGAAATAGTTTTATGACGTTGTAAAAATGCTCTGTTTATTCGACCTTCGCTGACCTACAAATACTTACGATTAGCATTAGTATCGGCCGTCTTCTATACATTTTTCTTCAAAGTGACTATCGTTTATGAATAAAAAATGTAACAGTCCATTGAAAAAAGAAAAAAAAAGAAAAGAAAAAGAAACAAGAAAAAGAACAAAAGTTGATCCTTTTATCTCGTTATCCTTCGACAGTAGAAATCTTTTGCACGCACCTCTAATTTCACAGTTATAGAAAAATGTCTCGTTATTTGTCGCGTTATATGTATTTTACGCATACGACGAGAATATACGGTGAGCATTACGGTATGGTACGTGCAAGTGGAACAGTACAAGTATATGTAAACACCTGTATTGGAATATACGAGAGATTTATTAAAAAAAAAAAAAAGAAGAAGAAGTTTACCTCGTCCATTATATGTATCGAACGAATAATATCGTATAACGTCGATATCATTTTATTTTTAGGTTTTACGTCTTACGTTTCACGTTTCATCTACCGATCAAACTCGATATCGTATCGATCGTCGATTGGCCGGATTTCTGTGGATATGTGCAGTATCGTGCAAAAGCTTCCGGCTAGATAGACCTTATATTTTGTATTTCAAAGGCGATATTTTAAAGAGTTCTAAATAATATATACAATTGTGTACTTAACATTCTTTCATATATCTTTCTCATATCTGGTTCTCGTATAACTTTTCGAATGTAAGAATAGCGTTGTACTTTTATCGGTAATTTATTCGATATTATACTTCAGGAACGTAGTACAGTATGTAGGAGAAGTATTCAAATAATGTCTTTTCGTCCAAATGCCACACAGTCCATGGAATTGAAAGTTAAGTAACGTCCGTAGGCAGAGCGGTGTTTCAAGCGACGATTTTCAGCAAAGAGACAAAACTCCGATGAGTTTTTATTTTTACATTCGAACAACGATATCTAACAGAATTTTAAGTAATACCGGTAATAGCGGTATGACTTAATGCAAAAGAAAATAGTATGATACGCGAATACTGTTATGCAATAACAAAAATAATATAATATTAAATAGTTATAATTCTTTGGAATGTCGGAAATTTGAAATATAAAGTGACAAAACTGTGGCTGGCAACTTTTGCACGACATTGTACGTACATGTATATGTATATCGCTCTATTATTCAGAATAACGTGAAGATTACGATTTATCGGGGAATGAAGTAAAAGAAGATAGAAAATTACATACATAAATAGCTCGCGAGCGACGTGTCAACATCAATAGTATAGAAAGAATACTTGGGCTAGGAGCTACGGAGCAAGTACAAAATCGTACTAGATTTCTTATTGGTTCGTTCCATCGATCCCACGTTGGTAATTGAATTTGAAAATATTCGATATTCCGTGAGAATACACTCGATAATTATCGAGTACAGAGCGTGAAACGTGTTATCAGTATACGCCACGAGGTTTGCTACTATAAGGCCTTATTCCTAACCGTCGTACTACACTGCCGCGGATAGATCGTCTTATAAGACCGGCGAAACGTAAACGTAAACAATGTAGCGGAATATTTGTTATCGAGCGTCGAGCTCTAAAAGCTTATTTTATCCGTTATTTTATTCGCGCAAAGAAGATGGCATACGTGATCATAATAGTCGTGAACGGTGACGTGATCCGAACGTGGTGGGAGTCGTTTCGCAGAAAAGATGGAACAAAAATCGAAAGGCAATCAGTCTAATTTGAAGATTCTAACGGCATACATCGAGAGGTTTGTCCGATAAAATCGTTAAGTCTGACGAATATATCGACAGATATCATATTTCGAATTTATATAACGCATTGACTGTGCGTTCATCGCTAGAATAATTTGTGACGTTTTTTATCATTACATTAATAATCGTTAAATGTACAACAAGTTTATATCCACCTTGTTAATACGATGTTAAATTCATTGAGCTACATCTGTTATGTTAAGCGAAACAGGGGACCGACTGATTCGCTTCGTGGCGATTATCCGAATCGTAGCGAGAATTTATGCCTCCCGCTGACGCGTTTTCCTCGTGATCGCGTCTGTCATTCGGGAAATGTTTTTCCCTGTACGTATAGGCCATCGCTCGGCGTTAGCTTTCAACTTGTAAAGTGACAAATTGAACGCAAATTTAGACGAACATGTCATATATGTGAAAAGTAATTATCTCTCCCGTCGAATAAGTTTAGATCGGGCTACGTAATAACACGATCGCATACTTCGAAATACGTTTGATTATCTATGTTAAATAAATGTTTGTCGAACGAAAGAATATAGAATGTTTCTGCAAAACTGTCGCATCGAAACGGAACGATCTGTTTATCCTTCCCTATGAATGAATTTTAACGTCATCGCGATATCGAATTTTCTACCAATTTGACACTTTCGTTTAATAATTTTAGCAGACGCTAATAGCGTTCGACTAAAAAATAAGATATGGAGTCGTGCATGAGCGCAAATTGTGCGGCAGCGCTATCCTCAACGCCGGACTCCGTTTTTGCTCATTTCCTGCAAGTACTGTTGGCAAGCCTGTGTACTTTAAGCAAAAACGGGGACTACCCGATCGATCGGACGGAAGAGATTTTGGTTTCGGAAAGGGAATTCGATTTCGTGATCGCGGGAGGTGGAACGGCGGGTACTATCCTTGCTCGTAGATTGACGGAAGTAACGGATTGGAAGGTTCTACTGATCGAAGCTGGAGAGGATCCTAATCCCGTTACCGACGTTCCCGGTCTCTTCTTGACGTTGCTCGGCCAGTTTCAGGATTATTCTTACAAGGTACGAAAATTGAAGTAGATAAAACGCTCGGGAAACCGATTACTAGAACTAATCGCTCAACGTACCTCTGATCGGCCGTCTCCGTTCGCAGATCGAGCCTCAAGAGGGCATCTGTCAGAGTAGCAAAAACAAGCAATGCAGATGGTCGAAGGGCAAGGCTCTTGGTGGTAGTTCCGTCATCAACGCCATGATACACGTGTTTGGCAACGACAGGGACTACGACAAATGGGCCAGTCTAGGCAACGAAGGATGGAGCTACAAGGACGTGCTCCCCTACTTCCAGAAATCTTTGAATTGCCCGGCAGAACATATAGCTAAGTGGGGGGAAAAGTATTGCGGAATCGGTGGGCCGATGAACATCAGACACTACAATTACTCCATAACGAACATCCAAGACATCATCCTAAGTAGCGTACGTGAGTTAGGATTGAACGTTCTCGAACCAGTGATCGGTGATCGTTTCGTCGGATTCGGAAGAGCGATGGGCACGTTGGAAAGTGCGCGTCGCGTTAATAACGCCAGAGCCTTCCTATCTCCCATCAAGAACAGAAAGAACCTGTACGTGATGAAATCCAGCAGGGTGGACAAGATTCTGTTGAAAGGTGATCGAGCGACCGGTGTTCGTGTCACTTTGAAGGATGGTCGATCGATCGATATAAAGGCATCGAAGGAAGTGATTCTTTCCGCGGGAAGCATCGCTAGCCCTCAAATAATGATGCTTTCGGGGATCGGGCCCAAGGGACATCTGACAGAAATGGGAATACCGATCGTGGCCGATCTACCGGTTGGAGAAAATCTTCAGGATCATATCGTTTGGTTGGGAATGTTCATAGCTTACCTGAACGAATCAACAACGCCACCATCTCCGACATTTTTTATGGACGCCACTTACGAGTATCTGGTGCACAATTCCGGAGAGTTAGCCACTGCGGGGGTCGATCTTCTCGGTTTTGTCAATGTCAACGATCCTAGTTCCGCGTATCCGGATATTCAATTCCACTTTGGCCATTTTCCACGTTGGGACCCGGTCAAAATAGGATCTCTAATGACAACCTTCGCGTTCAACGACGAATTGATACGAGAAGCGCAAGAGAGCATCATGCAGTCGGACTTGCTCCTTTCTTCCGCCATTCTATTGAATCCTAAGAGTCGAGGAGTGCTAAAGTTGCGCAGCCTCGATCCGGCCGACCCTGTCAAGATCTACGCGAATTATTTAACCGAAGAGGAGGACCTGAAGACGTTGTTAAAATCCGTCGACGCTGTCAAGTCTTTGGTGAATACCGAAACCATGAAGAAGCGCGGTATGTGGTTGCGGCATTTCGATATTCCCGGATGCCGGCATACGCAGCCCGATTCTACCGAATACTGGGAATGCAGTATCAGACACATAGGCTCTTCGTTGTTCCATTCGGTTGGGACAGCTGCAATGGGGCCGTCCAACGATCCCAGGGCCGTGGTGGATGCCAGATTGAAAGTACACGGTATCGACAGGTTGCGAGTGATCGATGCGTCGATCATGCCAAACATCGTTAGCGGAAACACTAACGCACCGACGATGATGATCGCGGAGAAGGGAGCGGATATGATCAAAGAGGATTGGGGGACGAGAGCACGCGTGGAACTATGAAAAGTCTGGCTCGTGTACGACATATTTTTCATAGAGTCGTTAGAGTCCAATAGAGTTCGATGCGCGAAACGAATCGATAATCGATTAATAGTAATTTGCACCGCGTACTGTAGAACGTTCTAATAAAGTTAATTTCAAGAAATTCGTCGATCACTTTTTTAACAAATAGGATAATTCAAAGTACTTCGGTGCAACTAGCGATTCCAGAACAGCGATTCGCAGGTAATTGCATCGTAACATTCCGTTGCATTTTACGTTTCTTTTGTAACTCGGTGAACGGCACTTATGTTTCAATATCGGCACGTTCTGCCCGGAACAACGACGACTCGTCGACATGGATGCAGAGCAAGTCGCAAGGAACGTATTCGTTCAAGAATCGGAATCGTTCGCAAGAAAATATCTGGCGGACAAACTTCGTTTTACGTCCTAGCGAATTAATCGAAATTCGATGAATATTTTTAACTACGAACCATCCCGCAAGATTCGTTCGCAACCCTGCTCCTTCGTTCACGAGGAATCCAACTTTTGTAGAATTTGGACTATGATGATGGTAGATGAGAAGCCGGAGGTCCCGATTTCGCAAGGCTTTAACCAGGAAACGAAGCGAAATGACTTTTCTAATAAATGAAAGCGTGCAACGCTCCGTGCCGTTGCAAAAAGTACGGGGTAACAGGGGGACGTCGCAAGAAACAACGCCATCGGCTGTGTTTCCATTGATCTCCGACAAGAACGCGACCAGGCTGCCGCTTTCCTTCTCAGATCGATCGTCGATGGTGGGCGATATCCGTAACAAAGGTTTCGCGACCCTTCCCGTAGCCAACCGAGCCTTAGGTTACATCCATTTGTACATCGGCGTTCAACCGAGCAGTCGGGTACGACCGGTTTTCACCTCCGCTCCGGACAAGTGTCGTCTTGGTGTCTCAACGTTGCCGTATACTCGATAATTTTTAGCTTTAACGCGATAAAAATCGGGCTTAAACGGGTACGGCGACGTACGTATAAAAAAAAATCGACGGAAAGTGAATTCGACAGTGTAAAGTTAACAATTCGAGAGATCGTCTTTTCTTTGCTCGTGTCTCGCTTCGATCCTACGATCGATGATTTACTTTAGAAACACTTGATTCGCCGCGTTTTCTGAATGTGACAATCTGCTATTAACATCTTTCGCGTGAAAGTAACTCAAATAAGAAGCCACGCGCCTGTAATCGATTAAGCGATAAACAAACTACTGACTATATCAAACAAATAACGCATTACGCGTGATAAATTAACGAAGATTTTTTTTTTTTTTTTCAAGATTTTTACCATAAGGAGGATATCAGTGACAGGTAGTATTTGATGAGCTAAGAACGCGACCGCTTTTTAAAGAACGAACGAATGGCAATCGCCCCGATGTCGTTGCTTCGTGCCCATATGTAAACGACCGAAGGCGATACAATCAGCTAACGAACCCTTTGTGGCTTGAGCGACGTTCGAAATCTTTTTCTTCCGCTACCGGGCACAAACGGTTCTGGATTGGCAAAGAATAGAAGGGAATACAGCCGTCGTTCTCGTTTTCCGTTTACCGCATCGAATTACATACCTTTCGATCGTAAGCGTAATTTAACTAATTATAAAATTGCAAAATCTACGTAAATCTACGAAAATCGGAAATCGTTAGAAATTCCAAAGTAAAACGAAAGGAGATACTTTCGTCCTTTCGAACGATTGAATACGCGCGTTGGCAAAAATTTTTATCCGCCGTACATTTATCGATCGACCTTTCCTATCCACTCGTCGCCGTTAGAATTTCCTTTGCCGAGAAATTACTCTGCGCGTCGAACACGTCGTCGAACAAAATCGATACGCAGCATCCAATTCGTTCTCTTCGACAGTTCAAGCCAACGAATCGAAAAGATCAAGAAGGATTATCGTTCTCGAGAAACGATGTCGTGGGTGCCTCCGGATCTAGCGAGCCTGTGTTCGCCCCATTCCACCGTGTCAACCTGTCAGCCGCCTACGTTCATGTTTCTGACGCTCGTCGCTCATCTCTTCGGTCACTCGAAAGACTCTTGCCATTATTCGTTTCACGATTTCGATTCTCAGAGTTCACCATGGAAATTCGATCACGTCGAAGAATCGACAGAATCAAAAGCCAGCGTAGAATATTTCGCAGACTCGCGGCAAGATGGTATTTATGGCGGGAAGATTTCGTTCCTGGACGATCCTGCGTCGATGAAATCGCCGAGCGGAGTTTACGACTCGGTACTTTGGTACGATCGTGGGACTTTAACGAGAGCCAAGGATGAAAGCGACGACAGCGAGACGACAGTTAACGCTAAAATAGGCTCGTCGATGGCGAATTTAACAGGAATTCACGATTTCTATCCGCGAAGGAGAATCGTGGATCGACCGATCGGCACGCCGGTTACGATTTACAATGGCTTTGTTGCCGAGAAAGGTAAAGAACGATCGATTTTTGTACGCGCGTTACGTGTTTTTGTTCGGAGACTGCACAGAGATTTCACCCTTTCTTCCCGATTACGAGGTAAAAATCGTAGAAAGCGGTAGAACGAAGGAAATTGGATGTTTTTCTTGGAACACGAACATTTTATTC
Organism: Bombus haemorrhoidalis; assembly: GCA_014825975.1. NCBI lineage: Eukaryota > Metazoa > Arthropoda > Insecta > Hymenoptera > Apidae > Bombus > Bombus haemorrhoidalis. The sequence goes on from CM026171.1 coordinate 730,444, forward strand.
CTCGCCTTTTATCTTCCTCTGTGCTGTTTAACGAAATTCGATGTTAAAATTCGCGTATGTAACGTCCGAATCGTAGTATGAAATTATTCAGCGTAAATAGTAGCATTACGTTCACGGGTAATTGCGACAGAGGCGATCAACTTTTTCTATGTAAGTTGACAGAAAATAACGACGTTGGAACACTTCAAATGGCTACTATCCGAGTGAAAGTATCATTTTGCAATTAATAATCCGATAAGATTAGAATATAAACACATATGCGGTACCCGAAAAACATTTACGTAACAGAATGAAAATTCAGAGCAAGACCAAACGGAACAGATATCGTCCCCCTTTCTTTGGACGCGTGAGAATTCTTCAATCGTTCGTTACTTAACTCGAGTACGTATCTTTTTTTTAATTTACGATGCTAATTTTTACAGGAAAAACGTACGAACAACGTGCCGCAAACGGGCATCCACGTTCGTTAACTGTCGAAAACCAAGTAAACGACCAAAATTATAATCTACGAGCGGCGCAACAAATTTTCATGGACACCGAGGTCACTGCGAACTCGCCGCGAGCGACGAACTTGCCAACGAAAGTGTACGATTTCATTATCGTTGGAGCTGGATCGGCAGGATGCGTCCTTGCGAATAGGCTGAGCGAAATAAAACACTGGCAGGTTCGCAGGTTTTGGTTTCGATTTGCGATCACGCGGAAACTCTCGGGGTCGGTGACGGTGCGATTAGCTTGGAAACGATCGTTCGAGCCAAGATAAGCCGATGAAAAAGAATCTCTTTTTCGCCGAGCGTTGATTTGCGAGAAGATCGAGTTTGAATATTCGTCGAGTACACGCGCACTTAACAAATTTTAGTTCACTCGTTGCTACTCGTGGAACAGAACCTGCAGACCGGTTGTAAATACCGGCGGTCGTACGTATTCAACATGTTCGTCCCATGATGAATCCTTTCATTTTCACCGCAACGTAAAAACTGACTATTTTTATATTTTAGACATCCTTTGAAAAGATGTTTGTTCGCTCGAATGTAAGTATTCAGCGTCTAAACTATTCGTTTTTTAAAAGTAATACAAGTACACCTTTCGAACGAAGTTACAGTCAGTCGAGTTTGCAGGGAGAAAAATCGTTGAAATTTTTATGTAGACAAAGGAACGTAATAAACTGATGCAGGAAAGTCTGCGCTAAATTCCATTGCCGTTCGGAACGAACAGAAAGGATACGTTTTTACGGACACGTGGAAACAAGAATTAACGAGACTTTTACTAACGTGGCGCATTGCAAATCGGTGACTAACGGCCGACTAACGGATGACGAGCTGAAGCGAAAATTCTATAAGACAAAAAAGAAAACTCTGCGCTTTTAACGAAATTAAAGCTACGGAAAATGCTACGGAAAACATAATAGAACGAAGAACCTTTGCTTCTTAAAAAAAATATTTTATGCCGTAGCACGTTTTGTCGCGTTTGATGCGTAAAGCTTGAGAAAGCTGATATCCCGTTGAAAAGTCGAAGGTTCCTTCGAAACGGGTCGCAGAACGGAAGATCGTCGATGATTAATGTCGTAATCGCTTGAAGGCTTCGCTTAAGGCTAACGATTAAAACAGGCCACGAAACGTATCGCGCTTATTGGATTATTTTGAGAATCGTCGACGACGACGACGATTGTCAAAATATGTGTATTTTCAACGACAGTATCTTGCTAATTTACTACGATACAGTGATTGAACGATCGAACGATTTAAGGATTGTAAATACGATTGAAATACAGTTACTATTCATAAGCAAGTAACATCGATCAAGAGAAACGCAAACGTATTTATTTCCAAACTTCTCGATCATTTTCAGATACTGTTATTGGAAAGTGGCAGGGAAGAACCAACGGTAGCCGATATTCCGGCGTTCGCCTCTATGTTACAAGCCAGCAATATCGATTGGATGTATCGTACGCAACCGGAGCGACGCTCTTGTCGATCGAGACGGCGTAAAAGTTGCGCGTGGCCAAGGGGCAAGGTACGTATTCCGATGTTCCAACATCGAACGAAGGAATTAATTACCGGGAAGAACGTATCGAGAGTTTGACATTTCAGCAATACCAAACGATCGACAAAGACTATCGAACTTGGGAATTCTCTTCGTTTATTGTTCACAAAGTTACAGGTATCCGGTCTTTAAAAAGTGTATGGTCTCTCGTATAGGTGATGGGTGGTTCCAGCAGTATCAATTATATGATTTACATTCGTGGTAATCCGAGAGACTACAACGAATGGGCGGAAGAGGGGAATTACGGGTGGAGCTACGAAGAAGTTTTGCCATATTTTCTCAAATCGGAAAATAACAAGGATCCAGAGGTGACGAATCGATCAAAGCTCTCGTTAAAATCGTAATATCGAGAGCGAATGAGCAGGTAACGCGACAAGATAGAAGAATAAAATCGGTGTTTTCTGCAGGTGGTGAAAAATAATCCGTACTACCACGAGGAAGGAGGCTATCAGTCGGTAGAACGATTTCCATATACCGACGTCAACACAGAGATCCTGTTGAACGCCTGGCGAGAACTCGGCCACGAATCGGTGGATTCTAACGCGAGGAGCCAGCTGGGCGTGATGAAACTGCAAATGACCTCTGCTCGTGGAACGCGTCAGAGCGCGAACAGCGCGTTCGTCAGACCCGTCAGACGCAAACGGAAGAATCTGACGATCGAAACCGAAGCTCACGTCACGAGATTGTTGATAGACGACGAGACAAAACGCGTGACCGGTGTCGAGTACGTTTCGACAGCCACGCGATTTACAAGGTCGGTTTCGGCTAGGAAAGAGGTGATTCTGTCAGCCGGCGCGATCAATTCGCCTAAAATTCTGATGCTCTCCGGAATTGGTCCAACGAAAGAGTTGAGGAAACACGGGATCACAGTGGTCAGCGACTTATCGGTTGGAAGGAATCTTCAGGATCACGTGACGATGGACGGCGTTGTGATTGCGTTAAACGTTACTTCGACGAGTAAAGACAACGAATCGAAAGAAAGCGACGTCTTTTATTACGAGAAAACCCGGATGGGACCGCTATCCGCCGCCGGAGCCATCACCTGTGGCGTCTTCCTGCAGACGATTTCTCAACGCGGGCACGACGATCTACCGAACATACAGTATACGTTCGATGCCAGCAATCAGCAGGATTATCTGAAAGATCCCGCGGAATATCGCGAAACAGCGGTCGAACCGCTCTCCTATTACGACGCTATCAACGTTAGACCGATCTTATTGTCGCCAAAGAGCAGAGGATACATACGGTTAAACGATACCGATCCGCTCTGGGGACCACCGTTGATCTATCCCGGATATTTTACCAGCTATCCCGACGCGGACGTATTGGTCGAAGGAGTAGAAGCTGCATTGCAGTTGTTTCGTACGAACTCGTTTCAAAAATATGGTTTCCGGCTGATCGATACGCCTCTGCCTTCCTGTAGACATTTCGTATTCGCCACGAAGGATTACTGGAAGTGCGTGATGATGGAGTACACGGCAACGATCTATCATCCGGTAGGTTCGTGTAAAATGGGGCCAGATTGGGATCCCGATGCGGTCGTAGATCCCAAGTTAAGGGTATACGGAGTTAGCGGGCTGAGGGTCGTCGACGCTTCGATAATGCCAAAGATCGTTAGGGGGAACACGAACGCGCCTACTATCATGATCGCGGAGAAAGCCAGCGATATGATCAAAGAGGACTGGTTGCATAGTAAAAAGTTTGTCTAGGCCGACACCATCTAAAATGAATATAGCAACGTTCGCGGAAACAAACAACATCGAATTCGACGAGTAGCGAGGCTTTGTTAGCGTTTCTACTTACATTATACTTATATTATACTTACTACTTATCTAAATCTTCTTTATAGCGTTTATATATAAATAAATATAACGAACGAATCGCCGAGCTATTTTTAGCTTGAAAGTTTGCACGAAATATTACTTTAGAACTTAGAACGTGGATTACTCGATGAAAAAAAAAAAAAAAGAAAAAAACGATTACTTTTGGAAACGTTCTATAGAAAAATCCGCGCGTACACGTACGTTCCTGTACAATCGTACTAGTTTGTCCGAAAAGCGTCTCTCTCTTTCGCAAACATGTTTTTCACAACAAGAAAATAGATCGTACGTAATTCGACGAAATAATATAAAACGTTGCGCGTCCATTACTTCCTCGTAAAACGAAAGGAACTCTTCGAACAACCCAATACTTCGTCGAGTATTAATATTTCTTACCAGATAACGTGGGTTAATGTAATTCGCGGTCAGAGGTCTCACCGCGCAAAATATTACGCGCAACGACACAGAGAAAGCGTCATAATTGTTAGTTAGAAATGAATAGGTAAAACCTTAGACTTTATCCCATACCGTAGACGAATTCGGTCCGTACTTTGTTCTCGCGCTTCGATGGAAACGAATAAACACTACTCGATCTCTCGTTTGCTTGAACGTATCACGTGTTGCCTGCTGTTAGGCTCGTACGAACTGTCGCGTCTATTTCGCTCTGACGTTCGAACGTTTATACATCTATGTACTTAAATATTCGTATATGTATAACGAATATGCTTGCATCTAGAAGATAAGTCGCATGTTATTCGCTGATAGGCTAAAATGCGAGTAGATAAGTACCTTCGCGCGGAACATGGAAAGACCAACGAAGAATTTAACGCTATCGTTCACCATCTTACCTGAAACAGAAGAACAATTCGTATTACCTTTTTATCCTACAAACGGACGAATAAAGATAAATTCACGCTTCGCTAACAGCTTGTGTTACTCGTGCATCTGTTTTCGTTAAATGCGAGGACACCGTAACACGGTCCTCCACGTCAGCCGGCGTAGCCTCCTCGATGGGCGAATCAGCGACCGGATTTAACGAGACGATGATCGCTTTGAACAGTCGCGATCGATGTTTTCGAGAGGGCAAACGATCGCAATCGCCGTCGCGTGAGTAAGTTGTTATGTCAATCGCTGGCCGAAAGGTGTCGCTCTTATGACGATTCAATTGCGACGGAGATTTCCGTCTCTTTGCGATTCCTAAACAATAACAAAACCTGAACTTTATAACTATGTCACGAACGAGCGAAGATGCAACGAAGCTTGTATAATTATTGCTTGTCATCGAGATATCAAAGTGCTAAGCTAAGTGCCCATCGATCGTTTGATTATCAGTAACGAACAGCTATGATACGTACCTATTATGAATCGTCTCTTGCTCCAATTTCTTCTGCCAACGTTTCTTTTCTATCGGCACGATTACGGTAAGATATAATATCGTACGTTTTTTTACGACAAAAACTATTAAGATTCTACGTTCTACTCATTTACAATGACCTCCGTCTAATAATCGTACGAAGGAAGGTGATCTTCTAGAAAACATTGGCGATAAAACCTGATCGGTAAACCAACGACACGATTTCACAAGTTTTATCATTCTCTATTCGATATGGAAACAACAGATTCGTTATTTGCGATTTGCGTAAAGTTCCGATTCGCTAAAATCGATCGGCCATCGATCGATAATTACGAAAGTTTCTGATCAAAGAAACGACTCGACTAGCAAATTAATATTTCGCTCGATCGTCTAATAGTAAGTTCTCTGGAAAATTTCGTTTCTTCGGAAAGACGCAACACGATGATTCAACACCGGATTACGCGATCATGGCCACTCGTCGCTGTAGGTACAACTGACATCGTATAGAAACGAAAAACTTTCGCTCGAAGGGTCTTTCCCAATTTTTTTTTAGATACGCGGCAATATACGGACGCGATATCGTACAACTGGAGTGAAAAGGCAACTTGACCGAGGCGATTTCAAAATCGCCCGGGCGAAAGTGAAATGCTTCCGTCTAACGTATGGCGCTTGTAGAATACGGCGATGACCACGACCGAAAGCCGAGTAGCAAGGGATAATCAAACAGAAAGAGAAGGAGAAAGCGAGCGAAAAATGCGAAGCTGTCGTTCGTCCTTCGGATCTGCGTCTTCCAGTCCATACCACTAATATCCCGCGAAGAAATCGATCAAACGTGAATGAAAATGCCGTTTATCAGATACACGTATAGATTATTTATCGCGTTTCGCTTTTAAAAGCGATTGATAAGATCGTTTCGGTATTAAAATTCATGCAGAGACGATCAATCAACGGTATAAAAGTAGAACTGTTTAGACAGAGACGTTTCTTCATAACGACACTAATGTTTATTCCAATGAATTTTATTTCCATATTTTCATAACGCAATTATATAGTCAGACGCTGTTTATCGATGTCGTGCATGTCGTTTTTACATTATTCACCTACGATATAAAAAAGAAGAATGTAAAACGGGTCACGATTCAATTGGAAAACGATATTATGCAGGCTTATTTGCAAATATGATTACGTCTCGTTAAACAAAGCGTATACAGTGCGTATACGGCGTGTCACAACGCTCGACGTGATCTTTTCGATCACGAGCAATGACTGATTTCGTGGGGAGTTCCCCACGATTAATCAAATTTCCGCTAAAAATACTCGCCGCCGTTCGCGATCGTTCGCGAAAGCGAAAATCAAGTTTCGGTAATTTAGTTGTAGTATCTTTGGACGATCGAATGAAACCGTCGTATGATTTACGAACCGATTCAGCGATAAATATAGAACGCCAATTTTTCAAATTAAATTTTTTAATAGATACGCATTTATAGTAACTGTACGGCTGAACCGCTCGTTTACCAAATCTATTAACTTCACGGAACAAAGAGTCGAGAAAATTGATAAAATTATATAACACGAGACGCTCTTATCTATTTTACATAGGCGTCAAAGGATCGCTTGGTTAGAAGTTAGTTTCAAGAATCGATGCAGACAGATAGAGTCGATTAAGCCGATACTAGTATATCAGAAATGGTAAGACTCCTAATGAACACAGCGATTTCTGTGATTCTAGTCACATAACCATCGTTGTAGGTGAAGGTAACTGGATATTTGTGTCTCGGCGTTTAAATCGGCCAGTTTATTACACGACATCGACGCTTATTCCGGTAGAATGTTCGTAGGATGCCGGTGCATGTAACGCCGGTGTAACGATCGTCGCATCGGTCACCGATTGGCCACACGTACGAAACGTTTCACCCCAAGGGTCAGTAGTAGTCGGTTGGTAGGACCAAAGTGGTGGTACTACGGGTACGTTTTATACGTAGAACGTGATGTTCGAGCATTCAGTCTTTCGCTTTCTCTGCGTTCGCGAGTTGCTCGATCGGCTTCCATGCATGCCTCCATGCATGGCCCACGAGGATCGTGCCTTTTTCTCAACCTCACAGAAAATACCTAGTCACGCGATCGATCGTTCGAACGATTTTCGTAGAACGACGGTAGGAATCGATAGTCGGAAACTGGAGAGTGAGTATCAAAGAAACGATGATTTAGCGATGATTTAGTGTCGCGGAGATAAAATAAAATCTACAGAACCGTTGGACGAGTAAAGTTGTATGGGACAAGTGCTGCAAACGGTAGTGTCAGAAACGATGATTTATTTACCGAACGCTCTTACCTTTGTACGATGATCAGTTTACGTTTCGTGAAAGTAACACGATACATTTTTTTTTTTTTTTGTCAATTTTTGAGTCACGATTAGGCGATCGTTAAACGAACACGAGAACACGAGAGTAGGTTTCTTCAACTACACTACTACGCGGTTAATTCTGTTTGTAGCGTTCCATTCGACGAATCAAAACGAACTTTGTTACTATTTCCATTCGACGTATAATACTTCCATAATACTACCAGAAATACCGATCGTTACGAGCGAATGACGAGATCCGCAAAAGGAAAAGAAAGTGTATCGCGACCCTGACTGAAAACGTACGATCGGCAACGAGCGCGACAGGTTGCCCGTGAATAGCGATGTCACTGGACTGCATCGTTAAAAAAGAAAAAAAAAGAAAGTTATGCAAACGCGAGATTACTTGGAATCGTTTCGCAGCAGGCTTCGTAGTTGCTTCTCGTCGATTACTGTATCGACGACTGACAGTCGGAATGACGAGTTTCGTGCCGGTGAATATAAGTCTCGTTAACATGTAAGTGAGAAACCGTGTTTCCAAGTTTCAGGTTTATTGTCTCGTGATGATACAAAACGTCACGAGCAGCAGTGCATAGAGCAATTAAAAAATAGTGGGCAGGCAAGTCGAATCATTGGAAAGGTGTTCTGCACGCAGGTGTAAAGTTTTAGGAGTTAATTTTATCACCGTGTATACAGAAAAATATGTTCCTTTCTCGTCTTTGTGAGAACTCTTTATAGGAAACGAATCACAAAGAACTCGCTGACACAAAATTCTCATCTTCCTCGAGAAGCTTACCCTTGTCGGCGAATCTTAATTAATTCAAAGTAATTAAATCAAAGAGCAGGTAAAATTTTTCACAAAATTACCGATTGGCAAGAATGTTATTTTATCTTTTTGTAGGTTTTCTCAAGCGTACGTATTAAGAGAACGTCGGTCTGTCATTCGCGAATCGAACGATTCTTTTGATTCGTCGTGAAGAATTTATTTTCCGCGACTTGCCACGGAACTTTGTCTGATAACAGAGCTCGATGACATCGTCCCATTTTGTTATTACAGAAGCGGACTTTTCACAGCACGATCTCTTCTTTCTTCAAGAATGTCCAGAACCCTCGACGTGTAACAGAAAATTGAAGAATAAGCAAGAAACGAAAGAAGGATTGAAACTCGAATGTTTCGCTCGAAACGTAGCTATAGTCGAGAAAATTTGACGGGAAGAGAAGTCGAAGTAAAAAAAACGGCGGAAAAATGAGTATCGTGACAGCAGCCACGTTGGCGATAAAGGGTGCCACTGTTTTACTTGGAAAGGTGGCGATAATTCCCATTATCATAGCGGCTCTAGCATACTACAATTACGATCTGATGGATCCTGAGAATTATCCTAAAGTGACGAAGAATATAAGGAAAGAATACGATTTCGTGGTGGTGGGAGGTGGATCGGCCGGGAGCGTGGTTGTGAACAGACTTACAGAAAATCCTAAGTGGAATGTGCTGTTGTTAGAGGCTGGAGGACACGAAACCGAGATAACAGATGTCCCTATACTATCCCTTTATTTGCACAAGAGCAAAGTGGATTGGAAATATAGGACTCAGCCGCAAGACACCGCTTGTCAAGCGATGATCGATCGACGATGCTGTTGGACCAGAGGAAAGGTTGAAACATTTTTGTAGCAAAGAAATACTCTGATTGAACGTTTTACTAACGTTAGAACTATCGACAACGTCTGGGCAAGATTCAACGTTAATGTTCTCAAAAATCTCCATTTCCGAGTGTTTAGTAATTGCGAGGATACAAAGTCGGGAACCAGCCGTTTAGTCTGGTACGGTAGTTCTAACGTTAAGCGTAAAGTACACGTATACGAACGTAGAAAAGTAAAGAAACGTATTAAATATTTTCGCGATTGAAAATATTTAATATCTCTTTTTAATGCTATTTTATAGGTTTTGGGTGGCTCGAGCGTGCTTAACACGATGCTCTACATTCGAGGAAATCGACGAGATTTCGATCAGTGGGAAAGTTTCGGTAACCCTGGGTGGGGTTACGAGGATGTTCTGCCTTATTTCAAAAAATCTCAAGATCAAAGAAATCCCTATCTAGCTCGCAACACTAGATACCATAGCACTGGTAAGACGTTATATTTTTCATACAAATATTTATTAACAAACAAATAAGCTAAAGCCTCGGATCATTCTTACGTATCCCGATTTAACGAATCGAATGGTATTATACGGCCTTATATCCAAGTGATTTTTCATAAATTATTATCGGAATACATTACTAACGCATTAACGTAACGCATATTATTAACAGAATAGATTCCGTAAGATGAAACGAGTATAATTGAAAGATACTGTAGAAAGAAAAATTCCTCCGTTAAAAGAATACGCGTGAAAGATTACACATTATATTTTGATCATTCGCGTAATTATCGCTTTCTTTATTAACAATTAGAGTGGCAACAATTAACCGTTATAAACGCCACCAAACTGATATACGATGCGTTATCGAAGAAAAAAGTGGTTAAGTTGGTTGTGATTTTGCTGTAATGCGAACGAGACTTTAGTTTCGTACGCGAGTGATTCTGATCATAATTGATCTTGCCGAGCAAGAGATTTATAAAATTACGATGTATAAGAGGAGCGAGTCTGGAGAGAAATAAAAAGTTGATTTTCCACGATAACATATATAGATAGTGTTTCTATACTCTTTTCTCTCAATTGAAATGAAATAATCTCTAGTTCGATTAAACATTTGTCGTTTCTTCTCGAAGGAGGGTACCTGACGATTCAGGACTCACCCTACAACACGCCTCTAGGAGTGGCATTCCTACAGGCCGGCGAAGAGATGGGCTACGACATAGTAGACGTAAACGGGGAGCAACAGACGGGCTTTGCCTTCTATCAATATACCATGCGAAGAGGAACGAGATGCAGCACCGCGAAAGCATTCGTCAGGCCCGTTCAATTGCGAAAAAACTTTCATCTATCCCTGTGGAGTCACGTAACCAAGGTCCTGATCGATCCACGAACGAAAAAGGCCTACGGCGTCGAGTTCATCAGAGAAGGCCGGAAAGAGGTAGTCTACGCCAGGAAGGAGGTGGTTCTTTCGGCGGGTGCCATAAATTCCCCTCAGCTGTTAATGCTCTCGGGAATTGGACCTAGACAACACCTGGAAGAAGTAGGAATTACGGTGGTCCACGATTCTCCTGGAGTCGGGCAGAACCTGCAGGATCACATCGCGGTGGGTGGCCTGGTTTTCTTGATCGATTACCCGATCAGTACCGTGATGACTCGCCTGGTGAACCTTAATTCCGCTCTACGGTACGCCATCACGGAAGACGGACCGTTAACCGCGAACGTGGGCTTAGAGTCCGTAGGTTTTATCTCGACGAAATACGCGAATCAAAGCGACGACTGGCCCGACATTGAATTCATGCTGACCTCTTCCTCCACTAGCTCCGACGGGGGCACGCAGGTGAAGAACGCTCACGGACTCACGGACGATTTTTACAACCAAGTATTCCAGAATATTAATTATCGCGACCTGTTCGGGGTGTTCCCCATGCTTCTCAGGCCTAAATCTCGCGGTTTCGTGAAACTGAAGTCGAAAAACCCTCTGGATTATCCCCTGATGTACCACAATTATTTGACCGACCCTTACGACGTGAATGTCCTGAGGGAAGGCGTGAAGGCTGCGATAGCTTTCGGAGAGACGAGCAGCATGAAAAGGTTCGGTGCCAGATTCCACAGTCGCGCTCTACCCAACTGTAACCACATACCTATGTTCACCGACGAATACTGGAACTGTGCCATACGACAATACACTATGACGATCTATCATATGAGCTGTACGGCGAAAATGGGCCCACCGACCGACCCCATGGCCGTCGTCGACCCCGAGCTCAGAGTCTACGGTGTGACCGGCTTGAGGGTAATCGACGCGTCCATTATGCCGACGATCACCAACGGGAACATAAACGCACCGGTGATCATGATCGGAGAGAAAGGCGCGGATTTGGTTAAGAAGCAATGGCTATCACGGAGAAAGAGGGACGACAACGCCACGATCGTCGCAACGTGACTGGAAGAATTCTTGCCGAGAAATCAGCTTGTCCCGTCGATCGCCGAATGGATGGACTTGCCGCGTTATTTCCTAAATAACAAATAAGAGAAAAGGGACTAGTATCGAGATCGACATAATGGAAATACCGTTCTCCGTCGATACGGACGTTTGACTAGAGTTTTAATTTAACGATACGGAGGAACGCAAGCAGCTGTGATCGTTCAATTGTCGTTAGGTTCGCTTATAAGTAATTTGTAAGTAATTTATCGATCGAGGATTCGATGACGTTAAAGGAAATGCGTGTTTTATATTTTTTTTCACGCGACTGACAGATAGGAAATGTGACTGTCGTGATGTACGATCGAATCGTTTCGTCGTTACCCTATGTTGCTAACGACGTAGACGTATCCGATGCGAACCTTCAAAATCTGAAAGTGAGAAACAGATTCGTTTTCTGTTATCCAAAAAGGAACATACGCGAAACAGTTTTTCGAAAATATCAATCCTCTATTCTAGAATAGAGTTAAACGTTTTGAAAGAAGAACTTTTCGATAAACGTCCGCTCCTCGAAAATTTATGGTTTACCGATGTCTTTTTCCATCCTCTCGCTTTCTTCTTCTCTTGGGTCAGATTGAAAGTTGTCAGAAAGAAAGAAAAAAAAAAAAAGAAAAAATAAAAAATAAAAAGCAAGTAACAGAAGTAAATTCCGTATAACTAGAAAGATATTGCCCAAGTCCATGCCATTTAAGAATCAACTATTTTTTTAAATAGAGATTTTTTCTACTTTTATATCGATACGTCGTCATCGTATAATTATTATTCCGTTCTCGTTCTTATTTTATTGCATGTTACGCAAGAAATAAGAAGAAAAAGATTCAGAAGGAAGACATTTCGCGTTTAACCGTTGTACGGCTAGAAATTATCGATGATTAGAGAAGGACGAAGATAAAACGTGCGACAGCTTCGGCAAACTCGTTTTAATTTTTAAAATTCCCGTATTACAACATAATCGATAAGCAGCATTTACACGTACTCGATCACCCAATGAGTTGCTTACTTACGCAACATGACGTATGACCCGCCCCTTTACACAGGGTGTGGTGGGATATTTCTCTGGGTTTAATCGAGAAGCTGTAAAATCGGGAACGAACGTCGATCAACGTAAGCAAAAATCGACGATCTGCTGCGCGTGCATACTGATTAACCAATCTGCTTTAACCAATTTGAGTCGATGTAGTTTCGTATATTTCAGTGATAATTGAAATCAAATCGATCGACGGGCGATCAACGTTAAATTATGATGCAGATAGAATGTAGATTTAACGAATTAAATAAATAAGGTATTCGGAACAGGAAACGATGCGAGTTACAGATATGAATAAGTTTCAGCTCTACGTGAATACGTGTTACGAACAATCTGTTACATAATATTGCGATCTACTTTCGACTCGAATAACTATGATGCGAGTAACGCGAAACGCGAGTACGTTTTATTTCAATTTTAAATACCGAAGGTTCTGCTTCTGGAAAGATATTGGTAAGAGGTATCTGAAAGACACTTCTAAGTAGGTTTGTAAAATCGAGACTAACTTTTTCATTTGTTAGAGATGCTATATATAGGTAAAAAGTAATAGACAAATGCTAATTCGTATAATTTATACGTAGCTACAACTAACTTATTCGTAAATTAAAGAAATGAATGCGCTACCTGTGACCAAATAATATTCACTTTCCTATATCATGATATAAATGTCGTTATCATTAGAACTTGTTGATCTTGTAAATAATTAATACCGTTTATTAATATCGTCAAATTCACCGTATACAGTATGTATATATTTTAGTCGTTATCGATGTTCCGAAAGCTCGAAAATTAGAATAATAGTAATAATAGAAATTAGTGGGAATATTTAAGTTACGTTAAGTCAATTGATTATAGTTAATCAATGGCTGCAAGGGGTGGCCACCCTTTGGTTTCCAACGAAGAACTTTCCTTATCAGATTCTACGTTTCATTCTCATAACGTCAAGTTTTTGTAATGACACGAGAGTACGTACTATCGAATTATACGAGAGTTAATGTACTTGGACCTGATTAATCAGTATGTCAATTCTGTAGTACTTTTGATAGCCACTGTAGCATTAAGTAGGGTTTTTTTTTTTAATGTTACTCTTCTTGCAAAGTTTTCCAATCCGAAAGGTAAATGTACCAAGTACAAATACACTTGCAATTAGTCACCGTGGAAGGTAACCGTTTTATAATTTATTGTATCAAAAAATATAAATGATATAGATATAGACACGAGACAGATACGTTTATTCAGAGACGATAGAGCTCAAGATAGAAGCTTTATTTTCAACCACCCTACAAATTATCCTGCAAAGAATAGCGTGTTTGACGAATGATGGAACATTACGTTCGTCGGTCAATCGCGGAATATGAACTGGATCGTAAACAATTTTTCCATCTGAAAAATGAAGCTGAAATCCGATAACCGAATTACATTGCCAGTTACATGCCTCTTAAACGTCCTTGAACGTCTAGACAAATGAAAGTACACTTCTCTTGCAACACGTTACGTAAATCACGCAACGATAATAAGAGATTCCACCGATTTTTTTCCTCTTTTCGATAAAACACGTGCTTTTCCTGCGTGCGTTACCTGCGACATCCAAAGTAACGTCACACGTATGTACCTACGTGCTAAATGATGTTCGTTCCTCTAAATCAGCGCTGTATTTGCATAAATTTGCAGCCAAGATGGTTGAAAGATATTTGACGAACGCGCGAACGGCTCAATATCGCTGAACGAAGAAAAAAGCATGAGAAATAGATTTTTCAGGCAATTCGACGTTTGAATAAGCAAAGAACGATCGATTAAGAGAGCTGACAAATTATTCGAGATTGCTTGAATCTCCCTATCGTTAATTTTCCAAAATCGTTCAGAACGATTTTTACGAAAGTTTGCCTAAATAAATTGTGCAACGATAATTTCGAGGAAATTTCAAAACAGTTTTACGCAACTAATCATTCTTCCTTTACGGGTTTCTGAGATAGTCGAAAATATTGCGCAATTGGTATCTTGTTGCGTGCTCAGTGGAACAAGTGGATACAAGTGGATATTTAAAATAAAAATCGCAAATGTCTACGTATAGTCATGGAATCGTCAGCGTTAACGTCGGTCAAACTACCGATTAAAGGATTATTGTTTAACACGTAATTGCAGCCATGAAACTTTAACGAGGCTGGAGAAAAGTAAAACGCGCTACATGCGCGTGATGTACGTCAGGCAGGTACGCAGCGATCTCTGAACGCCAGATCCTGAAAATCGCTGTGTACTCTCCTCCGGGCTCTTCTTAACCGATAAAGAAGTAAAAATAAATTTCACATGGCGTTATAAAAGTTTTTCGAAGGGTAAACGTTTCATAAAATA
Source organism: Bombus haemorrhoidalis (assembly GCA_014825975.1). NCBI lineage: Eukaryota > Metazoa > Arthropoda > Insecta > Hymenoptera > Apidae > Bombus > Bombus haemorrhoidalis. Next base: position 745,493 of record CM026171.1, read on the forward strand.
TTTGGAACTTGATCGAAGAAATAAAAGGAACGTATAAAAGCGTTTTTCAAATGATTTAACGGTAAAGTATCTCGGACATTTTGCAAGACAGATAACTGCGTTAACACGTCGAGATGTGCCAAACTTTCTCGCATCGTATGCGCGTCACGAGTAGATTGCGTTAAACTTTCCGAAAGAAAAACGTTCAAAACGGTTTTATCGAAACGTCTCTGCCATAAAGAAGCTTCGAAATCTTGGATAAACCAATTGGCAATCGCGGATGATAGGAATTTCTACGTATATAAAGTGTACGATCGGAAAGAGGGGAATTCTATGGGAAAGGATAAGGCGAAAAATATAAAACAAGATTCATCCGTACGACGCTTCGTTTACGAGAGAATAGAATTTGAAAATTCGTCAAGTCTTGACCGAACATGTTCGAATTCTATCTTTTTAAACGTAAACGTAAAAATATTATTCTACACTCTTAACTTATTTTGATACGTAGAATAATCTTCTGCCGATCGTTTGTTCGGTAATTGGCCAATAGTAATTCGCAGAAAATTTCAAATTTGATTTTATCAAAGACAAAATGCTGTATTCCATATTTTGATAATCCTGTATAAATGAACACGCAACGCGATGACTCGTCAAATATAACTATAAAGAGAAATAAAAGTTCTAAAGTCAAAGGCAGAAATTACATCGAATTTAGAGAAAATCAATTTATATGAATTGAAGGAAAGATAGATGGGAGCATCATTTTCTAACTTTTAATTTTAAGCGCAGTTTCGTCACGCAGTTTATCAATTGTACCACCATATGCATACATTCATGATTACACGTATTAAATCCTGCGTGTTTCGAACTAAAAAGGAACCAATTAAATAAATAAATCTAGAACGCAGTTGTGGCAGAAAATCGCGTAACAACCTGAACAGAGCTATTCAAAGAAAGTAGTACACATCGGAATAACTTTCCGGGACATTCGCGTCAAGCTGCTTTCAATGGCGCTACATTGTTTTCAGCGAAACGTATCTATCAACCACCGAAAGTTTATAAAATGTAACGCCGATTGCAATTGCCAACGATAAAATTACGAATTAAAACGTGCGTACGTAGCCGAAGAATTTTACGTTTCAACGACGAGACAAAAACGACGAGAAACACGTAATTTCCCCGCTCTGATTAATAAAGTCTGAGGAAATCGAAAAGGTTGCGTCACGTTTAACCCACGATGCAGCAAAAATGTACGTTCACGAGGAACGTAAGCATAGATTGTAACGGTAATTTGTCACGCGTCATCTAGTATCGTAGTTTGGATTTTTTAACAGGACACTCTATGTTAATTCAACTATGTTAATTCGAATAACGAATGATAGGACGAAAGAGATTGGACCAAGATACGGATAATTTCACCGTTATTTACGCAATACGGACACTGTTGATATTTTCGCGTTCAAAAAACGAGATATTACGTCAGGTTTCTTTTTAATGGCAGCATTCGGACGAACAACTCTATTTGTTGTTCACCGGATAAACGTTTGAAGGATTTGTATTTTCATACGGTTATCAACGCTGAAACGAATGATATGAAAATTCTTAGATCGAGTAATAGGCTCATTCGCGTTTTCTTAAAACAACAGGCCAAGTCTTATCATTTACTCTAATTTATTCAATAATTTTACAATTTGGTCGTTCGTCTCGGTAATTAATCTCAGCAACCGTAAACGGTCGCGTTACGTTCGAAAATTTTAGAATTAGCAACGATAATGTCAAAGGAGTGGAGCGATGCGGAAGTGGCGAACGAGGCCATTCGGAGTAGGAGGAGGAAGACCGAGGTTTCTTTCACCGCGATTTTCGATCGAAGGCCAAGGTTAACTGGAAAAACGGAGCGAGTCAGGAGACGCGAACTAGAAACGATGCACGAGCGACCGAATTCGATGCACAAAAGCGTCAACCATCCTGAATGGCACGCAGACCGTAGAAGACGAGAGAAAGTATACGCGTGGTTCGATGCGCGATTCCGTGGCTTCCGTCACGGAGGCAAAGAGAAAGACTCGCGATCCGACACGCGTACAAAGATTCTTAATTCGGTTCCCTTTATGGCGAACGTTCGAACGATACCATAATGACGCAGTTCCGTTTGGAGAGATTGAATTTAACCGGGCAACGAGACGGGCGAAAGTACTTTGGAAATGATCGGACAAACGAAAACAATTAAGAAATACGGGATTACAAATCTCTTAGCGAGATACGTGTACTTCCAGAGCGATGCATTACGATGCATGGCTATGCTCCCCTCTCTCTCTCTTTCTCTCTCTCTCTCTCTCTCTCTTGGAAAGTACACGTATAATTTTCCTACATCTAAAAATACTTTTAATTTGTATTATCCGTATATTACCATTGCTCGATAATTTCTTGCGACCAAAGGTTACGAGTACAACTTCTATTGGATAATTACGAGCTTATTAGCTTCGTACCACTTTTACATCGCTCTTTGAAAAACTTTCTATTAATTCTGACGGCTTGGGATGTTTTTCGTCAGATATGTAGGCACATTCTTTAGTTAACATACCATAACGCTTTCGGTATTGTTTTAAATCGATGGAATAGGTCCGAGTGTATTTTTGTGTCTTTAATAAGGAATTAAATAAGCGAAAATATTTTCTCCTCGCTATGTATTAAAAGTTTTCTTGTGCTCGCAATTCGCGATAACTGAGCCCCGACATTCTCACATTTCTTTCCTCTCGTCTATATATCATAGAACAAATTTTCTTAAGATACAGTTAACACGCTCAGAGATTAGATGGAAGGAGAATAAATGGAAATGGAAAAGAGCCGTAGATAGATTAACGAACAAAAGGAAAAGAGGCGATCACGTAATCTAGATGGAGAAGCGCAGCGGAGTAGACCAGGCACGTAAACCACGGAACAAACGGTACGGGGTCAGGACGTGATTTTCGAAGCTAGCATTGAAAGGAGGCGCCTCTCGCCACGTTTGGTTTTCACTCTCGGCACTCGGTGCTCGAGTCAGTGCCGCCGGTGCTGTTTTCTCGCTGCCATTTGCCGGCACACGTTCGTCGTGTACGCGAATCGCCAAGCGTTTTAAACTTCTCCGCGTGTACGAAGCTCGAAAGCTTGCTCGAGAAAGCAGCTGGTGTCATGAAAAAGTGCAACAAGTAGAAGAACGAGGACGAACAAAGGCGATCGTATAAAATATCCGGGCAATCGACATCGACGAAATGGTTTAAAACGGTTGCAAAAGTTATTTACAATAGTGGCCGCTGCTCGCAATAGTGTGTGTTAAAAAGTTGAAATTTATAGCAATTGGAATGTCGTGATCGAACGTTACTCGAATACGTAATATACGAAAAACGAAGGAACGAAGATATTGTACTTTGCACAGTGGGAAATATGTTTTAACGAAACAACGAAAAAAGGGCACACCGTAAATTTATTTGTCCGCAAATTCAATCCAATTACGATAAACGGTATGATAAATGACACGTTCGCGGCTGTTAACGAAGAGTTATTTAAACAATTTGCTTTTAATTAGAAGTAATTTTATATTTCTGCTTATTAGCAATCTCTGTATAATTTAATATTCCGTTCGTTATTCGAATAAATATTCATATGATTTTCTAATTGATAATTATTTGGCGCGGGCAATTTTTCTCATCCGTTTCATGATCGCTACGATTATGGAAACTAGTGTAGACTAGTACAATAAAATTTCGTAAATTCCAGATAATTTGGCGTCCGTGGAAGTTTCGAGCGTCGCATCAGTCTCGCCGAATGGACGTGGTTCTCACGAGGTGGAATTAAGTGGAAATGGCAATAGGGTTAACTACTTTGCTAGCTACTGCATCGGTCCTCGGATTCAGCCTGATTCCTCTCCTAGCGATCGGCTTGTCCGTATTTCGGTACAACCAAGCGGATCCAGAATCTCATCCGACCGATGCCCGCCAGGTATCCTTCGAATGTTGATATACGTAAACCATACGAAACGCTTTCGTAGAATCGTGAATGCACGCGAGTGACGCAAAGAGCGTTCGTTGTTATACGTCGGTTATAAAACTGTTCCCTTCGATCCTATTATTCGCATCGATCTGTTCGTTGAGCAGAAATCCATAGTCGTCGTTACCGACAGTCGGCAAAACAGACGCATAGATCTTGAAACCTGAGTCGAATCGCTTTCGAACCACCGTTTCGTACAACTTGCGAAAGTTCCAAGATATCGCTTTTCAAATCGATCGAGTATCGTGCGAACGTATACGATTAACTTGTGTTTTTCGTTTCAGCTTCTACGAATGTACGATTTCATAGTGATCGGTGGAGGAAGCGCGGGTGCGGTGATAGCATCGAGATTGTCAGAGGTATCGAATTGGACCGTGTTGCTCGTGGAAGCGGGCGGTGACGAAAATGAAATTTCGGACGTTCCCGTACTGGCTGGCTATACCCAGCTCTCGGATATGGATTGGAAATACCAAAGTTCGCCACCGACCGTTTCGGCTTACTGCCTCGCCATGATCGGCGATAGATGCAACTGGCCACGTGGAAAGGTGCTTGGTGGCAGCAGCGTGTTGAACGCCATGGTTTATGTCCGGGGTAATCGGTAATTCAGGATCGATCGATCGGATCTTTGATTTATTTCTCGAACGTGGATAACGTAGTTCGATAGTGGTGGATTTTCTAGTAATCTCGATTAATGATCGATTACGCGAGGCAAAATAGAGAGAATCGATAGAATCAATAGAATCAAAGAGAAATATAAAAAGTACATTGTCACGATCTAAAAGAATATTCTTTGTATCGTATAAATTTATGGACGAACTTAAATATAGCAAGTCTAACGCGCAGACAGGACTAACAGAGAGATACTTTAATTTCGTTCGGCATCGCGACCCGCGTTTCCCTTCATCTTTCGCCATAACGATCTTAATTATTTCAGCCGTGACTACGACAAGTGGGCTAGACTGGGCAACGTCGGCTGGAGTTACGACGAGGTTCTGCCGTACTTCCTAAAATCCGAGGACAACCGCAATCCCTACCTCGCAAGGACGCCCTATCATGCCATGGGTGGTTACCTGACTGTGCAAGAGTCCCCGTGGAGAACGCCGTTATCGATCGCGTTTCTGCAAGCTGGTCAGGAGCTTGGCTATGAGAATCGCGACATAAACGGCGCGCATCAGACCGGTTTCATGTTAACCCAGTCAACGATACGTCGAGGCAGTCGTTGCTCCACCGCGAAAGCGTTCCTCAGACCGGTGAAGAACAGGCAGAATCTCCATATAGCGATGAACTCGCAAGCGTTGAGGGTGGTGTTCAACGACGACAAGAGAGCCATCGGTATCGAGATCCTTAGGGATGGCCGTCAGCAAGTAATAAGAGTCAGACGGGAGATCGTTTTATCGGCTGGCACGATCAACACGGCCCAACTGCTGATGTTATCCGGAATCGGGCCTAGAGAACACTTGGCGGAGTTCGATATACCCGTGATATCGGATTTGAGAGTCGGCGACAATCTTCAGGACCACGTGGGTCTTGGTGGACTGACGTTCGTAGTCAACGAACCAATCAGCCTCAAGAAGGACCGTTTTCAAACCATGCCCGTGATGATGGAGTACGTTCTAAACGAAAGGGGTCCGATGACAAATCCCGGAGTAGAAGGATTGGCCTTCGTCAACACCAGATACGCGGACAAATCGGACGACTATCCGGATATTCAGTTCCATTTCGCCCCAAGTTCTATCAATTCCGACGGCGGAGATCAGATTAAGAAGATCTTAGGTCTGCGAGATAGAGTGTACAATACCATGTACAAACCGCTGACTCACGCTGAAACCTGGTCGATTCTGCCGCTTCTATTGAGACCCAGAAGTTCCGGCTGGGTGCGCTTAAAGAGCAAGAACCCATTAGTCTATCCAGATATCAATCCGAATTATTTCACGCACAAAGAGGACATGGACGTTCTTATCGATGGCATAAGGATCGCGTTGCAGTTATCCAACACGACGGCCTTCCAGAGATTCGGCTCCAGGCCACACACTATCCGTATGCCTGGATGCCACAGGTATCTATTCGACACTTACGATTATTGGGAATGCGCGATTCGACATTTCACTTTTACGATTTATCATCCCGCCGGAACCTGCAAAATGGGTCCAAAGAGCGATTCTACGGCTGTCGTGGATCCTAGATTAAGAGTGTACGGGGTGAAAGGGTTGAGAGTGGCAGACGCGTCGATCATGCCGACGATCGTCAGTGGAAATCCGAACGCTCCTACTATTATGATCGGTGAAAAGGCGAGCGATATTATCAAGGAGGACTGGATGTACAAAAGAGAACGATACGTGGGAAGGTGATCAGCACAGGAAGGATCAACGATCCTTTGAAACGGTTTCCGTCGTTCGAAATGCTTGGAATGTGAAAACACGATTAACGGAGTAACGCTACTTCGCAGAGAAAGATGTCTCTTACTTTTTTCTCCATTTTTCACAACGACTTAACTGTCAAGCACGACTTGTGGGAAAACTCATAACGAAAGCTACTTGATACCAAATCGTTATCTGTACCTTATCTCCAAGAGATATAATTACCCTCAGATAAACCAAACAAACGTACCTTGGTACCTAACAAAATAGCTTTATACGTTTCCGCGTTTATCAGTAATACTTATCGTTAAATTATTTTATTTATTTCGTATTAATATAAACAATTTGTAGATATATTCTCTATTCGAAAAGAATAATTTAAACGTGCCATATCTCACAGAAATACAGACGTTCGACGAGAACGGCAATCCTCGTATAATGATACAATATTAGGGGCAATTAGTTACCTATCGGTAAAAATATCGCAATTGTGTATATAACAGGCGGTAGATTAGAAAAAGCTAGATTACAGAATTAATAAATACAGGATACTTTATGTATGTAAATAAAACAAACATAGTTTTTTATATTATTATTTATATCTTACGTTATCAAAGATAAAGAGAACTGCGATATAAAAATACCATATTATGCAAGAATTATATGTATAAAAGAATAGAGACTTACGTGTATCTATATAATACATATATATATATACACTCCCCATTTATATCGCTTTATTTATATCATATCACCTACGGAATGTACATAAAACCCTGTATTTTAAGTCGTTTCTTAATCGCTATCATCTTTCTAACACTAACTCGCGCTGTGTCTCGCATCAACGAGCAAGGACAATGATCTCTGTTCGAATTTGGAATGAAAATCACACGAATCGCGTCAATCATAACTTTAGAAATTTTATTAGTTGATCAATTTCATTTGTATGTGGCCTATCTACGCACATCGATCGAATCTTCTCGCGTCATCGATCTATCTAGCGATTTTTGTCTTTATCTAATTGCTCCCACGGAGGATACCTGGATCGTGAGACGAGAGCGCGTAAGGTGAACTCGGAAGAACGTGGATCGTGGGCGAACTTTCGTTTCACGAGCGAATCGCTTTACGTAACCAGGTTCCGTGCCAAAAGTTTCGTTGTAGGATACGAATTCTCCCGTTGCTTTCTGCGTTGCGTTTCCGCTTCCTAGTTTCCTGGCGCGCGTTGAATTAGGCAGAATCTTCGTTATTTTTATGCGGATCTCGCTCGTCGTTACGCTAAACGAGCACCTTGCAATTAACCTCCTGTTGCCTTGCCATTTGCTTTAAAACGCACGCACTCGTTCGGGCTACGCTACAACTCTATCTACTCGAACCCATCCAGAGGTAAACACTCTGTATAATTCAATTCGACGATCGTACTCTGTATGAACACTCTGTATGATACCCGTTTAAAATTCCCATTCGAAATAACGTTCGCAGTCCACCGTCTTTCTTTCACCCTACTACTGTGCCTATGTATCGTTAGCTCAATTAGGATAATCGTTTCTGAAAAAAGGGCTCATAAACCGAAAAGACAAATCGAGTAAGTCGGATCACAAGCTTTCGCGGTTGCCACAATTGCACGCAACGAGGACCAACCGAGCACGAGTATACAAAAATCTCAATTGTTGGAATACCGAGACGAAATATTAGGGCAACGTTTTGATACACACGTTAAAAAATGATTTACCGAAAAAGGATCGATCGAGTAGCGATTTTTAACCAATCTTTCCTGGAATAATACCATTCCGCGAAATTAAATGTTCCATTTTTATGAAAGAATTGTTTTAGCTAGTATAACGTTTTCTTTTTCATTTGTGTTTTCTTTCTTTCTACCGTTGTATAATCTGCCAGCTATAAATTTTAATAGAAACCACGTTTACGTAGATTTTTCACGACCCTTACGATTAGCGATTTCGGTGCGCTGCCAATTTTCCTCGTAATCTCGAAAGTGTTCCGTAACTTCGAAAAGGATGAGAACAACTGATCGATGAGAGAGGCTTCGCGTGCGCGCCAATTTCTTTCCTACGAAGAGACGAAGAGAATAGAAATCAACTATGACAGAAATTAATCGCGATCCTTATTCAAGCCTCTATCGAATCCTGACGTTTCCTCGCGAACGTTGCACCGCGTTTATCCTTGCGTAACTCAATCAACGGCAACGCGTCAATCATACTCAATTTTTCTTTCGTTTATACTTGATACCAACTTTACAAATTTCTACTAAAAGCATACCTAATAACATTCAACTTTGTACGTCGATCAGCACGATGCGTCGAACATTCAAGTGGTATACGCATCCGTTGCGAATAAGGAAAGGATTCCATGCTATGGAAAATTCAGTCGATACGACTTTGCGTTTGCGTTCCGGTGTTCCTTACTTTCACCGAGGCATCTGAAATTTGCGTGTGCAAACACTGATATATTCTCGATGTAAACGAATCTCGTTTAGATCCGGTAATAATACCAGACTCGTAGCGTAACAATACGATACAAACTACGTTAGATTTCCCTATCTCAATGATCGTGAAATCGTTTCTTCTTGCTTTATTCGCGGGCGGTTCGCGTCTGTTTTACGATTTTGTATCGCGTATATCTCGATTCACCGAGGTTTCACTGCAAGTAGACCGTTCCGAAGGAAGTTGAAGATGGAAAGCAACGATAGACGCCGTTAGGGCGTACCGAAGTACATCGTAATAGGCGAATTAGGTTTTTTAAAATGTGACATATACCTATGCGTTTCAGTATAGACTGTGACAATCGTCTTTATATGTACGTGTTATTTTACATACATAGCCATAGCGTCAAACACGCTCGTACATTGTTTCGTTTATTTCTAGTATTTGATTTCAGGCAACCGTTGTTTACTCATAGTCGTCTAACGAAAAAGCAATATAACTTGTTAAACGATCATCGGAATTCGATAAATATTATTATTTTATCTTATCTTATAATTATTATTTTATCTATAGCAAATAAATCAATATCGACTTTAAGCTACGCTTATGCTGCTGACATCTTCGAATTACCATATTTCAATCTTGTTCCCATTTCAGCAAGCGAAAAGAATTTGTAATATTCTAAGAAGACATTTAGCGTAAAATCCAATCTAGGAAATATATATGCTGATAAGACTGTCAAGAATGATAAGACGGTCAAAAATGGCCGAGGGAACGTAATAGGATTAAAACTCGTAATTGGACGAAAGAACGAGACCGAGGTATCTCGTCGATCGTCTCTAACGCAACGCTGGAATATATCGGAAAGAAACATCGTCGATAGTTTAGAAAACGTCTCGACCATTTATCGCGTAAAAATCCTACAGCCTTGACGTTTGACCATAATGATGGAAGAACGGAAACAGGGCAAAGCTCGTGAATTTTACAAATTCTTAGGTACATCGTGCGAAGAAAAGCGAGGACAGTGAAAGTCGTGCCGCGATCGGTCGTGTTACGTTTGCAACGAGGCGTGAGTTCATTCGTATTTTCGATTCACGTCGGTACAAGGTACGGGGATATTTTACAGGGGATATAACTATAATAAAAGAAAGCAGTTATGGCAGGAGCGAAGCCGCTTAAAGCTAGACACGACGAGTCTCCTGAACGCTTTCTTAGACTCCCACTTTCTTAAGCGGCATCAGACGATGGCGTAATTGGGACGGCGGTGGCCTCGTCGCGTAGAAATGTCTGTCCAACTACCAAAGATAGCAGCGAATATTCATCTTAAAGAATTTAGATTGTCTAAGAATTATTTAATTTTTCGTTTCGTCAAAATGCTGTTTCAAAATCTTGTTGAATGTTTTTGATCATTCACAAAGTAACTTTAACACGTTAGTGTGGAAAGTGAAGTAATATGTATAATTGATTTGGATGAATATTTATCAGATGGAAATAAATGGCGAGTAGTATTTACGACTCGAACGTTGTTGCCTACACCTATGTTTTTGCTAGTCAAAGCAGAATGGATTAATTCCAAACGCGTTAATAAATTAATCGATGTTATTGTCGAGAGAAGCCCAAAAAAAATATCACGATTTCTCCTATTTCGTCGATTACGATTCGCTACTATCGTAAACCACCGCTCGCTCGCTCGCTCGCGGTATCTCTCGCCTGTTGCTTGCGAACCCAAGTAAACTCGAAATACGCCAGATTTTAAAAGAAGGAGACGAAAAGTGGAATTGCGCGTGTGTAACGCAGTAATTGATAATTGATCGCTTACGCGTAATACTCGCGTACCGTTAGAAAGTAACGCGTGTTTTTACGGAGCCTCCGTAACACGGTCCACGTTATCGAGGCGATATCACCTATAACCGGAAACGAATTAGTTCGATGCAAGTTCTATCGCACCTGACGACACATTGCCGATTTCACGCGTGAATTAAATGGAAACCTCGAATAAAAGCGATTTTTAAGTTACGCTCTTCCATAACTTTCAAACAGCTAACGTGTTTCTTTTGCTCACCGTTACATCTTCCTCTGACGAAACTCTGCGTCCGTTAAAAATGATCGGCAGAGGCTGTAGAATCATATTTTACTGTCAATTAAACTTTGGCTAAAACGTTGCTACAGACCCTTGCTCGAGGTTTCCATGCAGTTCGTCGATATTCGCAGATACATGACCCAATACTTATGTCATAATCGAGAGAATCGATGAAAAACGTGATACAAGTTTTTTTTTTTTTTTTTCAAAAACAAGGTAAGTACAGTAAACGACATGATCAGGGTTATCAGACATAACGAAACTTTTCAATTAACAAATTACAATCGTTTTTTTTTTTCCTTCTAATAACTGCGTAATCGAAATTTAACGAACCACAAAACATTTAAAATACGTCAGTCTGATCAATTTTTTAAGAAACAGTCCCAAGTCCATCCGTTCTCGTTTCTTTTCCTGAACTGCACAAAATCAACTCACAATACGTATAACGTAACACTTTAACGAAAAACGAACATTTAACAAATATTTAATAGCCAACAATGGCAACAAGTTTATTGGAAAATTCAAACTCGTCGAATCGAAAACGGTGGGTCGATCGAATCCGGCGAGACTGACACACGTTTCGAAAAATAATTCAAGTACCGAGTCTTACGCGAGTGAGGGTAGACCAATCACGAAATAAATCTTGAACACGATTGGTCATAGGGCGGTGAAAGTTAGGTGAAGGGAAGTCGGAAAAGCATGTACAGAGATACCTATTGGAACGAGGATTGATTTAAAATTCCAGGCAAGTTACACGTAATAATGGTCAAGGTTGTGAATTTTAGGACGCCGATAACGATACAGTGTCCATTTTCATGTTACGGGGGATGTTCACCGAGCCATCTCTTTCGATCGTTATTTTGGACGCTTTATATCGGAGCAGTTATTTTAAAACGACGAGTGTAAAAGAAATATGTTTTACATATATACTGACGCTCGTAGCCGTGCGTGAATTTTGTTCACTTTGTGTTAAAAATATACGAATTAATGGGAAACTAGCGACGAAGAACAGCAACATACTATTTTCTTATGTGACCAGCAAATATACGTTACATGAAATATAAATTATTTATTTCAAATCTTATCGATAGTACGATAAAATCGAGTACACGGTTCGTCAAAATGTTAACTGGTTTTAAATATTACTGTCAGAATCGATCACCATAGTTTCTATCGATGTGAATGAATCTTTTTTAACGTTCCTGCTACTTGACAACTAAAATAATAGACTTCGCAAGTAGTAACTTTTGTAAGACTAGGTTTTATCGTGTTATAATACTGTATGACAGCTGTGACTAAAGATAAAACCATGCCGAGTCTCTCTATTTTTAACTTTGCAAGTAAATTATATTTCGAAGCATAAACAAGCGTCGACAAATTTGTAAACGACAATGTACTTGATAATTTCAGTCTCGTACGAGCAGCACGAAAATAAATTTTTCTTGTTTTGTAATACGGCGTTTTACCTGTCGCTTTACTGATAAGATTGGAGGTGCGCAATCGTTATTATTCCAGCGCTAATTTGCGTAACGTTTTAGCGAATAGCTTCAAATTACGAAGTGTGTACGATAAGAAGAAGCGCTTTGCGTAACCTGTCTGTGCGAACGCGGTGCCCGATGTACCTGAAAAATCGTCGTGTCCAGCGATTTCAAAAAATGAGTCGAATATCGATCGAGCTTGATACGTAATCACGCGCGTGCGTTATTACACGCGTGCCAAGAAGTTGCGCGCACGAATGTAATAGAACCGGATGTAATCGACGCTAGGAAACAGGATCGAGTCGAGGGACGATGTAGACGTCGACCAGCCGGCTGTTATGTACTTTGCTATATTTCCAGACCGCTGACCCGATCCCGCGCTCCACAACAGATTAGCAACGCGCGATTTAACTTTTTCGGTTAATTACATTCCACCGAGCGATCATCGCGTCTCAGAAAAAAGGGACGGTCCTTCGTTTCAGCAGCAGCTTCACATCGTTGTCAGAGATCGGGTGAATTTTAGACGCATTTTCAGATGATCTATCTGCGTACTGGTTCCGAGAAGAAAACTCGTACCATAATTGAGACGATTTCTTAATTGCACTTGATTGCAGGCGTACAAACAACAAGAATTTACGTTTAGGTGAAGGGAAAGAACACCAGGGAAGCAAACGAACTCTTCTTTCTTCCTTTCTGTTGAAATTTGTTTTACATGTTTGAAATATCAGAAGGCGTAATGGCCACGAACGAAAAATGTTCACTCCTTGCAGTCCAGTCTTTGTAATTCGCACGAGTACTTGTCGTTACAGCGACGTTAAATCGTTTAAGATAAATCGGTTGACACGAGGAAACGTGTTTGAACGACGAACTGGGTTGTTCGACAGAACTTTCTTTCTCTTACTCGAAATTCGTAGGCAGTTCGTCATCGGTAGTATTGCAAACTCTAGTCGCGATGGGAGTCACGTAGCGATGTCAGATGTTTCACAACACGACACGCGTTAATCTTCTCGCAAATATACGATCCCAACGTATTAATTCATTCGCCGCAATAATTATTTTTTAAGAAAGATAGTTGACCACTCCCACGGTAACTGAATAAATCTTATCTGATTGTGCGGAATAACGCAATTGCGATAAACACAATTTCAAGATGGTAACCAAAAACATTGGAATATTAATAAAAACGTATTAAGTTTAAGAGTAGATGCTATCCGCGAAAAATTTAAGCAATTTCCATTGATTGAGAGCGCGTGTGGCAAGAAGAGCCTTTGATCGATAGATCGTATTAAAATCAAAACGTAGAAGACGTTGGTCGAAAGAAAGGCGCGTGTCCGAAAGGAAGCGGCAGGAACTCTTACGGATGTAACGCAAAGCGTGTGTACGGAAGGTAATGGCAACCTAGTGTAAGCACCAGCTGTTACCACATTGTTAGGGGGGAGGGGAGATAGGTGCGCGTAGGTAACCACAGGAAGAGAATACTTTCACTGCCAAACGTACGGTTGGGAGCCTTCGAGAAGGACGAGAAAACCCAGGCATCGGTTAGTCAGACGGATAAGGACGGTGAGAGTAAAACGATCAGGGAGCGTAGTATCGGCACAGTGCTCTATCGTCTTTCCGAGATACTTACCCGTCGTTCTATTATCGTTTCGAAACTGATGAACCACCTGTATCGATCGATCCTGCCGAAAATCGCGCGTCCTCGCGATCGTTCCTGCGTTCATCGTCCAATTCCATCGAGAAGAAAGTAGTTTCGTTCCATTTGGTTCGCGATTCGAAATTACGGATTCGCGATACCGACCGATAATGGATCCATGTAAACGATCCAAATAAGGAGGAAATCGATTCGAAGGATTTAATGGAAAACCACACAGACTTCATGGGGAGAGAAGCTTCGTAAACATCGTAACGAAGGTAAGCGGTTCGCAAAAGTATTCGGTTTCTGTTCGAAGATATATTGGCACATGCTGCCCCGACATCACGGGAGAATTCTCCCGAAGAAAGTTCTAAGGACTGCCTGTTGGATAATCCAGGGTCGTCGAAGGAACTTTGCAAAGTATAGGAAATATAGAAACTTTTTACGTACATATATATTATACGAAACATTTCGAAATTTCATTAGCACTGTAACGAGACACGACCGTCGCATCGTTATATTGGAAGCATGTGCGAAGTATTTGAACAGTCAATTATTTACCATAATAATAAATAATAAATAATATTTAGCGCTAATTGTACGTTTAACATTATCATTTATGCTGTATACTAATTTTTCAATATTAACAATAAGCGTGTATTTGCAATAAATCTCTTGCAGCTTCTATATTTTTAATAGTCGCGTCTTGTTACAGCGCTAGCCAGATTTTAAAGATATATGCGTAAGGATATTTCGTAGGATGCACGTGATATATGTAACCAGAGAAATTTTCTGTGTTGAGCGTTCGAATACTTTTGCGGCGAATCGGTGTATTCGATTCGATTCGAATCGATGGTTACGATCAATCTACCGACGTTGAGACGCGAGGATTATTCCCGTAATACTTGGAAACGTAGTGCGAAAGATTGATACGGAAATTATCAGAATCGGCCGCGACATTTCAGATATTTCGCGAGAAAGCGAAGTAACGTTGAGACAGAATTATAACAGACTTGTGTAACTTACGCATAGTAAAATTCTCGCTGTTCTCTCTAACTCGAGTAATATATGTTCATTAAGTAAGAAAATATACAGAGTTTCGAATCTTTAATATCTTTGTCGTTTCTAGCAAACCGATTGTCCCAAACTGGCCACGAAAGACGTAGTAGCCGATTTTACGAGTCTTGACAAACACAAAAGATATCGAATTGTCCAGCGCACGAATTGCCCATCCACTAAACACAAGCGAAATCATCAATAGAGTTTGCGATTCTTATTTCTAAAACGAACGTTCTGATTAGCAATTTTTCATTTCCGTGGGTCAAGCGAAATATGTATAGAAAAATGGAAAAATGGAAAAATAATACACTATTAATCTTGTCATTTTGAATGTATTGAAAAATAGCTGCGCGAACATCTGCAGATTATAATAAAATCGAAGAGTGTGATCGATTTAAAAAATCGATTACACGCAATAATAGTCTCGTTAAATATCGTGCACGCCAAGAATCGGAGCATATAGTAATATTCATAGCAAGCAGTACAGATCAAGGCTGTGGAACGGTGACATAGATCTTTACGCTTAGATTACGTATAGATTTTTATGTTATTCGCTGCTCGCATTGCTATGTGGTGGTATCTAATTGCGTTTCACGAGCGAATCTTTCATATGCGAGTCCTTTCCTATTGCAAAATCCGTAACGTTTATCTAAAGTCGTTACTATCTCATTCCGTTTTCGATTATTTTAATATAATTTAATAACAAACGAATCGAACAAAATTATAAGAAATATCGATATAATACGATATAAGAGTGTACGATAGGAGTAAATTCGATTCAGTAGATAATAAAAGATAAAGTAAAAAGGAAATAGAGAATAAGAGAAATTTAAAATTACGAAAAGTAAAATAACAATTATAAAAGATTCGATACTAAAACGAGCGAGAAGGGAATAAAATAACAAAATAGGTTGCAACTTATTTCGTCATTTGTGAGTTTCTAAACAAACGATGAGCATTACATCTGTCTGTTCGCTTTAAACATCTAACATAAGACCGGTTTTACGATATTACGCAGTCTCATGCTACGCGATAAAATTCATAGAAAACCCAGATTAGATCCGACCAGATTTCCAGAGATCAATGCCAATGCGTTTAGAGAAAGAAGAAAAGATAAAAAAATAGACTACACCGCACCGCTATAAATCATTTTATTCAAATATTTTGCTAAAAAAATACAAAAGTACAAAATATAGAATAAATTAATATAAAAGATAATAAACATAATATATACAAATATATAAATTAACGAAAAAAGATAGAAAATAGAATACAATTTTCTGGCGCACCTTTTCAAATATCTCGGCTTACCCTTTCGCGCTTACCACGAAGACACGCGTCTCAAATTCTTCTTTTAAATGCATCTAATAGATCTAACACTGCTGCTTAAGATATCAAGAAATTCCAAGAAAGGAAAGAATAGAGAAAATAGAAAAAAGAAAAAGATAGAAGAAAAGAAAGAAATTCAAACAAACTGTATACATTGACGTTACTCATGCTCGATTATCTTATACACTTTCTTTCGCCGTTGAAAGTCATTTAAAGAAAGAAAGTCGCAAGTGGTTACGCAATAACTCTGTAAAATTTTCTCATTGGATCGAGAATTTTTCGTGATGCCTCTCTAATGAAAACAATTTCAATATCGTCATATTTATCATTATTATTACTATCGTTATCGAAACAGCGAAACATTATACTCGTCTCGAACGAAATAATCCACGCAACGAGAGACGTGAACGCGTGTTCCAAGTCCCGACGGATCTCTCCTTTACGTCGCTCAAAGAAAAACTAATTTACGCTGAACTCACGTGGCTGGGTGGTTGGTGGTCAAGCAGTCGGCGAAACTCTTACCTGAAACAAGAAAGCAGGATCGTGTACAGGATACGTATCGTCGTTGAAAATGTTAAACGAGTAGTCGATTTGTAGTCGTTAAACGTCAATTTCTAATCACGTTTGTCGGCAGGAATAACGTCTCTGTTATAATGGTAACTGGTCGAGTTTAATGTCCCTGACATATGATAATGTATATTCGCTAATTTTCGTAAACGCGTCGAAGAAAAAGTTTTGAAACTTGGTTAGCGCTATGGCGAAACACGACGAGTGCGTTGATCGCGGTGATAAACCTCGATTGATTCAACCAAATAAGCGAATATATTTTGTATGTGACAAAAGTAGTACGTCATGTAATATTTCTGTAATAGGTACTTATTGCATGTACATATATACATATACACGTGTACATTACAATGTGCATTGTACATTACAATATACATTGTACATTACAATTCCTCTTTTCGTACGCAAATGAGATTTCAACTACAACGCGTCCGAGAAAAAAAGTTTCTTGACACTATCATTGACGTTATTTATGATCGTCTTGAGATAAAAAATGAGTTTAATTATTCCCAAGTATCGCGCGCAACGAACAAATATCCCATTACATAGCGCGAAGAGAGTTACACGTTCGATCTAAATGCGATAATCTAAGAGAATAGAGAACGCGTCTTTCAGAGAGAAAAGTTGCCAACTTCCGCGTTATTTTCTTGCACGATGCAGAAATTGCGAGGCGATAGAGACACTGTGATTTTTCCTAGCTTGCGTTCTCCGTTCGTTCGTTCGTTCATCGATTGGAAACAACGTTATTTCAACTCAGTTTGCGAGGATCTATCTTCGAGACCCGTTTCGACGAGCAACAACTCGATAAAATTGCTTTTCTCTCTTTCTTTTTCGATTCTTTTCCCCTTTGATAGAATCGCACGAATATCGCGTTTTCCGCGTTATAACGAACGCAGATGGTTTTAAAACTTTCTCGTATCTTTTTTTTGCCGATGCAAAACACGGGTTCTTTCGTGACTCGGCGGACACGAACGATGGAAATAACATTTTAAGCGTAATAGATGCGTTTTCTCCCGAAGCAAATGTAAGATCGACGTATGATACAGCCAGGTTTTTCCGCGGATATTTCTGCGTTTGGCTAATTTACGCTTGATCAATTTATCTATAGGAATTTCGTCTATAGCAGCGACGATAGGGAAAATATGGTAGTTAAGATATTAATTGGACATGATATAATTTACCTAGCTACGTCTACGTTCGTCGAGTAATTCTACGAGTAATTTTATCCATTTAAGAATAAAATAATTTGTTTCACCCATATAGACTCGTATTTCTATGGAAAATCATCTTCCACGATCTAACCGGTCGTACAACTTACAAGCAACCATTTATCTACTGCGAAAACCTACAAAGACTCATTCCAGAACCTATTAACCTAAATAAAGCGGTGATCGATCCTCCTACTTACTCTCTCCACTGCTGTTTGCTACATCAGCAATAGTCCAAGCTCGTTAATTGTTACAAGAGCGCTCCTTCGATTACGCGTTTCTCGTTTTCTATATCCATTTCGAGAAGCAACTTCCGATATCGTTCTACTCCCGAAACTTTCATCTATTATCATCGGTCAAACGTTTTATCGCAGTTTCCAGCTAACGATCTACGATCGATAGACCGCAAATTCATATTTCCCGGAATATGATTGAAAGAGTAGAACTTGGATAGAAAATTGTTTCGTCTATCAAATGTTATGGAAAGTATTAAACGGTGGATATTTTATATATTATATTTTCTCGTATTATGTGCATTCTGTGAAACTATGCACTCTCGAGTCTCCTATAAATGCATAGAAACTCGCAGTCTAACGATGAAAAATACTACAAACTTACAAATAAAGTAAGAAATTTCGTTGCTCGTAAAATACGAAAGTGCACGTTCTAGATTTAGGACACCAAATGAACACGTGTATCAACGGCGGCAAGAAGAGAAAAGAAAGGTGCCGCGATATTCGAGTAACCCGAATCAAGAATACTCGAGTCAGATCAGGAAGATTCTAGCGTAAGCCGAGAGCGTGGATGGTAGTCGAGGCGTAAGAAACGCAAGCAGAGAGAGAGAGAGAGAGAGAGAGAGAGAGAGAGGACACGTAACATAACCAGCAGAAATCCGTGGACGAAAACGAACGTGACAGAGGTTTACGTGGATGGAACACTTTCACCTTCCCCTGTTACGAGATCACCATCTTGCCCGTTCTACCGGCAAACGCACAACTTGATTAATTTGTTGGCCGGTTTACGCGAGAATTAATCGATAAACCGCGACGCATGCTGTCCGTTAAATCGCGTCGGGTTCCACATGCCGTTAATTAGGGCCAGCTCTATTTCCTACAATTTTCTTCCTTTCTTCCGCATCGTCCAACAGGATTCGTAGTACGTGTACGTACTGAAACGCGATTTACCCGCGTTGATTACCACGATCGTTTCCTTTCCCTTGCTCGATGAGAAAACTTTAAACGTCCGAAATTTGAAAGGCAGAAATCGAACGGGGAATCGTACAATTTCTCGTTTACCGATTTGAAAATGCTTCGTTCGTGGGATCGATCGCGTTTGATCGATGCTTTGATTAATCGCCTAATCGTCGAATAGAAGTTGACGTACGAGCCCTACTGTACAATTGCTGGAACGTCTATTTACATACGTACGTATATCGCTTAGTAAAACAATTAGAAAAATAGACGATAGACGAATGGTCGGCAGGTTTGCTTGTTTTTCATTTGTACGTTTTAACGGTACGCGCGCAGTCTTCCGTGAATCGAAAGATTCTCCATTTGTTGAAAGTTTCGGATTATCGATTTCTACGAGCGTCTAATCCGTTCTAATTTCTAATTGAAGCGCTTGACGAAATTACTATAGCACAATGTTAACGACTCAATCTCGAGCAATCAAATACGAATAGACTAGCAATTAGAATCTCTCTGCAACTTGTATCTAGGATTCGGTTTCATGAAAGAATATTTGTCGCTAGTATCAGCGATCATAATAGTAGACTAACATTTATATCCCAACGATATTTGTCTACTGGACGGTAGATGTTTATAAATTCAAATTCATCTTTTTACGAATATAATTTCAAGCTGGAATTGTTTAACCCGCTAAAAATTACAATACTTTCGATATTTTTCATATTATATATTCACAAAACACACATATTATATACAATTCGTGCATTCTTTCGCCAAGAAATTCGCCACAAATGCATAAAAATTCGCTTTATTTAACGCTCGTCGTTCGTTTGTTTACAGAGAAGCAATGAAGAACGTAAATCCCCGCGTATCATCCAAAGTACATCGTATCGAGAAAATCGGCACACGGCCACCAGACATTCTTTCATGATGACATACGAACCAGCGAGAACACTTCAAAATCGGGAATATCACTGGGTGAAATTAAGAAATCTATCTATTGGAAAAGGATGGTATTCAGCGCGATCGTGGTCACGTCGGCCTTGAAGGGTGCTTTGAGCCTGGTGGGCACGAGTTTGTGGCTAATCCCCCTATTAATAGCAGGTCTGTCCTACTATCGATACGACCAACTGGACCCGGAGAGTCGGCCTATCGACAAATATCCTCTCTACGCGGAATACGATTTCGTGATCGTGGGAGCTGGATCAGCCGGGGCTGTCGTAGCTAATCGGCTATCAGAAATAGCGAAATGGAACGTTCTTCTACTAGAGGCTGGTCCGGATGAGAACGAAGTAACCGACGTACCTTCGTTGGCGGCTTATCTTCAATTGACGAAATTAGATTGGAAATATAAAACAGAACCGACGGGGAGGGCCTGTCTGGCTATGAGAGGCGGCCGCTGTAACTGGCCTCGTGGCAAAGTTCTAGGTGGCTCGAGCGTGCTCAATTACATGTTATACGTCAGAGGGAACAGACACGATTACGATTACTGGGAGTCGATGGGCAATCCTGGTTGGGGTTACGACCAGGCGTTGTATTATTTTAAGAAATCCGAGGATAACAGAAATCCCTATTTGCAAAGGAGTCCGTATCACTCGACTGGCGGGTACTTGACGGTGCAAGAGTCTCCGTGGAAGACTCCTTTGGTAGTGGCGTTCGTTCAGGCAGGAACGGAGATGGGCTACGAGAACAGGGATATAAACGGAGAAGAGCAAACGGGATTTATGATAGCTCAAGGGACGATACGCCGAGGTAGCAGATGCTCGACGGCGAAGGCGTTCCTGCGACCAATTCGACTGCGTAGGAACATTCACACCGCCATGAATTCTCACGTAACCAGAGTTCTGATCAACCCTGTCACCATGAAAGCAACAGGCGTCGAGTTTGTCAGGGATGGTCGCAGACAAATGGTCCGCGCGAGAAAGGAAGTGATTCTTTCCGCCGGAGCGATAAATAGCGCCCAGATTCTCATGTTATCCGGTGTAGGACCGAAGGAACACCTCCGTCACGTTGGAATACCGGTGATCAAGGACCTGCGAGTGGGCGACAATCTACAGGATCACGTTGGCATGGGCGGCTTGACGTTCCTCATAGACAAACCCGTGGCTATTGTTCAGGATCGGCTGCAAGCGGCTCCGGTAACGATGCATTACGTGGCAAATGGAAGGGGTCCGATGACCACTCTAGGCGGCGTCGAGGGCTACGCCTTCGTCAACACGAAATACGCCAATCGGTCCATCGATTACCCGGACATTCAATTACACATGGCGCCGGCGTCCATAAATTCAGACGGCGGCGTGCAAGTTAAGAAGATTCTCGGAATAACCGACCAAGTGTACGATACCGTGTACAGACCTATAACGAATAAGGACGCATGGACCATCATGCCTCTTCTGCTCAGACCCAGATCGAGAGGCACGGTCAGGCTACGTAGTTCAAATCCGTTTCATAGCCCGCTGATCGACGCTAATTATTTCTCCGATCCGATGGACATCGCCACTTTGGTCGAAGGTGCGAAAATCGCGATCAGAGTTAGCGAGGCGAAGGTTTTCAAGCAGTTTGGATCGAGAGTTCACAGGATCAAACTGCCTGGCTGCAAGCACCTGAAATTTGCTTCGGACGCGTACTGGGAGTGTCACATTCGACATATTTCCATGACCATTTATCATCCGGTCGGAACAACGAAGATGGGCCCTTCCATCGATCCCACCGCCGTCGTCGATTTCAGGCTGAAGGTACACGGGATCGAAGGATTGAGGGTGATCGACGCGTCGATCATGCCTACCATTTGTAGCGGAAACACGAACGCGCCGGTAATTATGATCGGAGAGAAGGGAGCCGATCTCGTAAAGAACGATTGGCTGGCGTTAGAAACTGCGAAAAGAAGCTAGCGATTTCATATTAGCGGATCGAGTAAAAGTTGGCAAAAAGTTGTCGATCTTTGCTCCATAGATATATCTGTTGGTACTTTAGTTATGTTTTGTTGTTGGTAAATTTGTACACATTATCGCGTGTATCGCATTAGTTGCAAAGATATCTGTCTCTTGTGATACATCTCTCTTCTGTGTGTGTGTGTGTGTGTGTGTGTGTGTGTATGTGTGTGTACTTGCTGGATTATATTGTACATAGAGATGAAATTTTGTTAAACTAACCGTAGAATTATCGTTAAATGAAAGGTTGTTACAAAACGATCTGATACAGCGAACGAATCAAATTGCATCGAAAATGAAATAACTTCATCGTACGATTGGATTAACTGTAAAGTTTATAATTTTACAAAATTTAACTGCAAACTATGAAACGATCATCGAAAACAGCGAAATAGGCAACCTTCTTACGTATAGAATCAGATGGTGCTCTACAAGCAAAAATTACGAATTAATGTTAATATTTTATCATCGGTCAAAAAGCTTATGACGTAAACGCATTGCGCACAGGTGAGGAGATATCATCGGAGGTAAACTGAATTGCAGGGATCGAAATACGATCGCGAAATACGGACGAGGAGGAAAGATACGAAACTACAGATTAAAAAATTGTGTAACTGAATTTATTCGTCGAATGTCGACAAAAATTAGACTACGACCACGATGATAGTCGATGCGACTTTCAATAAAATAAATAATAATAACAAAAAATTCGGCTAAATCGCAATTGAAGAAACACCAATCCTGTATCTCAAGAAAATAAAGGATATTTTACGCGAGACTTAACTATGTTATATAACACATCGCGTTATGTACTTCAAGAAAAATATTTGTTTCTTTCGATTTAAACGAACAAGAAATCCTTTACGAATGAAACATTCCGTGGCAACATGGAATGACAAATTTCATAACTATCAGACTATTTGATTCAAAATAGCGACTTTTGGATAGATGAACACAAGCTTACCTCCTTTCGAATTCTTTTTCCTACTTACCCGTCCTCGAGAATAAGCATACACAATTTTTGTTTAATAAGCGAGCTCTCTTTTTCTCAGGTTCTTTTTTCTCTTCGCGCACGTGCCATATCTTATTACGTAACTTCTCCGCAACAAATCTGTGTGCAATTAAACTTTCAAGCCAAAATACTTTAAGAACTAATCTGCAACTATGAACAACGAATGTCACGAACATAATACATATTTAAATCCTGTGTACCGTACAAAAGACTAAACTTTTTTCTTCGACACGAACATTCGTTATTTTATGTAAAGGGAAGAATTCTTATAGTTTATTAGCGAGATAATAATCGAAATCGTATACCATTAATTGGAAGATTAACATCGCAACCAATGCGTCATACCGCACCAATTTTTAATAATTTTTTTGCTCCTTCCATAATTATTCGATACTAAAATTTATCAGAGAGAAGTACGTGTTAATCGATAGGCGAGCGATAAGAAATTTCTCGCCTATATATTCGAACGAAATGATTGAACAAAGGGTCGAATCTTCGTCTTATCGTACATTTATAAAATAAAATACCAAAAGTTGTAGCTGTCGTTCGATTAATTCGTTAATCGAATTATCCTTTGACGTAAATATAAGTACATATTACTTATATTCGAGAATTGTATGTACATTGTATCACATATACCGTATTGATGTAACAAATAACAATGATGATGGACGAATAGTAATAAAAAAAAATGAACAATTTATCCATCTCGAATTATTACGCGTAGCCATTAAATATAATCAGTTATTATACAAATTTCGAGAGCTTTGATTCTACACCGGGAGAGAACATGATCGGCAGCCTAATGGTGACTCCGAACATCCTTCACGAAAATCAACTATTCTCAGCGAATGTACACCCCGATGTAACGATCGGTCCGAATTCAAAGCTTGTCTCGATGAGAATTTCTTCACAGCCATTGCTCTGCTTGTGCCCTTCTTGCATACCGTCTCGATGATCGATCGAATGTACGAAACGAAACCATCCGACCGATACTGCGGAGCGGTAATCGGTCGCAGGTGTAGGATTCCTAGAGCGAAGGGTGAATACGTACGGTGGACCAAACTTCACCCTGCGCGATCAAGTAGGCACAAACATGTAGAATCGAGCGAACATTTTCAAGCCACGCGTCGAGAATTTCCTATTAGATCGAAAAGGACCGCTAACCATGGCTAACCACGACCGGCTGCGAGGGGCTTGTATCTTTTATTATCCATTTTAATTATCTGACTCACCCCGACGACATCGGAATTTTGATAAAAGTCGAAGTTTCCAGAGCAAGGGCCGTGCGAAAACATGGCACTTAGAAACAAACGTGTTCACCCGAGTGTAATAAACACCCGTTCGATTCCGACGATTATTGGGAATGCAATTTGAGATTGAAAACATTGACCTTCTATCGTCATAGTGGAACTTGCAAATGCAATATGTTTTCCTAGAAATGAGTATCACTTCGACAAAAAGTAATGTTAAAGGTAATAAACGATAATACATCGCACGTTATTCTTAACAACGATTTGCTTGGTACAATCCTTATGTTAATTTAATGCTACATAGATATAGTGCCTACTGTAATGCCAATAGAATACTAATATTCGTCAAAATATAAAAGATTATTTTCCCTACTATAAAAGCCAATTCGCGTTTCCACGCAATACCGACATTTTTATGACTCGTGGATCGATGTAGTAATATGCGTTTCCATCTCGTTGAACAACGAAGGAAGAAATAAAAATTCTGCTGGAATTGTACAAAAACTATCTACCCTCCGATTTCAATGATTTTTTAACGTGAAAGCTCCGTCCACAAGCGCGTATGCGCGACTGCAAGAAATGTCTGTTATAATATTATTCGATTAAATATCATCGATGTATTGGAATTGCGTTAGATTTCCCTCGCGGCGGGCAAATTAAGGAACTAACGTAGACCCAATACATCAATGATATTCGTTTTTAATTGGATTATAACAAAATGATACACCCAAGTGTACCACTTGAATTAATTACAAAGTGTTTGTTATACGAAACATGTTTCGATCAAAGATTGTATTGTATCAAGGAGGGGGCACGATATAGTAATTAGTTAATTGATATTTGGCTTTCTTGTTGAAATACCAAGGTCACGAACGTTGAAAGTTAGAATTGTAATTGTAAAAGCTACATTGTACAATATCACCGTGGGGAGGAGTAATTTCGCTTCATCAATCTTATAAAAGATAACAAATGGTTTGCGTGTATGACACGAATATGGAGGATGAGTCATATTTCCTCTTTCTATAAAAATATTTCCGCGAAAAATTACATGTGAGAATGACAACCGATTAGATAATAACCATTTTTTATTTATCAACATTTCAATTACTTTACGTTTATTTCTGAAAAGATGAAATTCATGAAAATCAAATTCGAAAACTTTTTGCAATAACTCTAAAATATTTAGTAGGTTTTATCCTAAGTGTCCTTACCGATTTCGAGGATTTTTTAATATATCGTAGAAATCAACATTTTAAAGAATTTCTCCCTGTACGTATAATCGTCGTTGGGCCACGGATTCTGGGATATTTGCAAGAATCTGTCGCTATCGCTACTACCGCTACTGCTACTAGTGAATTCTGCCTATAATTGTGCATTCGTAACAGCGTATGCAACAGTATTGGTTGCCTGCTGCCGCGAGGAAACCGGATAAAATCACACCTATACCAAAATCTATATAAGCTGTAAACAAATTTATTTATTTTATAGACGCGCAATTATAGGTTGGATTCACTGTAGTGGTACGGACGGTCTTTCGTGAATATCTCGAAAACTATTACCGAGCGGTGGTTGTATGTATAGGAAAACATTTTTCAGAATCATGTCCCCGACGACATATTCCAAAATTATCGAAATCGATGAGGTGAATGGGATATCGGTAATTACCGTATGTATAGTAATACATGTATATCTGTAATATATCGACCGCTTCGCTCTAAAATCCGAATACGAATTAATTAATAATTATTTCGTTTTAATTTTTATTACGCAATTCGTATCTTGCAATTAAATCAAGCCTCTTGTGCTAGCTCTTATCGTCTATCACAAACGATAAATGAACAAGTTCAAATATATAGACTAGATACACGGACTCGTTTATTTGTAACATTTTAAACAAAGTAGGCTGCATGTGTGCAGAAGAATATAACCTCTAGTAATATTTATAATTATAATTCACATACAATTGAGATATTTTCGCAGGAGCCGTTAATTATTTCGTAATTAAATAAAGAAATAATAGTATAATAACATAGTTATACAAGTAAAAACTGTTAACCCTATGACCCTATTTCCAATTACCTGAATTAAGCTACATACTTATGTATGTCTACGTATTACATTTAAGTTTATCAATTTCACCTTGAGGATATTTAACCCAGATCTATTTTCCAACTTACTTTAGAACAAATATATATATATGTGTGTGTGTGTGTGTGTATGATTAATTATATTAATGTTAATCATATTTTTCCATGACGAACTGATAATTAAAATTCATGTTTTCACATACAATACCTTATATTGTTAAATTTACGCGCTTATTTATCCTTACGTTAACAATAATTTCAACATGCGCGTCATATTATTCTATGTTTAGTGCAGCAAAATAAAAGATCTTCAATGTTATGAAATTAATAACCGAGATTCTCTACGGTGCGCATTCGTTGTATCGTGTTAATCAAATAGCTACTGACACATGCATAAATTAGGAAGTGTCACTACGCGTAAAACCAAATACACTAAACTGATACTGACAAGGGCGGTGTACTGTCAGATGGTTAAAGTTAATCGTTCGATTAATTTTATAAATGTACAAAGATTCTATGCAAATTGCTCTAAGACAACAATCTCTCAAAATTCGTAGCATACGATAATTTACGTCACTTTTTTCAAACTAGCGACAGAAGCTTACGAAAAATACCAAGCGTGGCAGCTCTAGTTTAATATATTGCATCGCTTGATTGAATTGTGAAAAATACTTATTTAGCATTCATCTATACATACCTGATACGACCAAAGCTTCGTTTGGACCACAAGTATGAACGTTTCCCATTGTCAGATAAACTCTTTCTTAATGAAGATGCAACAACAAACCGGCACAAGCAAACAACCAGAACTAGAACGGTTACCACTGACACTAATCTATACAATAAATTGGTAGTAATGAAATATGGATTATTTCAAAAACCCCGGTAAATCATTAATAACATGCAACAATACGTGTTAGTCGCGCGTCGTAAGGTTACGATGTTACTCAAAGCCACTACCCAAATTTGTAGCTTTTGCAAAACCCTAGCTTGCAACACTGCCAACCTCGACATTTCCACGTACAGCGACATCTCTCCAAAACGAACCATCTGCTCTATATGTACTTATTTAAAAGCTCATTTCTAAATTAGATTTCCTTTACTTCGAAGAATTTTGGCAAGTAATTTCCTAATAATAATAATTGCATTAGAATATATTGGAAAATAAAATGTACGTTTATATCGTTGTATTTTGGGAAACTTGGGGAATTTTAAGTTGGTTTGTTGCCCGTGGAACGCTGAAGCCACGGTCCTATGCCATAGAGATATAAAGATAGATTACGCGAGCATACGTTACCGTGTAAGTGGATGCGATATGGGAATGGAAAGAGGATGCTACATAGAAGCTACTCGTGTCTTTGTCTGATCAGACACGCACACTAACGCTGTTCGTTGATCGGTGTTACACTCACATATTTACTGTACGAATGTGTATACGTTATTTGCAAATGAGCAGCGTCCTTTTTCCAATCCCATATTGCATTCAATTATGCCGTGATTATACAGAAGTGCGATGAGCAACCAGCGACAACCCGTCGTTCAGCTGTATTGCTTGTTCCACGTATATAAATCTGTAGATTTGACTTATTTTCTGTAGCTCAACAGTCATTTATTTTGTCGCTCTGCCACTTATTATCCCTTTTCTGTATAATCATCATCTTACACGGTACATATGCCCGCGTACTTTATCTTTATATCTTTATGTGTATATACGTCGTGTATACGACCGTGGCTGAAACACTGCTCGTGAATTTAAAGTTAAATGAAATTGGAGAGTATCGAATAGATTAGAATCGAACACAGGATTTTAAATGAAGAAAACTTTAGAACCGTGTATTAATTTGAACAAATTTAAAAGATTTTAAAACTTGTACAATTATTTACTCTTTGAAGTCCCAATGCATCAAGCTCAGCGATAAATTTCTTATCTTAGTCTTCCTAATTTACTTTATTTATACCCTTGATTTCACATTAATAAAACACGATCTGTTTGATATCCAATTGAGAAAATTGTTAGTAATTTACGTTGATAAAAATTAATTTGATTTTTACATTCTGGGACAATATATGTTCCTTCCGATGGTAACGAAAATAAATATGCAAACTAACGTGCGATTGGAAATATAGTTATCAGCGATAATTAATAAATTTTCTGTCAAAATTCTTTCGTTCATTGACCCACCTATGCCGCTGCACAATTGAGCCGTTTAATGCAAAAGTAGTGTAATTCTAAAAGGTTGATTACTGGATAATAAGGGATAAAGTAAACATCATGTAAGGGATCGAGTGGACGATTCCTACTTATTCTGCTATCCACCAAGAAACTAGTGAAGATATACTTATATCAATTCTGCACAAAACAGAACGAAAGTCACACTTTCGAGATGTGGTGCCAAACCAAATGGACAACAAATTGACTTACTCCACTTTTTGCAATAGTTGGCTCAATTCATATTTACCGCACCAAAATTCACGCCACGAGCAACCACAAGCTACGTCGGTACATGAGGTTCTCGAAATTTACGCTACGGGGAGGCACAAGATACGACAGTGTATAACCACAAACGAGGTATAATAGAAATATCATATTTTAAATACATATATCATTTTCGTTTTTGCTGTTTTTTTTTTTTTTTATTTAAATATAAGATAATTTTCTTCTTTACATTAAAAATTATTTAATATGTATAGTAAAATGAAGAGAAAAAGTATATGAAGCTTTAAATAGTATAAGTTTTATGTATACCATATCATTGACTATGCATTTGAATGATTTTTTATGATGTTATAACAGTTTAAGCATCGACAATGTTTCGTCGAAAACAAATTTAATGGTTCTTTAATTTTGCACGCCAATACATATACAGGGTGTCCTGTAATTGATGGTACAACCAAGTACAGGATGACTCTACGTGAAAATTTTACATGACGCGTCATATGAATAAAATTTATTTATATTTTCGACTTATTTTTTCACGTAAAATCATTTTCCACTTGGTTGTACCACCGGTTACAGGACACCCTGTATACGCGTGTGTATACGCATTGATGTAAATTTGCTTATCTAACTTGCGACTATTCGTCACAGTTATTTCATAAAAAATAGTATTTAGTTTTACATTCTTTAATAACTTTTTGTTTCTAATAAAAATATTATATTTTTTATTATTTCTATTTCTTAACACACGTAAATATGTGTGTATATATATATATAACAATTAATATATACACATACTTATTTATGACAAAATTGTAAATATGACTATTATTGTATGTATATCTCATCACATTTAATGATTAGTCTGTATATCTTTAATTTCAGAGGGAAAAAATGTACGATAGAGCTAGTGTTTCCTTTTCTTCTGTTTTTTCTTACTTCCTCCATCCTTGGTATTACTGTTTGATACTTTCTCTGCTCCTATCTTTCTTTTTATCGTTTCTTTCGTACTTTCTTTCAGTACCATCTTACAAGAATCTGTAGTATTTGCTGGAGGTACACTGAAGCCTGGAATCTATTCGCATACAAATTTATGAACATTGAACTATATAGAAACAATTAGTATTTATTTGCTTTCATAGTAATAATTTACTTACGAACGGATTAACCAACTTAAATATTAGTTTCTCATGCTGTATATTGGATCTGTTTAAACTTATTTGCACAGTAACCGGATCGAAAGTGCGAAATACGATATTTTCACAGGTTTGTGAATGATCTTCGTCATTATACATAAATACAACACCTGAATTTTTGTCTTTGTTCAAGTACAAAGTTCCCTCTAAGCCATACTTTAATATCAATATTTGCAACGCATTCTTTCGTACAAAAAGTATATAACCTTCTTCGTCTTGAATTTTTTCTCTAAAGAATAACTAAAAAGGGAGGAACATAATGAATGGATATATGTGTAATTGAACAATAAATTTAGATAATGAAATCAAAGATACATAACCAAATACACACATGAGTATTTAGTGCTACTGATGCTCGATTAGAATATTGAGCCATTCTATGACGATAGTTCATATTCTGACAAAGTGCGTGATTCTTCTTTTTGTCTAACAAATCGGGATATGTTGCATCAGCCCCAATGCAAACTGCTAATAAACGATGTACCATCACATCCGCGTATCTAGAAAATTAAATAGATGTGTACGTTCAAATTAAATATTATTTATTTACATAACAAATTTTCCTACCTTCGTATAGGCGATGTAAAATGAGTATAGACAGGACATGCTAAACCATAATGATAGTATTCACTTGGTTGATGCATGCCACTAACAAAATATACAGCTTGCATCATACAGCGTGTAGCGAGTATCCTTAACATAGTATTAAAGTAAGGATTACTTTCTTTATGGCATTTATTTAACGAATTTGCTAATTCTTTACCACTATCTACATTTATAGTAAAACCCTGTTGAAGAAAAATTGTGTTTTACAAGAATTACTATTTTTTGAATAAGCTTTTCATACCTGATTCTTTGCGGCCTTTATGAGAGGCTCGAAATTATTAGGTGGTGGTTCAGGATGCCTTCTTAATATAGCGCATTCTGGGAATTCCTCTAAAATCTTTTTAGCAACCGAAATATTTGCGAGCAACATAAATTCTTCCACCATAGAATTAGTTTCTCGCAATCTTTTTGCCTCCACTTCGATAGGATCATGCGTTTCACAATCTATTTCAAAACGGATTTCTGGAGATGCTAATAATAACGCTCTGCAATAAAAAGCAAATTATACTATCACGTATATCTTTGTAACATAACTTTACATACCCATTATCCAGACGTCTCTTTTTCAACTTTTTAGCTAAATTATTAAGATTCCTTAATGATTTTACGAGTGAATCTTGTTGAGTAACATCGTCAATTTTTAGTTGAGCTTCATCGTAAGTCATCGCTGCTCGTGAACATATTACGGATTTACAATATCTAGTATTAATTATATTTGCGTCTCTATCCATTTCCCATATGCAGGAAAACGTTAGTTTCTCTTCTTTTTCTCGTAAAGAGCAGAAATTTGTACTGAGTAACTCTGTAATAGTTAACATATTATATGATATGTCAGGATCTTTAACATTTTATTCAATAAAAATAAAATTGAAATAAATCGTACCAGGAATCATGTGAATTCTCGTGTCAACTAAATATACAGTCGTAGATCGTAATGCTGCTTCTTTATCTAACGCAGTACCAGGCCTTACAAAATGCGTTACATCCGCAATATGTACACCTACTTCTAGATTACCATTTGGTAGATCTCTACAGTGAAGCGCATCATCGATATCTGTGCAACCTGGTGGGTCGACTGAACATATATCTAAATATCTTAGATCTTCCCTTTGTGCTAAGTCCTATAAATGATACATTCAATTTATATGAGCTTCGAGAGAATTACTTTCTTTTTGCATATTACTACATACGACGTCCGTGACACTCCATGAGATCTCTGGTAATGAGCTGAGGACAGCGTCCGAAAATCGACTATGAGGGATATCGTGTTCTAACAATATCACTTCATTTTCAGTGGTTTTGTTCCCTATTTCACCTAACGCGCGTACGAAATGACCAAGAGGATATCTAGAATTACGTGGCCATGAATCAATTGCTACGATGATTCTCTGTTTACACAGCACTGCATATTGTCTAGTTTCGATTCTTATTTTAGGTATTTTTCGTTCAGCTGGTACGAATAAATGTCGTACATTCTAAATAAACAGAAGATTATGAAATATAGAATATATATATATATATGATCTATGTATGTACGATCTAATTATGGAAATTTGTTCAGCTTTTACCCCTTCTATGTTACTGGGTTGCAATATTCCACAATATTGTCTCCAATTTCTTCTGATAATTCCAACAACTTTGCCAGTCGGTGTCTTTTGCATCTTCTTTGATGAATCAAATTTATCTAATACTTT
This sequence comes from Bombus haemorrhoidalis, assembly GCA_014825975.1. Lineage (NCBI taxonomy): Eukaryota > Metazoa > Arthropoda > Insecta > Hymenoptera > Apidae > Bombus > Bombus haemorrhoidalis. The sequence goes on from CM026171.1 coordinate 778,043, forward strand.
ATTTGTTTTTAAAATATCATCATCAGCATCTGCTTCTTCTTCATCTTGCAGAACAATGTCACTAGGAGATGACCACTGATCCTCTGGCAATAGTTCCACTACAACTGCATCGCCATCAACAGCTCTATTAAGGTTACTACGACCTTGGATAAAAATCTATAATCAAATATATGCAATAAATACATATCTATTAAAAATATAGAAAACAAGTACTCACAGATTTTTCAACTCCATCTATATTCATATATCCTTCAAGAAAATTTTCTTTTGAAGCTTGAAAGGTTCCCTGCAGAAGTTTCCCATTTTTTATGCCTTCGTGTAATTCAAATGGTGTAAGATGACATGGGAAAATTTCTGGGCCCTCAAATATTGCGCCATAACTCTTTTTACATAATTTATCAGCCAAAAAGCCTGAATTTTCTAACGATAATATATAATCTTTCACTAAGAAAACAACAACAGTGTAGATTAAAATAAAAATTACAGTATCTTTGAAGCTATTAAACAAATAATTTTACTCGAAATAACTGGGATCCCTTCTTCTTCTGCTAATTCTTTGTTGCGTGTGTCATCTGTTAAGAGCACAGTTTTGATCGTATTGCTATCTAAATTTAAATGTGCATTATACCACTTTGTTGCAAGCCTAATTGCCCTATCATTTCTGTCATTTATACTTTCACCAGGATCACGCTCTGCATAGGTATCTCTGTATAGAAGTAATAAAAAAGATAAATAGTAATAAGACATCTATAAATACAATATTGTTAACATACTTATGATGTTCATTAACAAATACATAAAATTTCCTTTGTGGATTAGTAATAATGTTCCTTAATCTTTTATATATGGAGGAACTTTTATGTTTCACTTCCTCCAACACTGTTTGCACAATTATGACATTGCAAATAATATCTTCTTCCAAAATGTCAATCTTAAAAATTACATACGTTTATATTAAAAACAATAAAGTTATATAATGGTACATTACATTGTGAATGTTAAACAGGTTCGATTAAAACTATATTCACCTGATTTAAAATAATATTAGTATCAATTAATAGATAATAAGGTTTCATTATCTTAGAACTGCTTGCACTGGAGTCCTTGTCATCTAAAATTATGTTCCCAGTTCTGTGCGCGCACTTTCCACAGGCTTTAGATCCACAGTGAATATCATCTCTAAGGTAATGCTCCCTAACCGTCTATAAAGAAAATTAAATTTCAATGAATCATAATATTTAATCCTTTGAAAAACCGTATTATAAATGAATATGATTGCACTCATATAATCAATTACAAATCATAAAATGTCAAGCACTTTTGATTTTATTTAATACCTTAAACACATTTCCACCTTTAGTTTTCCTGAAGAATATTTTGGTCGTCAACATATTGCTTGGTTTTGTTGCATAGGGAAAGATATATTTAACTAATTATTTATATATTTTTCTGTCAAAGAAAATAAGATACTGTTCGTTAAAAGACTATCCACGCACAAATTGGCTAGTATAGATATCGTAAACATCAATCATAGACATCAATTATAAACCGTACCGGAAGTACAGGTTTTATAACCATAAACCATAACATGATTATGTGCATAAATAGATCTCGACACATAAGAATAACGAAGTCAGTCTGCCTTAAGCACGGTTAGCCTATAGTGGATGACCATGTGCTGTTGGCACAAAAACACAGAAACAGAGGAAAGTATGATGTATGAGAAAGAAAATTTTGAAAGAGAAAAACGTCAATAAAAGAAAAAGAGCGAAATGCCAAAAGAAAATGTTTTATTGGGCAACAGAGGTTGTAATTAGCTTCGTAAAAACGCCATCTCTTGATCCCATTAGAAAAACAAGAAACTAAACTAAACAATTTATGAAAAGATCAAAAGTCCCTAAAATTTATATTGAACGACAGAGGAAATGAGAGTGTTCACGCTTATGGATCTAGTTATTCCATGGCCTAGTGTTGCACCATGCGGCCAATTGCTGAAGTCAACTACAGTTGGCATATACAAGAATCTTTATATTTAAGATTAAAGTTAGGGATCTGCCCTGTTTGGTTGCTCAAAAACATACAGAGGCAATGCGAATGATCATGACTAACAATAAATAAATGACGAAATAACAGTAAAAAATGAAGTGTAAACAAATACTTTACACATAGCGATATTATATATCGCGTTTTAATCTTATACTCGTCCACGCTGACGATTGTACAAAGAATATTGGAAAAAAATTCGAATAGAAAAATAGATATAAACTTCTCTGTAGAACCGTGCAACTAAATAAATTCTCGTCTATGCTAGTGTATAACAAAATTGAGTAGATTCATAACTTCAGGCTTAAAAACATACTTTCTTGTATATGCTAAATTGCAAACAGACAGGGTAGATCCCTAATTTTATAGGTTCTTGTATATGCTAAATTTAGTTAACCTCAGCACTTGGCCGCATGGCGCAGCATCTCTACTCTGAAACTACTAGCGTGAACGCTCTCGTGTTTTTCCTAACTGGATAGCGCGGTAACTTTTGGGCGATGGAATCCATGGGCATTGTGTTTTAAATATGAACGATCTTGGATACACCGATATGTTAACCATGAATTCTTCTAGAGTATCTGGAGACACGGGCTTTAGTGAATTATTGCGATCAGCAGAACGATTATCTGCTGCTGTAGAAAGCAATGAAGAACTTCCTCAAGTTGAGAGAAATCTTCGTCAAATCTTAGAGGCTTCCAACGAACTCTGGTCTCGTGTCACACAGACCGGCACTCAAGATAATCAAGTACAAGCGTAAGCATATTTGTATATTTATTGCACATAAAATTTTTTAATGATTTCTAATTGTATGTCATATACTTTTAATAGAAAATTCATTCATCTAAAAATAATTATACTAGATGTTACAGATAACCTAAAAATTTTATAAATTTCTGGCGCCAAAATTTTTTTGGATAATACCCATCATTTTATTTTTAGTAATATGTATATATGTATGACTGACATTTAGAACAATGTAATTTGTCTTGTGCTTATACATTTTCTAATTAAAATAAAATTTATTTCATCGATATATTTCAAATTTCTTTAATCTATAGAATATTTTATAATTTCAGGCACCTCTTGCTCGGCTCACGTGGTGTTGATTTACCTCAGATTTCACAAAAATTAAGTTCGCTTAGCGCAAGACGTACATTTGAACCTTTAGATCCTATTGCAGATACAGATATAGTCAGTTACCTTAGGAATGAGAAAGAAAATGCTATATTGTCAATCATTGAACAAGTCCATAAAGATGTAAGATATTCTATTATATTTCTCGTAAGCAATATTATACATTTTTACGTGTAAACTATATAAAATTGTTTCAGACATTTGAACTTACTAGAGTTCAACAAATGGAACATATGCTGGGTGAATGGAAACAAATGCGATTTGAGATAATAAATGCTATGACAGCTCCGTCTGGGGAGCTTGTAGATTTACGTGGTACTCCACAACGTACTAAATTAGCTGGTTCCATGATTAGTGGCTTATCTGACATAGAAGTAGCTTATGTGAAACAGTTACAAAATTATAATGATCATGCGCTTAGGGGGATAACTAAACCTAACTTGTTTAATGCATTTTGTGAAGCTGCAAAGTCGTTTAATGATAAAAAAATTGTGGATCTTTGGAAAATGGTTAAACGTATGGTAGACATTCGACCAATTCCTAGGGAAGATCAAATCAAATCAAGAAGTACAGCTATTGTTGAACAAGAAATTGTGTTACATGCAAGAAAGTACTTAGAAGATAGATATAAGGAATTTATGAACTCTGTTATTAATGAAAACCCTGCTCAAGCTAAAAGGGGTGGCATTCCAGGCACTGTGCCATTGGTTAAAAGTTTTGTTAGCGTTAAGGTACAAAATCTGAAAGATTTAGAGGATGTTATGGTTGAAGATAAACCATTATGGCCTTTAGTTTATTATTGTATGAGGGTTGGTGATTACAAAGCTGCATTGCAATGTCTTAATCAATACAACACAAAATTTCCAGAATTTAAGGTTGCCTTGGAAGAAGCTTGTAATGATCCCCAAAGACGTCCAAGTAGTTCTGCAGAATCAAATTTAAAATTGCAGTATAGGAAACATGTTAGATCAGTTACAGATCCATACAAAAGAGTTGCATATTGTGCATTAGTTCCTTGTGAACCTGATGACCTGCACTCTGATGTAATTTGTACAGCTGATGATTATTTGTGGTTGAAACTGTGCCAAGTTAGAGATCAATCGGATGCAGAGAATAAATTGACCTTGGATTATTTACAAACTACGATATCAGAAATTTATGGAGAGTCATATTATCATGCTCATGAACAACCGTTTGTATATTTTTCAATGTTATTTTTAACTGGTCAATTTGAGTCTGCGATTGAATTTCTGGCGAGAGGAGCGGGAGCAAGGCATTTGCCACATGCTGTACATCTAGCAGCTGCTATGCATGAACATAACTTATTAGGAGTAAGCCAAAGTGTTCTAGCACCTTTAATAAGTGTTGATCCTGCTGATAAGACTCCTGCTAAAAGGTTGAACTTTGCCAGATTAATATTATTGTATGTCAAACGATTTGATTCCACAGATCCAAAGGAATGTTTACATTATCTATTCTTATTAAGGTTTGTGTAGAAAATCAAATAATCGTCGAAATTTTCAAATTTAATTTTAATTACCTAATTACTTTTTAGATCTATGAAAGATCCACATGGTCGGAACATGTTTGCTGCATCAGCTGCAGAAATGGTAGTTGATACTTCTCCAGCAGTCAGAACTCAGTTAATTGGAAAGATAGTAGAAGATCGTTGGATACCAGGAATTTTAGATCAATTTCAAATTAATACAGAAGATGTTATAAACATAAGCGCTGATACATTATATAGAAAAGGTCTTTTAGAAGATGCAGTGACAGTGTACGATCTTGCACGCAATCACGAGAAAGTTCTTAGTCTAATGTGTACGCTTTTGGCGCAAGTTGTTAATCAAAAAACTTCGCCGGGATCGCTCAGATCTCGATTGCAGGTGACTGCTACAGAGATAAGCAGAAGGTAATATTGAAATCCACGGTGTCATCGTTATTGGAAAATTGTCAAATACATATATGAATTATATATTTTTAGGTATCAAAACATTGAAATACAAGCACCATCTGAATTAGTATCTGCATTTTATACTTTAAAGCACTTAATGGTGTTCTTTGATCAATTTCATAATGAACAATATCAAAGTGCGCTTAGGGTAAGATATATAGGATTGTATATAGTTATATCGAGATTTATGTTATTAATATATAATTATTTGTTTATAGACTATTGCAGAGGCGAAATTGTTACCATTGCATATCAAAGAAGTCGATGAAAGAGTAAACGCGATACGACGTGTACCACCTGAAGTAGCTGGTACGTTAGCTGACGTCCTTTTAGCTACAATGACAATACTTTACCGTCAATATCAGAAATTAAGATCAATGGAACCAGGTGATGAAGAAGCAAGGAAACAGCAACTTCTTGATCTTCGGGAACAAGCGCGAGCTTTAACTAGTTTCGCAGGAACACTTCCATATCGTATGCCAAATGAAACGAATAGCAAACTTGTACAAATGGAGATCCTTATGTGCTGAATCAAACGTGTTATATTTGTTGTTTTATTTTCGATACAGTACTTTAAGCGATACAACAGATATATTTGTGCGAATACTGGATTTATGAAGCACAAAAACGATCAATGTTTGAATACACAATGCCTCTATTTCTTATAGAATTTATGAATACAATGTATATATCTTTTTGTACTTCGTTAAACAATAATTAGAAATAGAATAAATGTACTGACTTTTAAAAATAACAATTGAACATAAGAAATACAATTAGTGAACAGGTAATTTATTTCTTTAGTATATTTAAGATATTTATTTCTTTGACAAAATTTTTTATCCAAAAGAATCATTGTCATTTGTATTACTTTTGAGAGATGTAACAGATATCCCACAACTAAGATCTTGAACCTTTCCTTCTTTTACCTGAAAAATACTTGAATGTAACTATCGCGACATTTATTTTTGCTTTATTGTAATCATGTTACTTACAGCTCTAAAATCAAGAAACATTTCTTTGAAGGACATAAAGTCTGTGAAAGTTGATAAAACTTCAAAAACTTCACCTTCCAATTCATTTTGCTTATTACTAAATCATTCAATAACCATTAAAAGAAACTTTTTAACCATATTTATAATTGTTATATATACTTTATATAATTATGAGATTATAGCGCTTACTTTAAATGTTCTAAAAATGTGTCGATATTAAAATGTGGTATAAGCTTCTGTAAATAATTAACGATATAATTTTCCACTGCCTTATTCTGCAAAAATCATGTATTAATATGCAAATATAAAAAAAAAATTGTCATTTCTTATTGTTAGAGCACTTACATATTCATTAAATATATTTGTATAAATTAATTTATTTTCCTCTACAGGTTCAAAAACATCCCAATAATCGTCTAGAAACTTTTTTTGAATAGCGTGAAATTCGTCTTCTAAAAACAAAAATGAAATTTATATTTTATAAAATCGAATGTTTAATATCTTGTTTTAATGCGTACCTAACAAAATATCTTCTATGTGTCCGATAATTTCGTCGAAAAGTTTATCCTCTACGTTTTTAGAACTCTGTTCCATATTTTCTTCGACACTTATTAAGCTGCAATTGTCTATTAAATAATATTTTTAAAAGATTATTAGAATAGTTATGTTATTTATATGTACATAGATATTAATTGTCAATACCCTCGGAAAGTCATTAATATTTGAAAGATAAAAATATGCTTAATTATTTATTCAAACGATGTGAACAAACCCATTGTTTCTCCAGTTTCTCCAATTGTTTATAAAAACAAGGCACCGTTTATTTCTATGATAAAATAAAATTATTATTTATCAGATATCATCGGTATCGATAGATCGATAACTGTCGAAAACGAGAATCGAGAAGATTAGTCGACCAATCACGTTTATAGCAATTCGAATATTTTATAACAGTTAATTTGTCATAACGTTAATTGAAAATGTGTCACTGATACGTAAAATAAATATTTCTCTCTCATTTATTTGTATATTCAATTAAATCTGATATATTAATAATATTTGAAAATATAGCTTAGATCTCGATTTGTTTTAATAAGAGAACGTATGACTAATTTTCGTCTCTCAGTGAAATTTTTACGCATTTAGTTTTTAATTTTACTAATTTATTGGACGTAAAACTGTAATAGTTAGACTATAGTTATTACGGAAGTTTTGTTTTTAATTTATCACAATTAACGTATCTCTTGATTTTGACACCTAAAAAGCTGAAATTAACATTTTTAGTAATATAACTTGCAATAGAATTTTATAGGAAGAAAATTTGTAACTCCGATAGGTAAATATTCATAGATTTTTAATATTATCGATCGATTTTCATAAAATTGTTCATTTTGTAGGCAACGCATATCAATGGAGATATATACCTTTGACAAGAGTCTTCAAGAAAGGCTAGTTGAATTGACAGAAATATTATCTAGCAGAGATGAAATTGTACCTGCATCACAAATTCAGGCAGAATGGTCCTATCATATAGAACTTGTACTAGAACCTGTTGGTTGGCAAGCATTATGGAGAATACCACGTTTAGTGTGCGAAGATTTTCATATTCATTATCCTACTATTGTGGTCGTAGAAGTTGAGCAAGTTGATTTCTGTAATCTATCTGCATTGGTGAAAATAACTGCTGTTCAAGATGAAATTCAATTACCTGAAAAATACGATGTAGCACTTATTGAGCTTTATCCAACTCATAATCAGGGAAACGCCGCTTTGGATATGGAGGGTACTGCGTCCTGCCTCGATCAGCTGAGATTTTTTTATAAATATTTATGGATGCCATGGGACATAGATGACGATGATAACGTCGATTGGGTGTCTGTACATTTGGAAACAAGAATTAGATTATTCTTCGACATGAAAAGGCTTGTTGTTGGTAAAGAGACTAGCGATATCATTAGAGGTTTAGTAAGGGAAGGAAGGGAGATCGAAGAGAAGATATCAAGATTAGAGGATACTATTTCTGAGGAAGAAGAATCAGAGAACGATATAGTGGATGGAGGAACAGCATGTCAGTTGATGAAACTTCATTTTCGTTTGCAACAAATTAAAAGGGAGATGGAAGTTCTTGAAAACCCAGCTATGAGAGAAATTCTTACGAATCAGACCTCATCTTTGGATGATAAAATAGAGAAAAGAAAAAGTACAGAAACGCGCAAAGAAGGCCACTTCGTGTGGCTCGGCGGAACTCTTGAGGAAATGAAGGCGAAAATAAACAAAGTTCAAGCTTCCTTACCGCCAGAATTATTTTTTAAGTAAGTTCGACAGTACCGAAAAAGCTCTATTGATTATTGATTTTTATACATTTTTCTAGAATATCTGGGTCTTTGCTAGAGACTCTACACATGTGTGACACAGGAGATATCATTATAGTTGGAAAAGGAACTCATCGAATAAAAGGAGCTGGTAGATTGGAAGACGGAGGTACCATTAGAGGAATTGATAGCTTAGAACATACCATTCTTAATATGAAAGACACAGAAACTGCACCATCATTGCTCGATTTCTCTGGCAGTGAAGTAAGTTGTATATTGAATCGTGTCACCGACTAATTGTAGCTATGCCGAATATGTGTTTATAGGTTTTACTAGAAAATATTACTGTAGATGTGGGTGATCTTAGAGCAGCTGTAATAGTGAGAGTTGGAACCACAAAAATAGTTAATTGTAAAATATGTGCCTTAAATCAGAGTATGGTGAAATTAGGAGTTGTAGTTTTACCGGATGCAAAATTAATAATAGAAAACACGCTCTTTGACAGTCTTGGGACAGGTTTAGTAATCTATAGTAACGGAGAGGTGTTTATGAATAATTGCAAATTTACAAATTGCGCCGAGGGTATACAAGTATGTTATTTACCATAATGATTACCATAATGATGTAGTTACAAAACGATATTTAATTATAATATCTTGTTATTTTTAGATTCATGACAATGCAAAATTAACAGCAAAAAATTGTTCTCTCACACATTTTAAGGAGTACGCTATTCGATTAGAAACGCAAAAATATTTAAACGATACGAAACGTAAATGCGGTAGCCTCGAACTATTAGAAAAGGTACCTGAAATTTCTCTATATGGTTGTAAGTCCGAGGGCAATGGCAAAGGAGATGTTATATTGAAACAGACCACATCATTTGTTTTAAGAAAACAAGATGAACCTATGGAGACTTAGAGTAATCCTTTTTATTATAACTGAATTTTCTATTTTTGTTATAAAAGTGCATGTAGTTCTTGAATCTTTGAGAAATATAATTGTACACTTTTTTATGCGAATCTCTACTTAGAAGTTATAATAGATATAATCTATGTAAAAAGGGGAAACTATTTCTATTCATTTCGTATTTCACTTGTAATTAAAAACAGTTGTGAATTGTATACAAAACTTATTACTTGATCATCTTTCCAATTGATAGAAACCAATTAAAATACGCGTGCAAATTTTTAAATTGAAAGTTACGCTGCTAGTTATATTCATCATCGTTAGATGGCGCTAGCAATATCATTTCAATTTGTTCGTTTACGGTGCGTGTTCCTATATGTATTTAAAAATCTTGTGTTCCATTGCAAATACGAATTTCTAATGTATTTGCCTTATTCTATCGAAGTAATATTTTACAAAATTAAAGAGATCCGTTGTAAGTTTACCACTATTTAACATAATTTAATTATTTTCCTGCAAGTAATTCGAACTTGCGTCTTAACCTAAACGTGCCGCTCCAATATTTTTTCAATACTTCCGTATCCACGACATTACATTATTTTACGACAATTTATTCCTTTCTGTTGGATATTTTTATCTGTAACATCGATTAAAGCAATGCTCGAAGAACAAATGACTTCATCTGAAAGTACTTTGTGACACGAGTCAGAAAAATCTAACCTATAATACATGCTAGTATTCGAAACAATGTCAATATATATATATATATACATAAATGCATCTGTTACACAGATACGTCATGTTCTATATATATATATGTAGAAGAAGATAACACGTACGTGTACAGTACATTAGTGTGACGTAAACGATAATTCGATCCATACTGTATTCACCGCCGTATTCGTTTAAAGATCCGTTCGTATTTATAAATAAAGTCATAAGTACCTGGCCATGTGGTCGGTATCACGTGTACACGGATGAATGAAGTAGCATGATTTAGAGACTCATACTTTCGATGATGAATGGAAGTCCTTCCGTTAGCGATACCGCTTATCAGTTTTCCAGTTGCTGCGCGGTTATTGGCCTGTTAGGCTAGTATATAATATTTTTATGTATCCCTATGGATGAAATTATTTTTTGGAAAATACTAGTCTAAATCAATTTTCTCTTATTTCTTTCTTTTCTTTTTTTTTTTTTTTTTTTCTTTGAAGGAAGAAACGAAGTCAAGTCATTAACGAAGATATTTATTTTATCGTTGCAGAATGTTCTAGTACAAAACGCCTATTTACATACAAACTACAGCATTTGCAGGAAAATTGTGGTTCAACGAAAGAAGGATATGTTAGAGACGACATGTGTGAAGCAGTTGACGGATCGACAAACGCAGTTCGGCAATGCGCGCAAATTGGATTTATCGGAATGCATCTTTGTGTTCAAGGGTTCGCAATCGGATTACGAGGAACCATTGTCGGACGAGGAGGTGAGTCGAGTTCGCTGTTACGTCAGTTACATGTCTGCGGTGTGATCCATTTAAACGAATATATCGGTATATTTAAAAAAACAAGTTTGACACATTTAGTATTAAAACATTCGGCTATTGTTCATTTGTGGAATTATGTCACATTGCCTTTTAATTGCCTTATATGTAAAATTGCCTTTTGTTCTAAATAACGTTACGATACGCTATTCACTGTCGCTCTTCTTTCTTCTTCCGAAGTGATTTCGCAGAGATGCAACAGTTAGTACGTTAGTAGTATTATGTAAATGATTAAAACGATACAAAGCATGCGTCAATAGCAACGAAATTGTTAATTAAGAAAAAAAAAGGAAAAAAGAATAATTAACGTATTTTCAACGTACGACAAAGTTAATAATAATTCACTAAAATTTCATTGAAAATTGCATAAAAATTGCATAATAATAATACGTAAATACGATCGTATTTTGTATAAAATGGTGAGTTTTTAAATTAGGAAATGCTACTCTTCAAATTCAACTGATTGAATTATGAAAAGTTTTATTTCTTTCCTTTCCTTATGGTATAAAAGTATAATAGCATATAAAAGGATTTGAATACGTTTCTTATTTACGTTCTCGCAACTGTAAATTGCTTCAGTTTTACGAATTAATAGGTTAATATATCGTAAAGTGACTCGTGTATGGCTATCAATATAGGTCTCACAAATTATCAATGTAGTTAGTTGTGAGAGTGATACTTTTCAGATCGTATATTTATTTCGTACGACGTTAGGAGGAGTCGTAAAAGCATAGTTCGTAAAAGATTTACACGGGAAGTTCTTAATACACGAGCTACAATAAGCTCGTGCACGGTATAGAAAAATATGGGATCACGAGATTTATTTTTCGCGTTAGTAACGCGACTTTTCGGAGTCTGACTTATTTCTTTATTATCGTTATCATTATTATTATGATTATGATTATTATTATTATCTAGGAAAACACTGTTGCATCATTCAGACCAATAATTTTAGAGATCACGTGTTTTTATTGCTTCGAGTTTCAACGAAATACATCGCTTGCTGCGATCTCCGAATTTTTAGTCCGAATTTTATTCTTCCTTTTACAACAAGCAAAAGGATTACCAACGTTTGAAGAACAAAATTGATATGAAATTGAAAAAGTAATCGTATTGATAACGAGGCTTTCGTTATAAAGGAGTCGTTCACGATAATTGCATCCCTTTCATGAGACATTCCCACGATGCAAGTCTACGACCCGTTACTTTCACTGTATAGCGAAATCCACATTCCCGTCTTGTACATAGGAACCGTTCACGCGGATGCTATGATTAAAAATTACAACACTGGAGGCGAGCGAAAGGGAGAGACCTCGCGATGGCATACACGAACCTCGTAGATCTTTTTGTTGCGTAGTAGGTTATTAGCGAATCAAGCATTCCTTTTAGGTCACTGTAGAATTCCTTTTATCTTCGTCCCTGTTAAGCAATTTTCTACGTAATACCATGTGTTGTATTGATAGATAAACAAACTCGTGGTTTAACTTCTACTCGAACTTCTCGTTTTATTTGGTATTGAATTGTTTCAATTTCGCTCCACTTTACACTCATCTGCTTCGATTCGCTTCAACATTATAATCAATTTGTTTCAATCCACTTTAAATATAGTTCTTCCAGCAGAATTGTTTCTAACCTACGAGCAAAATTATATTTTATTACGTATCGATAATTATTACGATCGTGAACAAACTCATTGTACTCATGTATTCAATCATAAATTATGCGTCCTAGTAGCGTTCGATTTGCTCCGAGTTTCTCCGATAGGTTTCATTTTGCTCGAATCTGCTTCAATCATCCGTTCCAATCTGTTCTGTTCGTTCGAAGCCGCTCTTATTTTCTGCTTCTATTCGCTCTATCCTGTTGTTCTAACTCGTTGTTACTCGTTTTGATTCGACCCAAGTAGCTGGTTAACGCACTCATCGATACTCCTTTCAACTCGCTTCAATCTGCTTCTCTATTCGCTCTAACTCGCTGCGATTCACTTCAATTCTTCTCATTTCGTTGCAACTCGAATCAACCGCTTCGAACCCGCTCCACCTCAGTTTTCGTAAATCTGACGCGTTCGATTTGTCTTACCTCCATCTATTGCGATCTTCAACGTATTTCAAGTTTGCTACGATGACAAAAAATTTGCGAATTAAAACGCCCGATTCAATGGAGGAAGGATCAAGTGTAATAAAAAGCGGTAACGTGACGTTAACGAGCCTGGTTGATTTAGGATTCTTTCTGTGCGTAGAACGATCTCGTTCTTTTTTCTCCTTCTTTTTACTCCCGTACGTTCTGTCCGCGTTTCACCAAGGATCGTTAAAAACATGACTGAGAGAAGAGGGACGAGCGTCATAACACGTCCGCCGATGCTTTTGACCGGTACCACCGAGTACGAGTTATTTGCAGCCTTCGTGTCTTTCGGAATGACCGATCGTCCTCTTGTCGCGCGTTCCTTCTCGCTTTCTCCGCCATTCCTCTCGTTCTCCCTATCCTCCTTATTTTTCTGCCAGCTTTACGTTCCTCTGTTATTTCACTCGTCGGTCTGTCCGGCCTTTCTTTCGAACATTATTTCTAATTTCGATTGTTCCTGTTCGTTCTCGCGAACTCGTTGACACGAGTTTATGTCCTTTGTTTCCTCTCTTCTTTCATGCCGCTGCTTTTTATCGTCTTCCTCATTGTAGAGTTTTATAAACAGTCAACCGTCCTTTGTTTACTTTTCGCCTTACTTCTGCCTGTTTCCTTGTTTCTTTTACAAGTTCATCCACCGCTTGCTTTATACCGAAAATTTGTCACTTCTGATCTATCCTTTCTTTTTCTCTGTTTTTCCTGCCAAGTTAATTTCTTCGCGGCGTTTCTTGATTTATTTACTGCCTCTGACCACTTCCTCGTCGTTTTTAATTCACTCGTTGCTTTTCCTTTCATCCCGTTTCAGCATCCCGTTCTCTCATTCATCCTGTTTCATTCAACGTCTGCTGCCTTTTTAATAATAATAATCTGACCCGACCTTTGCTTCTTTTCAATCGCGACCCATCCCAAATGCCATTGCATTGGCATCATTACTTTTTTCTCTCCCTTTTTCCCCCTTTTTCTTCGTTGATGTTCCAAGTGTCATCGGGGTAAATTAATAACGGCGCCCTTTCTTAAATTAAATGGTTTTCATAATAGCGACCGTCCACTCTGCACGACAGCCTGTTTTTTATTACGCTTTCGTCTAGGACACGGTTTATTGTTTGCTTTATCATGAAAATTGCGTGTTTCCGCGAGTCCTCGGCCCCCGAGAGCACGCTATTCAAGAATATAATAAACTTCTCTGTCGACCTTTTTTCGTTTTTAAATCCTCCGACTGTCGTTCCTCCGACTTTTAGCCATTTTTCTCCAACGCACCCCCCCTTTTTTTTTATCCTTCCACCGTGCTTCCCTCGCTTCTCTTTTCTCGCTCCTCTTCTCTCCCTTCCATGGAAAAGATACACGTCTTCGCAGAGTCAGCTTCTTTCCTTCTCGCGGGTCGACCGGCATTGGTGAACATTGGTTATTCTCGACACAGTCACATGCGTATACATTGTGTCTGTTCCGCTACGTTTTATCTTGTGCGTTACTGGCCAAGCACTAGTTTTATTGTTACGTTCTCATTTATCATATTTACTTGTCACTGGGTCTCGTAAATAGAAGTCATTCTCTTTCGTGAATGTGCCCATTAAATCAGACTGCATGCCGCGTGTCGTGGTTTGTAGATATTTGACCTTTGGGAAAACTTCGTTTGTTTATTATTCTGGATGTTGATTGCCGTATAATTTATTTGTTAATGGCATTACGGATATTTGAGTGGCGAATGTTTCGATGATTTAGTGCTACGATACTTTGATATTTTAATACTCCAATAGTCACGAAGTTGTAAGTCAGTGTAAAGCGGCGGGTCAATTACCAAAACACGTTTGCAACGTTTTACGGCTACTGTACGATTTTGTCGTGGACGTTGCTCGTAAGAAATTCACAAACAGTTCGCGAGACCTGTAGAAATATTTTCGTTTTTGTTCGTGAATACGAACAGCGAAGGTACTTCGATACTTTAATACCGTGACACTTCACCATCTTACTCTTCGGTACACACTACATCCGTACTTTTATATCTTAGTAAGTCAAGTCAAGACCACGTCTTAGTACTGAAACGTTCAAATATCCAAATGTTTACGATAGTCGGATACCTCGATACATTAGTACTCCGATACATGAACATTTCATCGTTCGAGCGACTTCTATCGGCAAACATTTCGATACGATGAAAGGTTTTCTTAAATTAATTATGGATGATGTACGTTGTTCGCTCATCTATTATTAGTAGCGATTTGATTTCGTTTAATTAACCGGAGAGATGATCTTGTCGTAATTTGAACCATATGGTCGAAATACATGTTCCTTTGGACTCGTTTTAGACGCTGGTATCGGTCTATAGTAGGGAGAACATTGCTGGTTTGCTCCACAAATACACGAGTCAGATGATCGAACAGAAATCGAACTGTCAATATTTTCGGCCGGGATTATTCTCGGCCACGTTCCCGTTCGCGATTTAGCGTACTCGGTCATGAGATAGCTAGAGGTATTTTCTAAACTGTACCGATTAAAATCGAATCGTCGACACCAGTGGCCGGTGCCAACATCAGTAATGAATAAATATCCTGGCTAGTCGTGCCACTCCTCTTATTTTACGCGCTAAAACATATCGTTTATTCCTCGGAATAACGTCCCATTAAACTTTTGCATCGCGTTTGTTGCACGGCACTTACGCGAAACTCTTCGCCCCGTTCGTACCGCTCCTATTCGACTAAATATATCCTTTGGATCGCGTCTGGGGTGATGGTCGCGGCTGCGACGCCTGTCACTCGGTATTCTGATAAATTGTAAAAGTTCAACGCTAGCTAGCAACATTGGTCAGGGCACGTTGACGGATCGTCGGAAGCTAATTAGTTTTATTAGCAGATTTTATTATCCTCGAGCTTTTCAGGTCTGAACGCGGACTCCTCTGTGATTTGTTTCTTTAGCGATTCTTCTTTAGCACGCAATATAAGGGAAGTGTACTCAGAAGGAATACGAAGAAGAGGCTTTTTACCGTTAAACGTCAATATATTTCGTTCAGTTACAGCCATTCGATTCACTCGGCTTAAATGCATAATTTTTTTACGTTACCACGAGAGTGCCACATAATATATACTATCGATGTTCTCTTGCGTAGTAATTTACGAATTCACAGTATTAGTTAATTGACAAATTATAGGTTGCGTTGTGTATACAGGTTCTCGTTTATTATTTTATAATTTTTTCTCAAATATAATTCAGCTCTGAAAATAGCTGAACAAATCGATTTCGATTTTAAAAAGGTTCTAGAATTGGTTCTCGTACTAATTTTACATTAATTAAAACTTCATGTTTCGCTAAAAGCTAAAAGCTTTCTTGTGTACTTTCTGTATCTATCTTTTTCGTATAACTAATTAACGATAACGAGTTGCGATTTAAACTTTAAACCTTACATTTCAAAGATATGTATATTTCATCGATGAAATATGTCTTTTTAAGTAAAAAGAAAGAGATCGAGGAAAATGGGACGAGCCTTTGAAATTATTCTTCACGTACATTGTCAATTTCGAGTCGTTTTATAAAAAACGATCGGAAAGAGTCAAATTCGCGTTTAAGACGTGTTTCTTTTCTTCTTTGCTCATAAAACGGACGCGTGTCCGCCCCTTTATCGGCGATAACGTTTATCGCTTACCTAGACGCGCGAAGCAACGCGAGCGGCAACGAGGCATCCTCGCCAACCTGACGACACCCGCATCGGTGTAATTCACGATATTCACGATATTCACGATATTCACGGTCGATGAATTTTCGGTGCAGCCATCCGAGGCGAGTTTAATTTAAAAAACAAGCCTTCCTCCAATAATATCATCGAAGACAATAAGCAGTTGCCCGGCATAATAGAAGCCCGCGCTGATTTAATCGTCGATTTAACCATGCACCAGGTATTTAATCCACCGCGTTGCAGCCTATCCGTGTTTTACAAGCTATCTTTCAAACGTTGTAAAAGCAGGATGTTCTACGAGCGTGGAACGCATGCATCCGCTGTTGTATTTACACCGCTGTTCATAAATATCCGGACATTTTGGTCGATTTGCGGTAACGACGATATTTGAATTTTGGGAAAGAAGAGACCGAAGATAATGAGAGAGATTGCCAAGTAACAAATAGCCGCGTGAGATTCGACGAAACGCCAGCTTTGTTACCGCGTATTTACTTTCCAAATGAAAGTTCAAGATTTCAGGAAAGTATAGAAGAAGTAAAACTATCGTTTTACGTATATTTGGCGTATGAAAAGAGTGATACGTAGGTAGGTTTAGAGTATGCGGGTAGCCCTGCTACCCATAGATAGAAGCGCAGAACAAGTGTAGGTTCGCAAACAAGAGGGAAAATTTCGGTTGCCAACGTAAGGCGATAATATCGACGTTACGCGATAAATCGTAGGAAATTTCGCACCTTTAAGATAGTACACGGACAGTCGACGATTCCGGTGGCGACTGTCTCGCTGTTCTAGCTTAAGGGTCAGCTAAATATATTTCCGTCGTTAAAAATACACTTATTAGCTTTGCAACGAGACGTTTGGTTCTCGCAGCAGTCGAGCTTCGTGAATATTTCGTGTACAGTGGGAACGAAGATTTATGCCGCTTCAATTCTCAACGCGTTCGACATTACTATTACCTTCGGCCTCTATAAATCATCTTTGGTTGCTTACGTTGGGCAATGTCCAGTCTGTGTTGGTTGCCTCTGACAATCTTTTCGAACGATACCCGGACATATTGCCAAAAGATAAATCAATAGGCGAAGATGATGCGACAGACAAGCAGGAGGAAGAAGAAGAAGAAGAAGAGAGAAACACAAGGCCTAAACAGCTCCAGCTGCGGCTTATTTCGAGCTTCTGTGCTCTGCATCCGTGAACGCATAGACAGCCGGCGCATTCTTGTCCCCTCTGTGTATTGCCTCGGATACAGTACGAGAAATAGAAATATAGCCGCGGTACGTACGTGTTAAGGCTCGAGGAAATAGATTATTTATTGGCCCATAAAGTTTGGCGATGCGTTTCGCCTTGTTATAGGTACTGGGTAGCAGTAAATAATGCGGTTTTATCGCTCTGTATACGCGGAACATTGTCGAATAATAATGCACGTTTGTCTCGGATGTGATATATTTTTCGTCGTTAATTAATCGGCGATTCTTTGAGCGATATTATTTAGGAGATTATATACATCTCATTCGCTGTTGGAACGCGAGGCTTGGAAAAATGTCCGGTTTGTGTTTAGTAGTACGGTATAGACGGCAGATGCTTTTACAAACGTATAGAATTTTCAGAATTATTAGACACCGATTCTGTATTCAAATGCGTGAAAATAGGCTGGCATGCAGTGTTATCGAAGATATTTGGAATCTTAAATCTTGATGAAACGTTCTATACATTGATACGGTATATTTGACATTGATTTGATTAAATTGTAAAGATTCGATCCGAAGTTTTCCTTGAATTCTATACACGTGGAAAGGAAAGCCTGGGAACATTATCGGAAAGCCATACGTACCTTTGGGCAAAATCGAATCGATTTTCTAGGCTCGTCCCGGAACAGGGACGAGGCGCAGTTTCAGGCTGAAAAAGTGTAATTGGAAATTGGCTCGGGTCGATCGAGCGCAGGGTAATGTCGCCGAGCCGGGTACTTCGTTAACTGATCCACGTCACGGTGACTGGGAACAAGCTTGCCAGTGATAAAACCGAAAATTGTGCAGGCGTCCTTATCGATATTCTGCCGACCACAATGCGCCAAGTACCGTGGCGTTTTAATCTACCGAAACTGTTACCACCATTCCAATTTTCGTCCCTTTCATGCCTGCGTACAACCCTTACAGTCGCTCGTAAACCTTCCACAGAATCCATTAAATCGTCTATTAACTCTTTCGCATATGCGCATCTCGTAACGCAATGTCGTTGATTTTATGCTTTGGACGCGACCGTAACATCTCGTCCGTCGTAAGATAACGTTAGAACATTTTTGAGAAGTAGAATCTCAGCCTGTTAACTGTATTTTGCGATACGTATATAAGAAAAATACGAAACATTCGGGATACGTTTATTATCCAGAAACTGTAAGAGTAAATTCTTATATGAAACGACGTTCAGTTGTACATAATAGGAAAAGACATACGAAGTAATTATACTTATATTTACTATACTCTCTTTTATGGAAAGATTTAAGAATATCGATCGAACCTTTCTGTGACATTTTCCGCGAGTTCATCGTCAAATAAATAATCATAGGAATTTTGTGGAACAATAAAACATATCGAAGCTCGTCCACGATCTTCGTTCGTACTCGTTACGATCGGTTGTCCTGTGTTTGGATAAATAAACGAGTCGCTCTGTACCATCGATAGTTGCCTTAACGCGGTCATTCACGTTCAAACGACGAAGCATCGTGCCACGAGCCGGATTACGAGGCTTAAATTAGTCGAACGTGAATTACGTTCGCAAAAAAGTTACGCGAAATCCCCGCTACGACATGTAGATACTGTCTGACAATCTATTTCCGTCTGACAATCTTTGTAAGATTCAGGCCGCTGTAAAAAGCAACCAGAAACCTATACGAACGTACCTTTTGCCGAGTACATGCCCGCTGGTTTCGACGATAAGGGCGCGAAACGCGTCCGTTTTTATCCGTTTGCGTATCGGGTATACAATTAAGGCTTGATTTATCGTGAGTTTTCTGGCCATGAATAATTCACAAGTTAAATTATTCATAAGTCGCGCGTAGCGTGTTGTAGAGGTAACTAATTCAAAAATAGAATCTCAGTGGGCCGGAGGGGAGCTAGGGTTGGGTGGTGAAGGGTGTAAAAGCGACTCGTAATTGAAGTTAATTACCAGCTGAAGTACATTCGCGGCTGAATCGAGTGTCGGTGATAAACGCGTGGAAGTAAAAGCGGGTGAACGCGACCAAACGAATCGAGATCATCCCTTGGTTGCGAGTTTTAACCTTCGAATCGGGCTACGATCTGGGACAAGCGAAGTTCTTTCCTCGAAGTTACGAGAATCACCGAGTTCTTTTGGACGCTTTTCTCTGAAGGGGAAGTTAGCCATCCGCAACGACGACGAAACGTTTTTCCGCGAAAATAAAACGAAATTTGTTATTCTTGCGATGAAAAGTAAATAGTAATGGAAATTGGCGTGATATAATAATGTCTTTTATAGGATATTTCAATGTAAATTATCGCACGATGAGACCGAAACGAGCCATATTCGTAGGGAAACGTGGAAACGCAAATGATACGAGACTGTCTTCGTTGATTCGCCGGCGAGAGTGACCAAATTTCTTCGTAATAAAAAGTAACTAATAAAAAAAATGGGATATATTTTTTGTATTAAAGATGCATTTGTAAAGACGAGCGGCTAAGTAAGAAAATTGCCAAATTTACGACCTATCATTCTCGTTAATGTGTCATTCTCGTCTTCGTGGACGTACGATTAGCTGGGTACGGGGAAAAGAGGAATAAAAGCCGCTGGGTGAGCAATAAATGGCATCTGTTCCGGCATATAGACTAGAATATAGAAGCTTCGTACGGTAGGTGACGACGATGAATCGCTAAAAAAATGTGCCTTATCATTTCCTGAACATGACACGAGAGACGACTCGCAGCGCAACCGTTCACGGCCAAGTGCCTATTCATTTTGTTGTTATATACGCAAATCGGCTGCACCGCTATACCGTAACCTCTTCAGTCATTTGATTGAAATTCGAAAATCCCGTGTAGAACGTCTTCGCGCGAACGATCCTTTCTGATAAGTAGATCGAGCGAATATCGTGAGAAATTTCAAGTTGTTGAAGCTAACTGTTAAAGGGCACGAAGCACGAAAGTACGCGTTTTGCTCGGAGTTTTATTAACACGGTGGTGTTATCGTCGAACGATCGTTGATCGTCTTTGCCATTCGTCTGTTGCACGGAATCCTATTTTAATTCTTAAATGTTTGGTTTTTCCAGATATAATATCGACGTTCGAACGTTATACGAACGATTATTATAAAGTTTTGAAATTGCCAATTTACGTGCGGTAAAAGGAGAGACATTGATGTAAGATCACGCATGTATATCGTAAATGTCTTTATCTTGGATGCCAAACGTCTCGGGTAATTTTGGAACAGGAATTGTCTCGATAGTTACTGCGTAAGTCTCGACGAACCTAGACGTATATAATTTACAAGCAAGAATAGATTCAGAGTGTATAATTTTCATATACTTTTCGTACGATATAAACGTCTTGTGGACACGACAATTTCTATTAACAGATAAACGACGATTGATATATTACTGCGCTTTTCCGTGGCTAAGGTAAAGCCAGACCTGCCAATTACCACTACTTTCTTATGTAAGCAATATCAATGGTACGGTACGGGTCGGGTCGCTAATAAATGGATAATAAGTAAATAATTGATTAGCAAACAGGCCTTGCACTGTAAAAGCATTAAAGGTGAGAAGAAAGGATTTAACCTGAATTATGCTAGTTGACGATCAATTTCAATATTAGCAATAATAATAATTAGCAATAATAGAATGCGTTATATTTGCAAACTGATTTCAAACAGATTTCATTCACCTTCTTAATTATATCCGTAAGAATATAAATTTGTATAAATGTCCGTATTCCAATCGCAAAGTTCCCAAAATCTCATACATATTTACATGTTTACGATAAGAAATTGTAGCAGATTGCTTCGATCGAAGTTAGTGTCTCTGCGGTCGTTTCTGGTTTCGATCCACTTTTCCCTGCGAGGCAGAGGCCATACGTGAAAAATCAGTACGTCGATGCGTAACAGGATTAAAAATAACGATAACGAGTGGCCCGGCTGTGAATCGTTTCGCGCGGACGTAAACCAGCGTTCCGTCGATTACGTCGATTCACGTGCGTAACGCGGCGGAACTAACGCGATGGAACGCGTTCGCGGGCACAAAATAGATCGCAGGGTGTACC
The DNA here is from genome assembly GCA_014825975.1 of Bombus haemorrhoidalis. NCBI lineage: Eukaryota > Metazoa > Arthropoda > Insecta > Hymenoptera > Apidae > Bombus > Bombus haemorrhoidalis. The sequence goes on from CM026171.1 coordinate 799,964, forward strand.
TTTGTCGGCTCCCCGTGACTCGATGTGTCGGTTTATAATTATCGTCTTAGATACGGCGACGTCCCGCGATTCTCCACACTGTGTGCAGCCGTCGACGATTCGTCGCTCGCATGCGCCAGAATGTGAGAAGAGAAGAATCAGTCTCGTATTTTGTTTCTGCTTATCCGATCGCGCGTCTGTCACGTGTCGTTTGATAACGGATGCGTTTAACGGACATTTAAATTGGAGCAATTGTATTTAAACGTTTGAACTTGAACACTTGGATTTGAACACTCGAATCGAAATCTTTGATATCGGTATTTGAACTTGAAATTTGATCGAGATGCTTGGATTTGAATGTTTGACTTTGAACACGTCTGAATGCGAATATTTCAGTGTGAATTTTGTAGCACGTGTAGCACGATTTTACGTAAGCGGTCGATATTTTAGATCGCTGCTGTTGAGACTATATTACCGTTCAAAAGTTTGCGATTGCTTATTTAAAGAGGAAGAAATTTGCATTCTTGAATGTAAAAGGTAGGAATGCTCGAGTTTCTATGTAACTTAAATTAATACATACAACTATACTTGGTAAAACAGTTAGATCACAATCGTTCGACGTTTCCGTATGGTATTGTTAATTTCTTGAGCTCGTATTTAAGCTTACGCAACCGAACATTGGATAGAATGAAAACTGACTCACGTAACGAGAAGACAAAGAGTTTATTGTCTATACGGTGTATTTAAATAATTTTCGAATTGTAAAATTCTATAATTGAGTTGTACTTATTAAAAAAAAAAAAACAAAAAACAAAAAAGAAAATTGTGCAAAAAAATCGAATCGTAGATGCAAGCTACATTTTATATAAAATAAAATGTTATGCAATTCGCTGCGTTTCACCGACCGCTTCTCGGTTTTTTCAGTGAAATAGAACAGACCATATTATAAAGTTTGGAATCTGCGTCTGTAATTTTATAATTGAGACATATTTCATGAAAATTAAGTAAGGGTCTGGCTGCTTTTGAACGGTAGTGTACTACGTCCAGGTTGACCAGTGAATCAAAATGAAGCGTCTTCCTCTTCGGAGACGCTTCCTGTCGCCACGTATGTTATCCCCACGAACCTGTTTAAGCTAGACGTACGAATGGCCGAAGACACAGCGTCAAAGAACACGCAAGCCACACGATGATTCCTCTTGTTCGCTTTGTTTCGGCCAACTATTTCTGTACGACTAGCAGCATTCTACGCTACTAGGAGACGACGAGCGGTGCATGCATGGGTTTTGCAAGTTTACGAGACCCTCGAAGCTCCGTTCGCCAGGGGACGAGAAACGCTTCCGACTGAGAACCGGATTCGGCCCGATTTATACGTAGCCATCCGAAAGCTGTAAGATATCGAGAGTCACGGCTCCATCGGTTTATCAAATAGTCGCCTTTGATCGCTTTAAAATCTTCGAGACGTCGTTGAAGAATGTAAATTCGCTATCAAAGAGAACTTTCATTTCCTTCACGGAATTGGATTACGTGTTGGCGTGTGCTATTACTAGAATGAAGATGTTTATGCAAATTCATATTTCCATCCTATACATACACAGAGTTGATACTTCAATTTCATCGTTTTATATACTTTCCCATATCGTGCGCATTTGGTACAGTTTTACATAAATTAAATATATTATACTATTATGTAAACTAAATTTATAGAATAGAAAGCTACGTTTTATCTTATTCACGTAATAATACAAATTTCGTTGTATTATTTCTATAGGAACGCATTTATTTGATTCGCTAATATTAAAATTTATTAAACCGATATTCAAGGTTCCAGCTTTACCAGTTCAGATTTCACGGCTGTCTTATCAATAATTCAGGAATACCCAGATTTAAAATTTCTCAGAAGCACACGTTGGGAATCCGAAGCTTCCAACAGTTTCACCTTTCACCCTCTACGACATCAGCTCTCGCCGTGCAAGGGTTATTAGCATAGATCGAACTTCGACAACTCGAACAACCACCGGTAACAAACTCTTTTAACCCAAGAGTCGTCGTCGTCGTCGCTATCCTATTTCACGATACTAGCCATCGAGTTTCGTGTCGATTCGACTCGAAGCCTTTCATTTTCCCGTCGACTGTGCCATTGTGTTTTCTCCGTTGGTTTCACGAGCACCGACCGAAAGAAGTCCGCATTTAGCGATGGAATTACCGTATTTAGAGGCACTCGAACGTTTCCATTCGACGTCGTCCGAGTTTTAATTACGTCGACGGGTACAATGGCGGCGTATAGTCTAGTCTCGTACGTGTTCCACGTTCGTCGTCGACGAATAAAGCGTCCAGAGATGCCTGTTAATTATCGTCGCATTCACGCTGGCCACGTATCGCTCGGTATTAAACGCGTTGTTTCGACGCCGAGAATCGTTCGTCGAGTCGCTCGTCGACACAATAAATCCGGTCTTATCGGCTGGTGCACGCAGAATGCTCGTCCCTGTCGCGATTTCCCTTCGCGATAATGCCCGGCGAACGATCGGCTGTTAACTCCGCGTTTCGGCTCGTAACGCTGATTTTCTCGGGAACAGGGGCAGACTCGTGCAAAAGTGCTGATAAAGTATGTCCAGACCTCTCTATCGGCATTTCGAAACGAGTCTGGAAATTGAAAATCAGTGCACACGCGACATTTATAATCTGTCGTACGTAATGCGAGTTCTGATCTATGCTATCGATGTTGTTTCCGCGTTTGCGTACATTTTTCGATGTAATTTAGTTTGGTGTAACTCGAGGCGCGCGTGCGCGCGTGTGTATAGGTGGAGAGGGTTTAACATTAATTTCTGGATTATTATTTATCTTTTTATGTATCTGCAAATGTGATATCTTTGGTACAAGTTTCACGCCCTATTATTCAAATAGTTGTGCCATAAAAATAAAAATTAGGTCGAAGCTTGGAAATTCTACAAACGTTTGGCTTATCTCGAGGAATATCGAATAACGTTCGCGTTTTGGAGTTAAGCATAAACGGAGCCTTAATTCAATGGGAATTTTGCGTTTAATGTGAGAAAGATGGGAGACACGTAGATGTAAAGTATCGTAACGCGGTTTCCGGTAGAGCGGAAGTCGATCGAAAGTTTCGCGGCTCGAACGGAGGGAATTTCGTGTCGCGTTCCATCGCGTGTTTCACCGACCTGCGACCAAATATCGAGTCTCGTTTAACGAAGTTAGGATTACTTCCTACTATTTTCGATTCCGATACCCTTTGTTCCTCCGCTTAACTTTTCAAATTACGAGTGCGTAATAAATTAAGGCCGAAAATGCAGACGATTCGTTGGAAAAAATCGTAGGAACGTGTCCGCCGTGAAACGTACACGGTTGCATTATGCAAACGAATACGAGGGCGGAGTGGTAAAAAAAGAAACTTTTGATCTGGTTTTCGCGGTAGTTGGTTCTCGTATCTCACGCTGGCCAGGCCGCAAAGGGGAATAAAAAAATCCACAGAAATCGCTGGACCGCGACTCGCTCGGGCCACTTTCACCTCTGACGCACCTCGGGCAAGGCTGACCAGCTCTAACGTCGAAATAGGAGCGAGGAAGGGAGAAGAAAAAAGAAAAAAAAAAAAATGGTCAGTCGGGAGGAAAACTGGGAAAAATTCTACTCGTTTGTCTACTGTCGTTCCTACCGCTTTGTTTCTGTTTCATTGGACAGGTGTTCCAGTTTAGAAAAGGCTTTAAAGACCTGTTTGTCTGTAATAGGATTGTCGAGAAATTTTGAAAAAATGCTTTTCTCTTGCCAAAATTGTTCAATTGGTGTAATCAAACATTTCGGTCTTTGTACAGTTAGAATTCAACGAATTTAAGTTATTTATTTAATCGAGCGTTAAGTTTCTCCATATTCACGGGAATTATTTCACACATTAACTGGAATTATAAAGTTGACAATGAAAATCTTAGTCATTGTTAAGGTTTAATGCGTGACGCAGTAATAATCGTCCTGTTGTACAGCGAATAAAATAGATTTGTAAAAATCTCTGATTTCATTCCAAAGTCAGGATAATATCTCTTTTTCCGCAACTTTGCTTCTTGGCGAATTAGAAGAATCTCGAGGAGCGGAGTTTTCAAGGGAAGACCAAAGTTCGCTCGTAAGTCGTTAAATACGTGGCAACGGGGCCGAATTTGTAGCACGCCGTGTCGTGAAAACTGGTCGAGCTACGTTATAAATTGTTTGGCTCTTCTGGTACACGTAAGGATTATTATCCGGGCTAAACAAAACAGTTCGCGTGCTGCTTAACTTTTTCTAATTGTTTGGAAAACGGCCTGCGTCGTCAACTTTCGACTACTTTCCGTTTCTTACTGTTTCGAATTAACTCACGATTCGTGCACGTTAATTCGAAACTCTTCCATTTGTGTCGACTATTTCGAGCTCTCAACCTTGATGAGATTCTGCCGATTTCATTTGCTCCATTTCGAACATTAGGAAGAAAAGTCCGCCGTAATAAGTTGTTTTCCGATATTTTCCTCGAACTTGACGATCGATATCGAAAGATATTGTAATTTATCATAAACGGTCTCGATAATGATGCACGCGACTCTAACAGTTCCATTCAGGTAATTTGAAAACCTAGAAACAGAAATGTACCGTTGCAAATTACGAAACAAACTTGGATGTTTTCTTTGAGCTTGACATCAGGCATCGATAGATCGTATCGTAATATATCGCGAACGTCTAGCCTCGGTTTGTTTTGCATTTTACGATTAAGCAAATGAGATATCGTATCGTGCATTCTTACATCCCTCGAGAATTCGTCGTTGTAATCCGTGCGATTTCTCAAAAGATAAAAGATGTCTGCCGTGCTGGCTATTAAAACATCGTCGCCCGCAGAGCAGAATCATTTCGCTGCTGGCTGCGATTAATTCTGCCCCGATGTCTTGATACGAAGCCCCGAACGGCGACAAAAATAATTGCCAGATATTGTGCCCTTCTCCTTCATATACATAGATCGTTTCGTGTTAGTCAACGTCATTATTTCGTTCGTTGATTCTTGTTCTGCTTTTGTCGCGTAACTCGTGGCTCGTTGCCTTTTCACGGCGAGCAAATTTCAAAGGCGGTGAAACGCTTTTTAACCATTGTCGGTTAGCAATGTATGCCTTTTCATCGAACGGTTTTCGAACGAGATCTTTTTCCTTGCCTCCTTCTCCGCTTCCGGTCATACGCGCTGTTATTGTTACATAAACGTTTAATACGCGAACAAACAATAGTTCGTCTCACACGCTTGGAAATTTTGAAATTTTTAAACAAAAATGTAAGATTCGAGGGGAGAAGTTAAACGAATTGCACGAGGAAAGGAGAATAGAGAGCTGAACGCGAGGAATTTTGTTAAACTTTAGAGACTTAGATCTTAAGTTATTCCGGATCGCGATTTCTAATTCGAAGATTTCGAAAATGAACGATCCTGCTGGATTATTTATTCTCCTTTTGTTACTTCGATGTTGTGAGATTCGACGAGATAACGAATTTTTGATATATCCCCTTAATTCTCTTTTGTAACCTAACCCCAAGGGCAGTATTTGTTCGAACATTTCATTATTCGACAGAAATTCGTAATAAAGAGAGCTGCGAACTTTTCCAACGAGTCAATAAATTGGTAAACAAAGAAAGACACGAATAGAAAATATAATAAACAAGATGTTTGCGTACGGAGTTGTATCGAAATAAAAGCGTTCGTTCGATGTTCGTCGGGAGATGTGTAAAATTGTTGGAGAGTTCGATGAGTTTCATTCTACAGATCGAAATAATTCACCGGGTGGCTGAAGGACGAACGAATTCCTGTTGCGGCGAGCATCGAGCGCATCGTAGAGGCGTTCGAGCGAACGATAGGTCGTTTAAGACCCCTTGCGACTTATACACACGTGGTTTCTCTATCTGGTCGTAGAAACTGTGCACTCGTAAACCGGTAAGAGTAGTCGCTTGGAAGTGAACGTTCCACGACCCGGTAATTCAAACACGAAACTGACATATGATAATCCTATCTGGTTTACCAGCTGGCCATTTCTCTGACGATTATCGATAACGATATAGTTACTGAAGGAGGATGAATCCACTAGAATTTACGATTGTGTTACATTTATTTCGCTCTCGGGCATTCACTAAATGCTATTAGGTCAAAGCTTCGAAGCAATTTTATGGCTCTAAATCTTTCAATTTTTAAATTTCCCAATTTTCAAATACTCAAACTCTATGAAATATTTAAATATATAAATTTCCCATCGACGAATTTCGAAAATATGCATATTTTCCAATTTCTGAATATTTAAATTCTTAAATACTCGGATATCTCGTTTCCGTTTTCTCAAATACCGATATTTTTATATTTCCAAACTTTCAAATACCTTTTCTATTTCCAATTGTTCCAATTTTTCATATTCCGTTTATATATTAATTTTTATACTTTGAAATTTCCAACTGTCCCGTTCATCGAATCATCGGTGAGTAATCGTCTCCGTGCAAATGTTTTAATGTCACGAATGCCACAAGATCCAAGTCATTCCGATCAATGTAAAAGCCTGTACGTTGTTATCGGATATTCTTAACCGCTCACGTTGGTTGGCTCGGTTCGTTCGTTTTCCTTTTGCTCGCGTAACATCGAGATTACTTTCACTTAATTAATCAGCTGGTGGTCATCCCGAGACGCGCGCAACGTAACGTCGCTCCGGCGTAATGATCTTTGCATCACATACTTACGCAACTCTCAGTCGCGGTCACCTGCGTTCTCTTTTTTCTCTTTTTTTTTTTTTATTCTCGATAGCGGCAGGACCAGGTTGGCCTTGAACCAGAAACTTCCCAAGCCATCGATCATTGGCGTCGCCCGTGCATCGTGCCATTTGTGTTGCTTTCTCCCCCTATCGCTCCAATTCTCGTTTGTTCTTATTTTTGTTGCGAGCTTCTTGCCACGCTATTTCAAATTCTCCGTTTACGTATTGGTTTCTGTCTATTAGAAAATCGAAGGAAAAATGTCTGGTTTTCTCTTTCGACTTGAGTAATCGTGCCGAAGATCCACTGTAATCTAAGGTACGACGGTTTCACGTTGAATCAAATTCAAATTCAAATTTGCTTGCTAACTTTCAAAGGTTAAAATTACTTGCGTAAAGGGATTTTATAATTCGATAGTTAGTTTGGATAGGTTCGAATAACACCGATTGTGAGAATTGATTTATGCTGGTGATTCCATCAATTTTGGTCTCGGTAACATCTAAATGTCACTCGATGCCTCGGAACGTGACCGAACCAGCGTACAACGTAGCGTACAACAGTCCCCTTAAAGTGCGCTAAGTAACATTTTACCGAATCGTGATCCTACAACGATTAAACGCCCACGGCGTTCGATCTTTGATATTACACGACAGACCCTCGATCATGATCTACCAAGGATCACCCTTATCCCATCGCCTTTTATCGTCACTTTAGGTCTCGAATCCATCATCCGTGACGTCAACCATCTTCGATCGTGCTATTTTTCTCTTTGAAATATCATTATGCAAACATGCTTGCTAACATCTTAATCGTCGATGGAACTGCGCCTCACGATTTTGTTCCGTACATATAATCTTTCGAAGCTTACGCGCCGATAAGCATCGTGTCTATAGTATTTGAAAGATACAGGACAAAAGCACGATACCTAAGTACATTCCCGTTGATCTTCTAACTTCAATGACACGTTGTAACAGAAGAAAAGAATGTAACGTGATACAGTATGAGATCGAACTCCATCAAAGACTGTAAAAAGTTAATCCAGATCCTAGTACAACATCTCCCCGAGATATGAGAAATCGATCATCCTCTCCGATTCGCTTCAGCCAAACCGCGTTCACTTCCATTCGCGACACTTTTATCCAACGCTTTCATCTCGGGAAACGCGGCTCCCTGGGGGTAAACTAGCGCATGTACACCTGGCACGGCTGGTAACGAGCAAGTAGAGAAAGAAAGAAAGAAAGAAAGAACGGGGAAGGGAGGGGAGGGGAGAGGAGGGGGCGGGAGGAAAGATAGAAAAAGAGTGGCGCTGCTCTCTCGCCTCGGCCAAGCTTCCCGTGAAAACCGGGCACGAGATTTGGCGATGGGCCAAGGCACAGTCGCTCGAGGGTCCACGTCCCGCGGCTTGGATTTCTGCTGATTTCGGGGGAGGCGGAGGTGGCGGAAGGTGAAGGAGGCGGAGGCGCCTGGGCGTCCCCAGGGGCAACAGGTACCCACACATACACGGCCATAAGCTTTTCTTCGCTGCAGAGAGATATGCCCGGCCACGTGCTCGCGCTAAATATAACGTCTGCCCACTGTCTTCTTCCTCCCACCACCGTAGGCCCGTCCCAGCCCTCTCTATTTTGTTCGCGTTCGAGAATCTGTATCGCGACTGGATCGAACGTGTTTCGCCGTTTAATGGGAACTGCACGTTAATTACGTGCAATTAAACGGATTAGTCTTCGATTCGGTATTCGAGAATTCCTATACAAGAGAAGAAAAACGTGTATAAGGGGTGGAACGGTTTAGACGAAGTTTGTGGAAGTTTCAAATTTTCGATCGAGATTTGCTTATGGTTAGTTACGCAAGTGTTTGGCGATTCTGTTAATCAATGCGGTCGCGTAACGCTTGTTGAGATATCACGAGTACGAAACTTGAATATCGGCCGCCCTGTTGATTAAAATTACGCTTCCGTTTGGAAACCTTACCGATCTCCCTCTATTTGATGTTCATGTATCGATTTCGTCGATATTGTACGAGTTTGTACTTCGTTGGTATTCCTGTAGGTTGGTTCCTCTGACGTTCAATGGATCATAGAAGCGAACGATGCGATAAAGCTCTCCGTTCTCCGTTCGATTCGTTAATCGCTGCTCTGATAATGCAGATTCTATTGTATTTCAAACGTTCTTTTAAAGTTTTCAAACTTTTGATGTTTCCGGAAACTAATCGACTCGTTTATCAAACTGAACGTCTATCGGGACGCCAGGAAGGCGAAAGAACTCCGTTGGAACAGCGTTTCGACGTTTGCGACGCTTTTCATAATCCCGCAAAGCGTCGCATCTTGATGTCGATCCGATTGAACCAGGATCCAAGCGTTGTCGGCGCGATTTACCACTGAAATCTCTGGTGTATCGTCGGTCACGGGGCAAGAAAGTTCCCGGAGTTGAGTTCCAGTAACACGGCGAATGCGTATTGAATTACCGAGGTCGTCCTAGTTTCCGGCATGTTGGTAACCATCGGTGAATACCATTTTCACTTTGCTACGTTCATTTTTCATGCCGGTAAATTCTGTATGACGAGTCAGCGCTGCTCCATCGTTTCCATCGTAGTCTCACGTTTATCACCGCGACGGATATCGGTTCGTTCGGAGACAATGTCATAGTGACAGCGAAGGGGCTTCGAGGATATTTTGGTGATGCAGATGTGGAACTGTGGTTGAGTTTGTTAGCGACGACGTGTTTCTAAGGGCCGTTGTGAATGACATCATCCTATTATTCATAGCCTTTTCATCCTCGAAAATGTTTTCATACCGGCATTGCGTTACGACAGCTTCGTGTCGCCGCAATGTGCCGATTCCGTAAAGCGAATTCTTCAGAGGGCAGGCAAACCGATCGATTCTCTCTTTCATAAATTTCTCGATTCGTTGGTCATCGTGCAGTTTTTTTTTTTTTGGCAATTTCTTTTCACAACTAACAGCACGATTGTACGAGACTATAGTAAAACACGGAAAGTTCGTTGAATCTGCTAGAAGGTCTCATTATATTCGAACGCAGGGAACCGTTTTCGAACCATTTACGACAGGTATGGTCACTGGAAGCGATATAGCGGGGTCGTAAAATAAAACGTTTAGCGGCGACACCGACTGATCTAACTACATCTATGAACACAGGCATCCGTGTCAGTTTTTCCAAGCCATTTTCCATCATTGTTAACAGTTGAACGATACGTTACGAATTTAGAGCTTTCAGAGCATAAATCGGAAATTGTGAAGGATTCTTAGTTCAAAGGTACATCCTCGTTCGTAAATATCAGGTGAAGTTCTAAACAATTACGCTCGAATGTACGTATGTGCGAGAGAAGTGCGAGGGATAGCGCGGTATTTATTCCAGAACTTGGAAAAGGGACGAATATCTAAATGCCTAATAAAAATTTCCAACAAGTTCGAGTTCCTGGCGAGACAGCTTCGTGTATTCTTTATCTTCCTCTCATTTATCTTGTACTTTAACGTAGACGTGCTGCATATTTTCTTATTTTTTTGCCGCTCAGGCTTTCCGACGTTCGCGCAGTAAATCGCGTTACCGTAGCGAATATCATCAAGTACTGTCATCAGGTTTCTGAAGGAAACTCCGAGTCTGATGGAAAAGCCGAGACGAAGAAGCGAATTTGACTGTTGATTCAGAAGTTTGAAATTCGGCCGAAGCGACTGATACGTGTTTCCTCACCAAACATTACATGCTGTTCTCGTTGCTAAAATAAATTCAAACTGTCATCCGGTGGATTCAATTAGAAGCGAATTCCTGCCCGAAACAGTCGAAAGTCAATATTCGTCTCCTAAATGTAGAAACTTGACTCTTTATCCGTATGGGTGGCTTCTATGTAGGTACTTCATAAAATAAGCGGCAATTAAGGAAAATTATAAATTCTATCTGTAATCCACCGTCGTTTTGTGATTTCTTCACAGCAAATATATCTCTTAATAGGTTTTTACTTAATCGTTTAGCCCCTAATCATTTCTTTTATACGTTACATTTTCTGACGTTGCTCCTACTAACGTGATTAAGCAAAGTATAGGTTCGCTAAGCTAAGAAAATTAATCTACTGACGACTGCGTCACTTTTGATGGAACGAACCTTCTCTCTTTATTCTCCCTCCCTACCCTCCTCCTTTCTCCTAGCTCTCTTACATTACACCTCCACTATTTAACGCGTCTCTGAGACAGAGAACGTTGAAACTTGCCCAAATTGTTCTACATGCTGTTGCGAATATATCGTATAGTTTCTACGAAAGTTGATAGCACGCCGGTGGATCGACGAAATATCCTTAATCCTGACCGAGTAATTCCTCGTCCTGATTTCGCGAATATGGTCAATCCTTCGCCTATTCATTTCGTGAGGCGGATCGAAAGAGGGTTTTTGCACGCGTGGTCGTGGTCGCGTGAAAGGAGAAACCTCGGAAGAAACGGGCTGATGGCTCGTCGGAGGTTGGAGGAGACGGTTATGCGAATAACTCGGGGCTGGCACGGACATACTCGGCTCACGATCCGAACCATCCTCCCTCTGTCTGCTTGGCCTGGCTGTCCAGCTCCTAACATGCCACGGCCAATTTCTGCCCCGCCACATTTGTCTCCCTTGCCAATTGCAATGCTCCGCGCCGCTTGCTTTTGCCGAATGGAACACACAGAACCAGGCGGCAGCCACGAAAATAGGGGATAGAGATAGGAGCAGAGCGAGAGAAAACAAAACGCTGCGGTGAAGAGTGTGTGTTGAGAGAGCGTGTGCGCGCCGGATAGGAGAGAAGCGAGAAAAGCGGGCTAAGCGGATTCCGGTGCGGTGGATAACTCGGCACGGTCAATGATCGCGGCTCGATACCTCGAATAGTAGAGAGTAGCGAGAGCTCGGTGGCGAGACGAACAGAGAGAAAGAGAGGGGAGCGAGATAGAAGTTCGAGTGCGTGCCTGATAATAGGAGCTCTCGGTTGGGTGGGCTGGAAAAAGGTCTCGATGGCGTCTCCGCCAGCCGTCGGGTATCAGACTATAGCCTGATTGAAATTTAGAAAATTGCTTGCGGTTGCGTTGCTAGATCCGAAGTTGCGAGATCTATCGTACTCTTACGATTATTAAGGGTTGAAGCAAGGTATACGATATTAAGGTATTAAGTTCTCGCAGAAAAATCACTTCTTGCTATCGTCAATTCGACATCTGTGAATATTTCTCTGTCAATTTTGGATCACAATAGAGATCTAAGTTTAAATCGTCAGCTAGATGGAGAAATATTAATCGGTCATTAGCGCGTACGCTGTCTAAGATACGCGGCTATCGTAATGCGCAATCAGTTCTGTTAAGTCGTAAGTGCCACTTTTCACGTAAATCTCTTAAACGTGTGTGTAATTATACTTAATATACAGATTTTTTGCAGCATTCCAACACAATAAGAGACTCCAGCCATGAATGAAATTCGTTCCAGCTATTTTTATCGATCTTCGTTCTCTCGAAGCTTTGCTTTTGTTTGCCATCCGGGTCAAAAAAGTTACGAAGGACGTACGTAATAGTTTTCTTCTATCGGTGCGATTCGAGCGGCGTACAAAATCCAATTTTTTACTTGGAAATTCGTCGTTGTCACCAGAAGGCTATCATTATGCGCCGTTGCGGGCTTTCACGAAATCTAACTGGTGCGACTACGAACGATGAAAAATGGTGGACGGTTGCACGCGGACTGAAATACGTTGTGGCAAGCTAAAGGGGGACTAAGCTTGTGCGTTGTAAGGCATTCTCGGTGTCGGTAGTGTGTCCCTTTACTGCAATGCAGAACATTGAATTTCCAACCGCAGTCTGTTTGCACACGCTCTCTTCCAAGTCGTTGTTACGGCTGCGAATGGTCTTCCGCATTCGAGCGATGATGCGTTTGATCACGTGTGACGTGTTTATGAGTTGTGTGAGGAAATTCGGCCGCGCTCTCTCATTTTTCCTCTTTGAAATTTTAGATCGCTTCTTACGAGACCGGGAAAATTGATTTTATTCTTGTTAAATTTAGCATTCGTTTTAAGTGGAAATTTGACCGTTTTATTTTCTTTCTTTTCCTTTTTTCATTTATTTTTGGAAGAAATTTTCTAGTGGAATCATCTCTATGGCATCTATGTCATCTATGTCGACATCGTCCGAAAATTTTGTGAAATTATTAAAAATCCTCTTCCGATGTCCAGGAATCCTGGAAGTTCCAACAGAATTTTTTCAACGATGTCGAATTATATCGGATTATATTACTTCTCTACGAACAATGCCTCGGTAATGTTTCTGCAAGACAGAATATAAAAATTTTATTTCCTAATCTTCCGTTGCACTTTGAAATTTCAAAGCGTAAAATTCTATATCTGCATATTTTTAACATTCATGGCCATAACCGCTAAGCCCTCTTATGCTATCGAAAAATTACGTGAAATGTAACTTCTACACGTAATTCCCTAAATTCCCGTAATATTTTTACAACAGGAAATATTAAAATCGTAATTTCATATTTTTTATTATAGCTGGGGATATGGAAATTCTGTAGGTAAATTCATCGCCATTGTCGCTAAGTCTTCCCACGTTATTTGTATATATATATATATATATATATATATATATATATATCTTTAGTTTATTGAAAAATTCTTTTAAATAGCGTTGACTATTATAAAAGTACAGTAACGATGGCAATACGAAATTATAAACGAGACACGAAGAGGAGGACAATGAATTCTTCTCAGCGAGACTGTGTATTTGAAATCGAAACAAGCAGAGGGTGGGTCGAAATAAATGGGATAATATTGTTGCAGCCGAAACGAGACATCGTTCGATAATATTTATCTTGCTATATGGTCGATTTAGAGTAGGTCGTGGCTTGTTCCGTATATGCACATTGTTGCATCTGCTTTAACGACGCGTTGTTATTTTTACAGTAGACAGCTTCACCGCCTCTTTGTCCACCCTCTGTCCCCCATTTTTTGTCCGTTCAATTTTCACGTTGACGGGCATGGACGCGAAACGTTATTATTATATGCGAAGCCGACTCTGGTAGTAGCGGATTTTTAATTAAAAACGCGAACGATCGATGTCGGCGACATTGGACCTTGAATTTGATTTTGGTTCGTTCGATTCGATCTAAATAATCAAGAGGCACAAAAATATTGCGTTTAAAGGAGCGCGAAAGATGCTTGGAAATCCGGTCAGATGTACAAACGGTATGATCGATAAATATCGAAAGTTGCCTTAAAAATCTGACGACGTTGTCGCTCTTATATCGTAGAATTTATTGTAAGAGGAATAGTCACGATGCTAGATGGACTTTAAAAAATAAATGGGTAGAACCATCGGGCAGGCGTATAATTTCTACGGTCGACAAACGCGAAACGCCTCGACGAAAGGGAGAACAGAGTAGAAGTTCGAATGAAGGTAGGTCATGATACAGACAGCATCTGGTTGCAGTCGCGTTATTTTTACGTGAAAACTCGGTGGAGATACACGGCGTCGAACAAGCACCGTGTCGTGTAAGCAAAGCCTCCGGGAAAACGAAACGGCGCGCGGTGCGGTGACACATCAAAGAGATGAGTTACCCCATCTCTGTTTCTTTCTCTCTTTCATCTTCGGAAATTTTCTCAATCGCGGAACGCTCGAGCGATCGTCCTTTAAGTTTCTCAAATCGTAGAAATATTTCGTATATATGTATGTACATATATGTATCTAGCGTGCTTCGATACGATCGTACATTCGTTGAGCGTTCCATCTCTGTGTTTTACATTATATTCGTTTATTCGTTATTTGGAATATATATATATATATATATATATATACACATACGTATTTATCATACATCGGTGACGTTTTTTCGATAGTCGAGTGAAACTACATTGGTGTTTTAGTAAATGATCGATGTAAGTTTCATCGATGTAATTTAATCAATTTCACGTGACGTCGGTTCAAAAAAGCCCGTATTTACCTTGCGGTAAATTCGTGGACTTTTACTTTGTTAAATATAAAGCGTACGAAGACTTTAACGACGGTCCGTCTGTATATGTATATGGTATACAATATACAAATAATAATGCAATATATAATAATATATATCTGTAGGATACAAAATAAAAATACTCATAGACAAAATTCAAGGGATGAACGTAAGTAGATTTGTCATCGACTGTACGTATTATTATTAGATACGAAAGGAAGGAAAGTAAAAGCACAGGCACACAATTTCATAACGATAGCTGAGAGAAATGACAGAAAGAAGAGAAACGAGGAAACAGAAGGGGACTAATACTCGAATAAACTGAGTTAACAAGCAATTTCCTCCGATTCGTCCCGAGACACTCGAGCAGTCGTTCTCTTCTCCCTGCAATTAGAACCTGATCTTGCGTACTTCCACGAAAATCTCGGCCCGGCTGCAATTATATATTTAGCAGAATTACACCCGCGGGAAAGATATAAACGATCGGCTGGATGATTTATAATCGGCTTTGTCTAATCAGGTATTTTGACGTTTTACGGGATGCAAGAAAACGCCATCAATATAATTCAACGATGGTATCTGACGATGAACGCGACGTCTTTCAACGTTTTTGGCATTTCATCCTAATTGCCATGACCGTCTTCCCGCCATGCGAATATTATACCTGGTTTCTCTTCATCCAGCCGATCACGAGATCGGAATGAAACACACTCGGCTTCGTGTCTTTCGGTGTGGCACGGTCATCGTTCATCGAGTAACGTGGCAGCCGACGTGTCAGGATTACTTTCCAAATACATTAAACCCATCAACCACCGTTTCATTATTCATTTTCGACCGTATCAATTTTCCATTACCATTCGAACACCATTCGATGAAAAATAGATTTTCAGCAGAACCAAGGTTTCCGCGCAGCAATTGGTTACCTTTATGCTCCGCCTCTTTTGTTAAAATGTCCTATCTAACGCTCCTTGCACGTTGCAATGCTAAATTCTACTATCTATTTTGATACAATGACGGTCATTTTTCATGTATCTACACAGTCATTGCGAAAATCACCGCTGTGGAACAGATTTACAGTCACCGAAATGTTCAGTTCTGCAGGGATACGGATCTTCGCTCTTTGCTCCTAACGAATACTCCGGTTCTGATATGCGCTTAATTTTCCATCATTCGCGATTAGAATCACTCGTTCGTTCATCGTATAGCACATTCTCGCACCATCGTTCTCGAAGAACGTCAAAATAGAGCTAGTATATTCGAAACACGTTTTCGTGTGCATAGAAGAGGCTCGAGGGTGAAAGTTCGTCCCAGCTCGTTAGGGCTCGTTGATTCTCTTTAATTTTCCATTGCAATTAGGCGATGTTCGAACGGGAAGAATCCCCCCTCTAATGAACTCGCATGCGTCATTTACGTATCACGTTTGCCGCGTCATTAACTATATCGTAGATAATTTTAAAGCGTTACCATTGGTAATTGAATTCTCGCGATACGCTTCGATGAAAGGGATCATCCTCAAAGGCTACAGTGCAAGATTTGTCAGTCTCTTTGCCAATGATAGGATTAATTATCGTTTTAGTATAATTAGTTTTGAATCTGAATCCAACTGAGCGAGTGTTTGCGCGTAATAACTTATGCCAATTACGAACCATATGAATGGACCATTGGACTACATTGTAAGATCTGCTCATTCATGCGTTCCTTTTGCACCACGCCGAGCTTTTTCGGAGCCACTGCCAAACAGGAGGCCGCGACGCCTCGAGATCTCGACATTCGCTTTCGCAACTTTCCTTCTCGGGACTTTACGATATAGGGAAAGCGTACGCGAAATTTCGCTTGCGTAATGCTCGTAAAGTGAATTTAACGTACGCTATACGTCATGTACAATCGGACAATTTATCGGTTTTTGAAATAACACTTCTGCCTTCTGGTTATATATCGGGATGTTTTTAGTTTGATGGGAGTGATGCTCAAAAAGTTTCGAGCACCGTTCGGTATATCGGTAGGAAAGTTGAGAGTTCGTGAGAAACCGAAGGATGACCAGCGAATGCAGTCGATAATGGATCACGAAACTTTGCGTTGCGCAACCGAGGCACGGTGAAAATTATTCTTGGATGCGGGCATCGGTTCACAATCCACTTTTTATGTATCGACGTCGGGCTAAAGGCGAAGCGTTTTCATTATTTACATTACGATTCATATTCAACGATCACGATACCACGATTTTCCAATTATTTATCACTGCGTGTAGATCCTCTGTGATAAAGACCGATCGATCATGTTTACGAGACTGTAAAAGGATAAACAAAAAAAAAGAGCGACCGAGAGAGAGAGAGAGAGAGAGAGAGACGTAATCTTTAATCTTACGTAAGCGAACCGAAATGGCACGAAGTGAAACGTTGCCTGCCGCATTATCGTCGACTTCGCGAAAGAGATTCCTGGTCGCGTATTCATCCTGCGTCGGCTCCACGATTACAGATTATGGCACCAATTATACCTACCACTCTCTTAGTAGTCGCGATAAATTATCCGTTCAACTATGTACGCCGAATGACAAATCGCCGACAGGTGGCTTCGCAGAATCGCTTCCCTTTCAAACAATCGACCAGAGCAAACGAAGCTAGCTGATCATTAGTTCGTTACTCGGGATCGTTCGGCAGATACGTATTTTGTTATTGATTTCTAGCTTTTCAAACGTTCAATTTCAAATCGATCTTTTGGAGAATGTCTTTTCAGTTGTATTTTGTTAAATTTTCAAAAATGTCACGCATATTCAAAGGTACCGATCTTTCAATCATCTAATATTCCGTTTACTTATGTTACAAAATATCGCTCCCGTTGCCTAAACAACCACGTGCAGAAATCTTCCTCTTTAAGGGGTTAATCTCCTCTACTTCTCTTACCATTGCTTTAATCTCCGTTACTTTGGATCGCTTCTTCGTCAGGTATTTTTAGCCACCGCGTAGGTTGCACGTTGTATCGTGCGACGGGAGGGTATTGCCAGATTTTACGCGAAATCTGCTCGAGCGCTTGGTGGCGGAGGTACCACGGACGCACGATGGCGGAAAATCGACGAATTGTTTCGGAGCGAATCGTTCACCGGTGACCGGTTAGAAAGTGGGAAGAGCATTCTTCGACGAGACATTTTAATTATACCTCGTTACTCAACGAAAGTAAAAGTCTCGCGATATGCAGGATCGCGAGCGTGCAGAATAAATCGTGTAAAGTGTCGTTCGCTTACAACGTTTCTTTTTCTTTCCGTCCTCTTCCGTCGAAAACAGATTCGTCGTCGTGTCACCTGTACTATCGACGAGCCAATAACAATTTTCGATTCGTGATCTCTACCAGGCGTGATCTGTCACCTCGATTTCATGATTTTTCGCTTTAATTTCATCGAAGTTTTTCCATCGAGAAACATAAAAATTCGCGAATCGTAAAGAATATGCAATGGTCTTGCAGTTGCAAACATCGTCCAATAAGTACAGGGGTGCGACCAATAAAGATACAAGGCAGCGCACATTTATTGCCGGGACAATTCTAGTGGGCGGAATCGAGCCATTAATTTCGAGTTATCCGCTACTGTGGGTATCGTTGCACGCGGAGGAAGTCGCAAAGAACAGCGTCCGGCGCGAATCTTCCACGAACGAGTGTACAAATATCGCGCGAGCAAATAGCCAGGAGCATAGCTCTTTGTCGGCAACGAGATACGCGGTAACTGTATGTGTTTCACCCCGAGTTCATCGTTCCTCCTTCACGCGTGTAAAGGAACGGTCATGCTTTATACTTTTATCCTTTTAATCTGAAATCGTTAACAACAGAAATCATAACGGTTACGATCCAAATTGAAAAGATTATAAATATATAAGACGAATATACGACTATACGAGAATCAATATGGTAGTTTAAATGATTTTTTTTAAAGGTAATCCTACGCACGATCGACGTTCTTTGGTACCGCAACGAAATTGTAATAGTTTCATTCTAAGAATTTCAAAATCTTCTTGCCGATTTTTATAAATCTGAAATAATGAAACTAGCTATTCATTGAAAAAGTCGACTCAATTATACGTATATATGACATTTCATATTTCGTTATACTCGATTCATTTCCGCTTATTAGTCCAGAAATTGGGCTTGGTAACGTAAGTTACGATATACTATACGCTATCTTTATCCCGTACTGTTGTCGAACTTGTCTAACATAATTATTTTCTTTGCTTCTGATTCTACAGCATATTCCATTATAAGTTTCGGTATATGTACTCGTTACATATTTCGATCAAATTATTTTTAGGCGTTAAATACGAAAGTCGCATTACAGAAAGCAACATTTAATTCTCATCTTTTTAGTGGCTATAAAAAGAAATTTCAGAGATCGCCTCGATATGTTCTTCGTTTCACATCTCTCTCATTTGGATTCTAAAATTCTATGAAATTTAAATAAATTGAAGTATCTGTGATATGATAAATTAATGTATAGCCCCTGAAGAATTAAAAGGTAGAACTCTATTTTTAGTTGTATTAATACGAATCTAAGTTAGCATAAACATCGGCAGTTTAGTTATGCATGAACGATCCGATCGAGGAAATTCAAGGTTCGCGCGCGCGTTATTCCGTATCGAACGACGTTATGTCGCGTTACGTGGCGCGTTACGCAAAAACTCGCGTGACGAGGCCTCGTGTCAATGACTGGAAATCTCGTGCGTTGATAGCGTGCGTGCCTGTCTGCATATCCCTTGGTTCTTGGATAATAAACCGGCACGGCTCGACTTCGTATCGTCTAGCGTGTTCTCCTGCATCTTTCGCTTCTTCGAATTAGTTTTGTACGAGCGTAACTTTAATTTCCGTGTCCTCTGCGGTTGCGTGATGCTATTACGCTTGACTTTTCAAATTTTTGGTATGTACAGCGTTGCGTGTTAATTTAGCAGATAATCACTTGTGACATGAGAGAAGTAGATACTTCGCAATTGCGGATACGCAATAGTCTATGGTAATTTTCATTTTTAGAAAATGATTTCATTGGTATGACAGAGTTAATATAGATTTCAAACCGCAAGATAAGGGTTTCAATTGGATTACTCGTTTCTTGGAAATTCTAGCTCGATGATATAGCGGAGAAAGCGTTTCAGTGATAAAAAGGGCTAACGCAAAGTGTAAGAAGGCGTGAAAAAGATTTGATTAGAAAAAAAAAAAAAAAAATAGCGTAAAAAGGCTTCTGAGAATGAGGCGACGACCCTCGCAATACGAAGAAGGAAGAAACATAAAAAGCAAAGACAGTGACATTGACGATTCCAGGAAGTTTTTGAACGAATACGATGTTCGTGAGCACGATCAAATTCCTGGAATATCCTGGAATCTTAAGAGACACATCACAGAACATTGAAATTGACTAGCTTTAACCAGCTTGGAGTTACGTAAGCTCGTCAATGCAAAAATATGACGTTATACGATCGAGTATCTGTACCTTACGATAGCAGAGTGAGATAATAATCGGTTGTCAGCGTAGACCAAGCGACCAGTTGTAATTTTGAAAATCCTTTCACCGGTGTGTCAAAGCAGTCAAAGCGCGACCTTCGCGAGACTTCAAACAGAAAGAAAAACTGCTTTTGTTCTCGAGCTACAGGTTTCAGCCGCGTATTCATTTGTAATTTCGAGCGATTCAGTCATCCTTATCAATCAGTTGTTCGTTAAAGATAAATAAAAAAAAAAAAAAAGAAAAATCCGCTCGTTTAAAATAATCCGATACAAGGAACATTAACGTATTCGTATTTTATAGCGATATCGAGAGAGATATACGTTTGTCTGATCGCTACTGCGTTACTCGGTTCATTGGTTCGAAAATTTCTTTACATGATTAACGCAACGCGCTCGTTAGCTTCCGTGAAACTTGTCGCGGTGAATCTCATTGCACAGTCCGCAGACATGTTCGTAATTGGTTCTTTTATTTAGTAAAATCGAGGACTTCGAAAGAGGAACTAGCGTCAAATATTCAGTGTAATATTGCAATTTATACACAGGATTTTCTATGTGTATATATATATATATTCAAGTTCGAGTGACTTACAGCCGCTAAAAGCAAACGTGGATAAGAAAGAATCGAATGAAAAACGAGCAACCCCTGTGCGACGATCAATCCCCATGAACGCGATACATATCGCGTACAAAGCAGAAAGTCGAGAGGAAGCCCTTCATTTCAGGGGGGTTGCCGAAGAAATCCTATCAGCCGAAAGAGACGCTGAGAATCTAATTTTTCCAGGAAACGAAAAACTTTCGAATAACTTTGAACGTAGTGTGTGACATATACATGGGGTATAAATTTTTATGAACAATTACGAATCGGTGATATCTGCCGCTTTATACTTTTAACGTCAATCATTTACTAAAATTTGGCAATTTAAAAAAACTTCTAAACTATTTCATCTGAAGATTTTTTTTTTTTAAAAGATTCTCCGTGCTTCATTACGGGTTGTTCGCTTTCTATAGAAACGAGTTATATCGTATCTGTAATACATTTGCAAAAACTAAAATCAAGATCAGCTAAAATTGATATGTCTTCATTATTAACGTTTAATTCCGTGCTTATAAGAACTTTTGATTAAGAAGAAACTCGGTTAACAGGTTAAGTTCTTCCAAAGAAATTATAAGGGAAGGAATTAATCGCGTATAAACGAACTTATCGCCCGTAACAAACGCGCTACACCTCTGTAGTTATCGTTACCCGGTTTCAGCCGGGTCGAAGCAAATGGCCGATGAAAATCGATTCGTTCGTCGGACTGACGTTTATTCTTTGTCCAAGAACGTCATGCTCGCGCGTGTTTGGTCTTTCTCTCGTTCCACTTGCAAAACGGAGCCTCGTTGTGTCGCCGTGTTCCTCGCAGCCTGTATTTGCCATTCCCGCCCTGATTCTGATTTTTCTCGTTCGCGGTTCCACGAAAGCGTGATTTGCAGTTTGTCGAGTGCGCCTTTTCGTTTGGTTCGAACGGGCAACGATTGATAGCGATCGTTGTTATAGGTGGACGTACGATAAACGCTCGGTGCTGTTTTTTCAGTATAGGCGGAAAGTACGCAGGCCAGCCGATAAGTCATTCACTTCTTTCCACTAATTTCTGCTCTAAGAGATGATTTTCTTAAGAGATTATCAAAATTAAAAGATGCCAGATAGGACGCTTTAGTTAAAGAGGATTCGGAAGTCTATGGATTTGTTGTTAAACTAGACTCGCCACGTTCGAGAATGATCGCGGATCAACTGGTCTGGGAGTCCATGGTAGCGGAATTTATTCCAAGTTTGACATAGATCCTGAAATTTGACAGGGAATGCGCCGTGAAATATATCCAACTGGTCACCTCCGCGGGAGCAATGGGTCCGTGATCAGCAAGTGTAATGACGGTCGCATTAATATTAATATCCGAGCCGTTCGTCTCTGAACGAATGCACGTTTGTTCATCAATATTTGCCTTAACGTACGGCACCGGGTGCACCTGCTGTTTACCGACGCCTGTCATTTCTCTTAGTTTTAATAACGTCGAACGACTCGTTTCGACAGCGCCCTATTTAAAAGCAAAGCAAGTAACGCGGCACTAACGCAACGCGATCGAAATTTATCTGCGTTTATCCGAAACTTTACGAACTGCAACAGTTATATTTCAGGTTATGTTTCTTGCTTGTTGCTTTCGCGAAGTTCGCATGGAAAGTTTCCGATACAGAATACAGAAGAACTTTGAATATTTCTGCTCTTTTTTTCGTCGATCTGAAGATTGTATTTCCTGCAAATTTTCCTACACCTTCGTCGCTTCGTGGCGTGGAAATGATGGGTTACAAGTTTTCAGTTATGAATTATTAAATAATACGATTGTGTGTTTAATAATAAAGTAGCTATAATACAGCGACACGTTCGCTCTTCGAGAACTCTCTCTTATCTTTATTACGAATCCGGCAACTTTCTAAATCTCGATGTTTGCTCATTAATAAGCAAAAAAGTGTTTTCGACGTTTTAAGAGGAATTTTGATACGATATATCAAACAAGGAATTAAACACGTTAAGGACCGTCGTCCCGTCATTCCTCTATCATTGTCCTTGCAACGCGTACTTTTTTTCTCTCCGGGATATGTGCGTCTCTTCCGCAATTATTCTTCGATACCGCTTAAAATGCAATAATTCAGCGGAAATTGCTGTACGCGTATCTTATCGGCGTTGTAACAACGAGAATACTTTAACGTTCATCACTGACCGGCAGCGCAGCGAAGTTGCTGTACATACGTCGCATGAATATTTCGAGGAATCGCGCTTTTTCATTGATGGCGTTTTAACCGAGCTTGTTTGCGGAAATTCGGCGGTCGCGGGGAAGGCCACCGTTTATAAATATGTGATTCGTTAAGGGAGAATCGGGGCAATATGGGATCTCGTTTGATAGTCTACGAGTATGCTCCGTCTGCTGAAGTTAGATACAGTTATATTCCCAGGTGTATGTCCAATTTTAGGTAACACCTGTGTCGGTCGGTAATTATATTTAATGAGAATGTAAATAATTCCGGTCAAATCTCTGCCAACTTTCCAACGAGTCGATGAAATTGCCGTGTAATTTAATCGGCGGCGACTATTCCCGATCGTGGGCTTTGTTTTAATGCCGAAATAATTCCAGACCCGGTGTTCGTGCTTGAAATCGTGGGATCTTGCCTAAATTCGCGGATAGAAATTACAAACGGATTACACTTTTTCAATCTACATTTTACGGACTATAGCTTTTCGATGATATCACGGAGTATAAATATAAATTTGTTTACAAAGTTTACTCGTAGAATCGTACTCTTCTCTTTCCTTTTTTTTTTCTTCTTTTTTTTTCTTCTTTCCAAACCAAACATTTTACTCTTATGTAAGAAGACTTATCGTCACCAGTAATTTGTTGTAATCTCTAACTAGCGTAATCTCTAACTTGGCAATTATTATCCGAGATAACTTTGTTTTTTTTTTTTTTTATCGTGAAACCGACAAAGATAGACGTACCTCGTTTTACACGGGTCAAGTCGACAATACCGACAAATCTTACTTACTCTTTTTGTAAAAAGCAAGCTCGATGTATTTTTTTTATTATTGTCGCCGTTAGCGACGAGCGAGAAACGGCATGATATTCGCGAACCAGCGTCTAAACGACGAGAGTACAACGAGAGTAATAACGGTGGCTCGGCCAGCGGGCAAAGGGTGCGTAAGAGTCGAGAAAGACGACAGACAATGGGGTGGGAAAAGGAAAGGTAGAGGGAGCGAAGGATGGAAAAGTCAAAGGTACGAAACGGTCGTGCGGGTATCGGTGGAAAATGGGGTGGGCAGGGGGTGTGGTGCGAGCGTCTGGCGGCCTAGAAGCAGCTCGAACGCGGTGGTGGGGGTCGATGCGGCCATGTGCTCGAGCGTCGACGCTCGATCGGTGATCAGTCGTTGCCGCGCGCTCACCGAGTGCACGTTCGGTGCGTACGTATTACCCAAACCTCGTCTATCACTCCGTTTCATCGTGATCGACGATCGAACCTGACGAGGGACGAAATAAACGAAACTACTGACCAACCGACCATTGACTGAATACAAAAGATACAAGAAAATAAAAAGGAAGATCGAACAGAGAGAATTCCTCAGGACGAAATTTGTCGTTCTACGATGACGTCAGTGCACCCTAACGATAGCTCGTCACGCGTGTGATCAAGCAATTAAATCCTGAAATAGGGGATCGAGGATAGAACCGCGCGAAGAATCAGCCATCCCCGAGTAATCGTGTTGGAAGATGCCAAGGTGATCCTGTTGCTTGCCTCGATCGTTTTGTCACACGTTTCCTTGAGGCTGTTCGACCTATAAATCGTAAATCGCAAATCGTAAATCGTAAAGGAGAAAACGCGTTAGCCGTAGAGTACGTCCCGTGATCCTGTGGTAAATCGTTTATTTCTGTTCCGCAAACGGATAGTGGCGCGTTGTTCTCGCCATACAGTGGAATCGTTGACGATTGTGCCGCGATCATGCACCACACGGCGCCCTGGTACCTACCCTGGGGCCTGAAGCTGGTGCCTCTGCCGATCCCGCCTGGACATCCCGCTTCTGGCATCCCGAATCCTGGATTGCACCTGCTCGCCCCGTTGCCAGGCATCTACGCCCCTGAACCGCGAAAGGTAGGACAGATTCTTCATCGTACTTGTCTCCGTGTTATTCCACTTTTGCTATATCGATCCGATGAATTTCCGTCGGCGAATCGACGTATTCATCGTTTCGATTACACGAACGAATTACGAGTTACGATATCTAGTTTTTTCGTTTGCGATATGCGTCGATCGTCTTGTTTTCTGGATTTTCATAGATTTCTATTTAAGACGCAATAGATAGTAATCTTTCATTTCTTACCGCGCAATAGAGTAATTTTTCGTGCGTGTTTCTTAGAAACAAATTTACGATTAAATGTTTCATCCGCCTTATCTTAATGAACATCGAAGAAGACGATTGTCACACATTTCTTATCTACCGATGGAATTTCTATATCGTAATACGAGATATTAATTGAACGAGAAAAGTCACCGGCAATAGAACGTGAATCGACGAACCATCGTACGAATTTTGTATACATATCCTAAGTAAATAAAGTTCTGTCCTGGCTTTGTTTATTATGATCGCGTGAACGAGTAGGCTTTTCATATAATACGCGACACCCGCTGTCGGCGAAGCCTTCCTTTGTCACGAGCGTTTACTGATGGCCAGATTAGGAGGATAATGTTATTGGTCTCGGCCGGAATGACCCCCTAAGGGTATAACGCGAAAACAATTCTCGGAAAAGGCTGACGGGTGGACGCGAGAGATATTAACGCGTTGATAACGATATATATATATACATTAGTTTAAACGGGAATAACGATACCAGGTAGAATAATGCGATTACTTCGGCTCAGGTAGCCCAGATAGCACGCGCTTTCGTTACAAATGACCACGCGAAAAAAACACTACCGCGAATACCTAACGTTAGCGTCTTATTAGCTTTAATATTTGCTTATTGCCCACGGCACGACGCGGTTCCGTCGTAGAAAAAAATCTTGCTCCGATGCGATGTTTGTCCGAATGAAACTTTGTGTTACGCGGATCACCAGCTCTCTTTGCTCTGATTAAAAAGTCTCTGTTCGTCGGTCCTCTCGCGGTGCCTCGCTTATTGTTTCGCCCATGTCGTTGCTATTAATTACAATCTAGCCGCGAGACGTTTGTATAAACGAGCACGTTAACTGAGTTAAAGCAACGTTGAATGCGTTCGCGTATCATTTTATCGAGTTGTGTAATCGATGCTTCTCTTTGCTCAACAAATTCGGAGAATTTCCAAACGCCTCTTCGAGGCGAACGTCCTCGCGAAGAAGGTTTCGTTTTGAAACGATTTAAATCTGAACGTTAATTATCGTCGATCTCCGACCGTTGTATCTTATTCGTCGTCGCAATTGAAGAAACTTGCCCGCCGCTGATGCATATTTTACCGATCGCGAAAACGATCCTGCTTCCGTCTTATCCTGCGAGGATAAATGCATTTTTTAACGAATGCACAGATCCGAGAAGCTGCAGACCTGTTTTTGAAGGTGAAACTTCGTTGGCGTTAATTATCGTCGTCCGGGAAAAGTTTCACGGTGAGAATCAGTCTTCGTCAATTACGAAGATTCTCCTCTCGCGTTTTCGTGCATTCACGCGGCCATACGACGCTGTCTCGTATTGCTTGCAAATATTGCCGATAAAAAATTCAAAATCATTCCTCTAATCGAGAGAAAACACGCATTTTTTCTAGTCGAGAGAAAACAAGCAAATATGAACTTTGTTTCACGTTAGCCCCGTACGTGTGTAACTCTTTGTATTTTTAACGACTGCAACGATTTGAAAAACGACACCCGTTTTATTTTTGGCTAGAACCTGGTCTACGTTAACCGTTGTCTTTTCTTTTTTTTTTATATAAAATCGTAGGAACTTTTTTCTTTTCGCCTTGTTTACCGCGAATTCTATGAGTTAGAGTGCTACTCGTGTGTTTCGAAATAATTGATTCGTATCTTCACTCGCGTTAGTTGTACACGACATCGATCAAAAATGTGGAATAACTTCTCGAGGAAATAACCAAATATTTTTTCACGGACACAAAGTGGATCGTTTGTGTGGAAGTTTATGTAATTTTTGTCTTTGCTATTTTAATCTTTTCAAAAGTCCGAATAAATTTTGAGATGGATACTCATCCGTTACATCGTATACAGCCACTGGCTTTTAGAGTCAAATATTTGAAACTTTCGATAAAAATAACGAGTCTCTTCTAAGAAATGAAAATATCGAAACTTTGTTTAAACTATCAACGATCCACTTTCAGGTTATATATACCGACAAAACTTTCTATCAAAAAGTTTTCTGAAAT
The DNA here is from genome assembly GCA_014825975.1 of Bombus haemorrhoidalis. Classification (NCBI taxonomy): domain Eukaryota; kingdom Metazoa; phylum Arthropoda; class Insecta; order Hymenoptera; family Apidae; genus Bombus; species Bombus haemorrhoidalis. Next base: position 827,023 of record CM026171.1, read on the forward strand.
AACAAAATTCAAGCTAACTCGAAAGAGATGATTTCCAAATTATTCCTCGGTATATAGGTATATAAACGTAATACATAGGTGTATACGTAGTTACATACATACGATACAGCGTTTCGTTGATTCTCGATAATCGCGCTAAGTATTATGCACCGGTACTCGAAAGTTGCCAAGGATGCGGAAAACAAATAGACGCTTAGGAGTCGGCTATAGTTGGCGTTATTCCGGCCGCTGTTGCTGCTCTGCTTACAACAGAACGTACGTTTTATGGAGTTAGATTGGTGTGCGCGCATTTTATGAAATACAATGAGTCATAGATCTGTTGGAATATCAATTTATGCCGCTTTTGTAGCGTTGTTCCCGGTGCTGGAGGAAAGACGTTCTCGTTGTATTGAATTTCAAACGTTGTATTAGAATGTTTTGTATTCGTCCGAGAAAATGTATTTTACCATATCACGCTCTCGTTTAAAATCTTCGTTAACGCCAGAAAAATACAATTGGAACGAAAATGAGGAAAAGCGGAGAGAAAATGTAGTATTTGTAACGTTGATTAGAATTCGTACGCGAGGTAGAGGAATCTGTGACTCGTTGCATGAAACTAAACCGTCGCGTGGCCGCGTTGTTTATTTCAACGGAACACCGGCCGAATCGTTGGCGGTTTCGCCATTTGCGGTCTAGCTGTTGGCGGTCGCGGCTGAAATTTGTGTTATTAACAATTAAGGCGTCCGAATATCGGATGCTCGTGTGAAACGGGAAACGTGGCGCGAAATGATAGATAAAATCGATATAACTTAACACGCTAGTCGATGGCGAAAACCATTGTTTACGAACGTTCGTTTCGTCTGACGTTTGAAAACCACCGTCGGAAACGATCGAGTTTCGAGCACATTTTATTCGACCATGCGTGACAACCGATCCTTTCGACGTTGTGAACGATGTTAATAAAATGGATTTCGTATGAAATATGACGCGTGATTTCACTTCGCGTAAATTATTCTCGTATTATTTTATCACCGTTCTTCGATCTTTGAATTTTGCAAATACTTGTACGGATTTATGGTTTCTGCACACGACGTGGTAAGAAACGCTTCCGATACCACGTGAAATATGCGACTGAGACGACGCGTGAGGTGTGCAGGAACACGTGTGTCGCATGTTCCAGCACTTATCAACGAAGAATGAACCCCTGCGTGCCGTTTTGGTCTTGTCAGCTATCGAACCGTGGGCCGTTATTATCAGCGAGAAACGAAGCTCTATATCGCAGCCTTTTTACTTAGATATTCCATATTTTCTTATATTTTGTTTAATTTCTCACAAAGATAAATTACGTGTATCCCCCCTTGTTAGACAGTTCGTAGCGAAATTTAGCGAATGTGCAATATTATCGGTTTAAATTTGATAGAACGATCCCAATTACGACCAGAGGCAAAGAATTAACAATAGAGAAACGTTTCGCGACCATAACTTTTCAAATGGAATTGAAATATGACGCGTAATAATATTCGTCGGATACATGAAAAATTTGCCCAAACAAAGTACCATATAAATATGTACGTGTCTCTTGGATCGTGACCAAGGAACGAAGGGTTTGGAATTCAATTTGGAATAAAATATCCGGCTATATCGGGGCTGTTTCTCAAGCTCACGAAACACGTTCGACTCGGTGGTTCCTAAGTGATAACTTGGTAATCACTTTGACCTTGCGAATGCGGGTTAATATGGAATACAGCTTCGGATAAAACAGAGGGTCTTATACCAACCGTTCGCCCGTCGAAAACTCTTTAGTTCGACAACGTTCACGTGTAAGCAGTTGAGAAACTTTTATTCCCTGTCACGTAGAGCAGCATTCGCAAAACTCGACGAGTTGATCATGACTCACGAACGTGGCTGACGTGTTCCTCGTTTGCTTTAATTTCTCTTTCAATCGTCTTATTAATGTAGCCACGCGATAAAAGATATAGAGAAAGAGGGCACAAAGAGAGAGAGAGAGAGAGAGAGAGAGAGAGAGAGAGAGAGAGAGAGAGAGGGAGGGAACCTGTTCGAATTTGGATGACGATCGCAAGATCTTCCGTTTTTCAACGACCATAATGATTTAAAGATCCTATTAGAATCGCTCGAAATTGGCAGTATTCGAAGTGCAAATACGTGCCGGCGTGATCGTGTTTCAAATTTGGACGAAAGTTGTCGCAAATAGAAATAGCACTGATTTATGTATATAAATAATATCTCGAATTTATGAATTGCCCAGATTTTCAACGTTCCGTTTAAAATTCTCAAATATTCGATCTTTAGAATATGCTAATATTTAATTTTTAGATTTTTTCAACATTCCAATTTTCGAATGTTCAAACATTTAAATATTCAAACTTGCAAGCAACCTTCGTACCGAGTCTCGCGGTCGTAGCAATTTCAGAAAACATTGACTCGAGGCGGAAACACGTGTCGTTAGGATCGTGTTTCGAATTTTCAATGAAATTCGCCGCAAATACAAATTGCACGGATTTACAATGTCCAAGACCGTGGTCATTATTATTAGAGTAATTTATAAATAGCGAAGAACGGGTTCGGAGTAACGTTGCAGTTCTGCTTCGCTAATTTTGAAGTTTGAATATACGTATACGTATACTACGGTGATCAAACTCCCTGTCGTTCATAATTTTCGTTGCGCCGTCTCTGCTGCGATTGTTGTTGTGCCGTCACAAAGGTTCGCAGGACCGTGATATTTAAGACCCACATCTTTTTCAACGTTAAGCCTACCAAATCCGTCGAAATAATCGCATTCGAAATCGTTTTTGCGATTACGAAAATATCTTTTAATAAAATCATTACATATATTTTGTCATCATTAGTTGACAAGTTATCGCGCGAGATAGTAGCGGTAACGGATATCAACAAATTTATTAAAAACGGACTCGATCGATTTGGCTTGCAAGCGGCCTCGTATCCATTTCACTGCTTTAAATCGCCTTCTATAATCGTACAAGACACAAAGAGAAGAAAACGTGACACGTGATATCGAACGTCTTCGAAAGTCGCTCGATCATTATTCAAATTCGACGTGGACGTGGAAAAAAAAAAAAGACGGTGGTGTTCGACGATTCCTGCGCAGTCATTCTTAAAATCCATCAATGGTGGTGAAATGGGTTCGTTCACCCGAGCTTGTTAAAGCGAACGATGTAAAAAGCGTGGAGGAAGAGCGGACACTTAGTGGAAGTTCGAATCGGGCAAGTGGCGACCCGAGTAGATGGGGTCGAAGCGCGCGTCGTAAACGTCCGCTGGCTGCATACCTATAATTTGACGAGCACTTTGCCATCGCTTTACCATCGTTTTGCTGCTTTTCAGCCGGTTTTACGCGTCGCGGGGTTCACCTTTGCCGAGACACTGCATTACCGTAATTCGTGAAATATGAAATTCACGAATCTACGGGGGAAGAAATTGCGCGAAAATCGTATCGATCCGTGCAATGTCGTAAAGGGCAATCTGCTTCTGAATAATTTTCCAGACGATATATCGTTCGGAATTTTATCGACAGCGATATTTCGTTTCGTTAAAAATTTTTCTCAATTCTTAAGTTTGATAACGACCGAGAAAAGTGCGGCTCGAAGATTAAAGAACTTGGACAATTGGAAAGCATCGCAGTTGCCGCTACTTTGGATTTCTGCGCAACTTGGTTCAAAGGATCGTTGCGTTTGTGGTTCGAAGGTTGTTGTTGGATCACCTAAATAATTCGCATCGAAGTCGTAGAACAACTGTGAAAGCAAAACCAGGTTGTTGAAAATCGCTGGTAATTCTTTGTGCAAGTAATTAAGTAAATAATCACTTTTGGAATGTTCGATAGTGCAGTAGATACGCAAAAAGACATATTCAATTTTACGACCAATCGCAAGCACGGTTTTGGCAACGCGAAATTGATTATTGAATTTCGCAATTGTTTATCATATTTTTTGCCCCTGATCCTCGTATGTATGTAGTCTAAGTATACCAAGCGTTATTTCGAATCTTGTATAACAAGCGTTTATTTTCTTTACATCTCGAGGTAACACTGAAACTCGTTGTTCCACGCAAGAGCGAAATAATTTAAACGCAGGCTTTTACCCGTGGCTTCGCGAACATTTCTAGCTTCTACCGTCTTAATTTCTCCCTCCCTTTGTCAGTCTGGTTGCTCTAGTTTCGTAGAGCTTAAAACGTTAATGGGGGTTGTGAGAGAGAATGTTGTGCGTTTCGTGATCGAGAACGAATTTATCGGTCGTGTAAGTCTTCTCTTAGAGGCACATAGATCCAGGATCTTGGACAAACTTTTGCGTTTGAAACCAGCACCGACCGTATCGCTACGCGTATATATCTTGCGCGTGTCCCTACCAGCGTTTCCTTCTTTCCTGCTTTTATGGACGAACCTTTATTTATGTGCGTGTATTAACTGGATATGCAATGTCCGTGAGAATCGAGGTAACACATACTACACATGCGACAGTTTACGAGCAGATAGGCGTGCCTCTGTTGCTTTGGTCGTTTCACGCATTGGTATCTTTCCGCTGGAAGATACGTGCGCGCTCCGTGCCTTAATTCCTTCACGGACTACCTCCCTATTCGGGAGAGGATATATAGCAATATAGTAACTGGTGTACAGCCGAGAACAGGATGACTTTACGGAGCGAAAATAATTTCGAATAAAATTTGTTCGTAGAGGCTCTGCGGTGGAGAAAATTGATGGATGCGTGTGATTTGACAGCGATCGATTCTGATTTATGGACTTATTTTTTATTTATCAACACGTTCACGTCCAACGAGATAAACACTAATCGAATCGTTGCAGAGAAAGGGAAAATTCTGCTCGTTTGTCCCTTAGTGCCAAAAATCTAACGATTCGTCGTACGGGGCTTCTTTTATTAACGCTAAGAATGGAACAACGTTTCTCGTTATCGATTCTTCACTAGGTGTTCTAGGCACTAGAAAAAATCGAAATGTTTCCTATTCTTACTTAAGATCACTTTGCATCATATTTATTATCGGATCGTAATGAACGCAGATTGAAATGAACATCGTAATATACTTTGCAAATCTTTCAAATATAAGAGTACGATAAGAAACACACGTCGAAATGAGTATGGGGTTAAGGTAGTCTGTAGTAGTTGTCAAATAGGAAAGTACAGTGCGATCGAAATCGCTACGGGACATCGTTGGCCGTATCGCGAGACGCCAAAGCCCTAAAAAAAAAAAAAAAAAAAAAAAAAGAGAGAGAGAAAAGAAAGGGAAAAGCCGACGTAGCTAACGTGTCAAGAGTCAATATCTCTTTGCAACGTTTATTTTGGGACTCCTCTCGATCGCGTACGTACGTTATTAGAGTCTACATAATCGAAAAAACGATAGCTATATAATCGATCAAATAAATCAATAGCGTCATAGAAAACTGACGTTACGTTTTCATCAACTCGATCAAATTTCGCTAAAAAAAAAAAGCCAAGGAAACGTATCCTCGCTTCTTACACCGTCTCCATGGTTGCGTTGTATTCGCGTGAATCTTCATAATTTATTTGTTCACGGGATACGTCTGCATCGTTTTTTCGCCTAAAGTTACGTTCGAGAAGGATGCGTTGAATTTAATATGTGAAATACGGTGTATTTCCAGTGTATGGTATCGGGACCGTAGAATCGAAAACGGACGCGCGCCGATAAGAAAAATGCATGAATTTACGTTTACGTGTAGAAATCGAAGACGTTTCTTCTCTGCCCGAGAGAACAAACAAGGAGCAAAGAAACTCGCGAATGGTCGCATGTAGATAGTTAATTTTCCTGACATGTTGTAAATTTCGGCGAATTAAACGGGAGCTGCGTGGCACGTGAAAAATCGCGAATCAGAAATGTACGGCGAAGAAACGCGAAATGTCAACGATTACCGCGTTTGTCTTTGTCGCCGCGGTGCAAATTAACTCGCCAGAAGAGTGCTGCGTCTAGCGACCGATATATATTTAAGTGCGTTTGTCACAGACTAATCTAGGCTTTTTGTCACACTTCCATGTATTGTCCGAGAGGCAATTTAGATTGCGTTCGAGTTCGAAACAGCTTTGGCGCTTCCCATATTAAGAGCTTGAATCCTCGAATTTCATAACACGTTGATAGCCGGATTCAAGTATCTTCGAAATTCGAAATTCTTGTATCTTCATGATGAAGATAAGTGTACTCGTGGGCCACGATCTCCGACGTTGGAAATCTTCAAATTTTTGAATTGTTAAGTCTTCGACGTTCCAAACGTTCGGACGTTCAAATTTTTAAGCGCTAAAATCTCCAAATTTTCGCACCCTCAGATTTCTAAATATTCGAATTTCCAAACTCACGATCGTTCGTATCTTCGAAATATCGATATTGTCGAGTCTTGAGATTAAATTCTCAAATTCGAGGAGATCTTAAGTTGCTCTAAGGTAGTAGCTTCGATCGGTGATCCGAAAGTCGACTAACCCAAACTCATCGGTATTAATCAAACACGTCGTTCGTGAAAATCTCGCAAGTCCATCGGGTTTCATTCACACGAGATCATTCCATCGACGGAGTGTGGTTTACACGGACGTTCAATTAGTTCCGCGACGGAGCTGCGACTATTTTTCCTATTTTTCGTCGATATTCCCGCCGCAGTCACTTTGTATCGCGTCACGGGCGTTTGATCTACGCGTGATCTATGTCTGTTCGTGCGAATTCTCGCCTCTCTTTGAACGTTTTTCGCCACAGGAGTGGGCAGTGGCTATTTTCGGAGAGTGTAATTATCTTTGCACGATAACTCGATCGTCATTCGGTCCAACGTTCTTTCCGTGACGAACGAATAACTAAGCGCGACGAGAAAAAATGCAGATAGAGAGGAGAGGTTAGAAAGGGGGGGGGGGGGAGAGAGAGAGAGAGAGAGAGGAGCTTATGTAATCCGTAGACCTCCACATCGTTGACAGATGACAGAAGTGTCTTTTTCGTTGCCAGAAGAACCGAGGTTATATCTATGTATATATTTATATACCGAATGCGTATGACGACCTCTTTCCACGATTTTCGGCTTGCGCCAACCGAGGTCGTGTTTCGATCGTCGCTTAACATTACGTGATCGAGAGAATTGGTCGATAAATCGAAGAAAATCGATCTTGCGCGTACCTTGCGCGTACCAAAGAAATTTTCGAATCCTATTTTTTTATCGAAACACGCAGCGTCGTAGGAAAGAAATGTTTCTCTGTTTTTTTTTTTTAATCTTATTTTCACGCAGAGTTCCCTTTGCCGATTGTACCATGACCACCGAGACATCTTGTATAACCGAATAATTTTGTGTCGTAGCAATCCGTTGAAACAGTTTTGTAACAGTTATTAATCGTTTTAGACATCGTTGAAGATTGAAATATGGTAGTTTATGCGGTAGCTTATGGGTGCTTTGATGTATCGTTTCGAAGCTGGTAAGTAAATATACTCGTAGACCATTCGTCCAGGGATCGTGTCTTGGCTCGTTTACGACATTCAGTAGGTTACCCAGTTATCAACTAATTGACGACAACATATTATATCGGCAACGCAACCGGTTTCTTATAAGATGCTTGTTTACCTTTTCGAATTATCTTAAAAACCTATCCACCGTGCTATTATCTTAACAAGAGTGGAACTTGTTCAAGTCGGAGCATTAGCTTAATTGCCGCTCTCTTCGTTCGATTTGCAATTTCAATCGTCTTCGCGAACCTTCGCTTTATTTCTCCTAATTCCCTGCAATCTAATTTCTCGACATCCATAGTTAACTTTAATCCCCCAAGTTGGTGTTATATCTTAAGAGCGCCTCGAAGGCACGCTAGTAATAATTAATCCGCGCATCTGTGTGCGTTTGTGGGAAAGTTAAAGGCGCAAGATCCGTGGATTGTTGGTCGAATTACGATACGATGGAAATTATCACCAGACTGTGGATTCTTACACAATTATAGGAGATCTATGGATGGAAAAACGCGCGGAATGCGCATGATGTGTCCTAAATATAATACTCGTTATAATATTTCACAAACGAAACAATCGTTCTTTTAGCCGTATGCATAAAAATTTGAATTTTCCTGTAAATATTCGCAGTCACGCCTATCACACTTCGTACACGCGCAACACGCTAAGACGAAGCGGATATATTACAAGGAAACCTAGCCGAGAGAAAATCACGGTGCAAAGTTCGATCTATCGGAGAATCTTCGCGTATTACCGTCGTGATCGGTGCGGGAACAACGAGGCGTGGACGTTATTTCAAAGAGAACGTATCAAAAAAACTCTTTCTTTTACCTTTCTACTTCTTCCCCTTCTCTATTTCATCTTTGATTTTTCGCTGCTTTACCTTTGCCTATCTTTGCTTTTATCCTTACTTTCTCCTTGCCTTTTAGCCCGTCGTCCGACGTTGCTTAAAGTTAATCGCTCTCCCCTGCTGGCGGCTGAGTTTCACTTGGTTCAACTACGTTGGCTTGGGTAGGAACGCGGAGACTCGAGGAGACGCAGCAAGCGTGATCGTACCAGCGTGGAACATAGGAAATACGCAACGGAACAGTTAGACCTTGGCTTCCACGTGTACTCTGTCGTTACATCCGGCTGTCGTCGATCGACGTCGATGTGCTTTTAGGTAATGAAATTAATAAAGTTCACGGACGTTGGCAGATGTTGCGTTTGATCGGTTGCCAAACGGAGATTGGACGAAGCTGGCTGCTTCTCCCTGGATTTTTCTTTATTCCCTTTCTTCTTACGTCGCTTTCCTTACGTAAGATATTTATTTAACGTAACGGAGGTCCGGACACAGAGAAATTTACAGTGTATACAGGGTAATTGCTGGTAAAACCGAGCAAGGAGCGATTCCTCGTAAAAATAAATGAATTGAAAATGTGGAATAAAGTTCTCGCGTGCAAGATCTTGTTCTCGAGAAAAGCGATTTTGAATATCTGCATCCAAATTTCGACTGTTTCGACATATTTATCACTAAGTAACTAATTCGAACGGAAAGAAACAAGGGAAAGTGGAAGTAAAAGGGTAGGTGCGACGAAATGGTTTCGGTTGGCCACGTCGGAAGAGATTTTCGCGATTTTCGGTAAATCGTACAGGACAGAGATATTAGTCAAAAGCTTTTGAAGGCCGATGTACAGTGACATCGGAGTCAGAGAAAGATAACGTTGTACGATACGAAGTTAGAACCAGACAGCGCCAGAAATACTGGAAAACCTGTCGTATCCGACGGAAGTTATCCCAGTCGAGGAACTCGCGTGTTAGGTTGGCATTCGTTTGGCCCGGCTTTCGAATATCTGCCGTTCTGAGTCATTTTTCATTCTTAACTTCGATATCCTCCTACGATATACGACGTCTTTCAAAATCTTCGAAATATACTCCGATACTCTCAGTCAGCTTGTTTTCGTATTTTAACAAATTGGTGCACAAATTGTTTCTTCGAGTATCTTCGATCATTCCATATTTTCAATCACGTAGATTAGGCTTAAAGAAATTTAATAAATACAGTCACGATCGCGTGAACAAATCTCCATTGTGATAGAAAGTGCAATGCTTATGAACATGGCTGCGCGTCAGCAACGTCGTTTAAATAATCGAATGAACGCTACATACGCGCCGCTATCAGCGAACGCATTGAACAAACAAAAGCTAACGTAATTACCAAATTGCATCCAAATCTCGTCTGCAACCGAAAATACGATGCCGTATCGTTGCGTCGTGTCTGGACACAAAAATCGATCGTCCTTTGCGCGAGAACATTCGCTCTGATTAACTGCCTACCTGGCAGCTTGCTGTATCCAGGATCCAGAGTGGTATGAAATACGTTTGGTTTGTTGGCAAACGGTGTAGCCCTTTGCGGCACGATTTCACCGCTTCGCGAACGAGACGAGAAGCGGGTGGAAAACACACGGCCGCGTCTTCGAAATCGGAGTACCAGGAAACGAGTTCGCGAATCGAGCCCTCGAAAGACATATTCCCAACGGGTGGAGGCCCGGCGTTCTGCCTGTCTGCGAAGACGAGACGTTTGAGTGACACGGTTCCGCAACTATGGTTCGGCCATATTGCGGCAGGCTCGCTATACGCTGCGCCAGCCAATATAGCCTACATATCTAATATAAACGGAATTTCATTTGGTTAATGCGGATGCGCCGCATTGCCAGAACAGCCCCCGGTTTGTTAGGGGACTTGCGCCCCCCCTCCTCCTCTCTCTCTCTCTTTCGCCTTTGTGTATGCGTGTTCAGTCAGTATGCGCGCGTCTCTCTCGTTCTCTCTCGCTATATGCACGTTAGAAGGCGAACCGATAGCGAGCCGGAAGAGATTGGTCGACGAAACGATGCTCGAGAATATCTACCGTCCTCTGTTAACCTAACCCTCGTCTGTAGCATATATATATATATATATATGTATATACAATTGCGTATATCGGTGAAGCCCATTACGTAATTACGCGATTCCGGAGGAACGGTCATGGCGCTTTCCTGACCTTTCCTTCGGACGGTGGACCTTTTGCATCTCGTAGGCAGATGTTCGTCGCGTTGTACCACTCCACGGTATTATGATATTTTTTGCATTTAGCGATCCTCAGCGAAGAATTGGAACGTAAGGTTTATTACCTGTGAGTCCTCGTACAACGCGCGGTTAGGTTGGGGTTAGATACATTTCGCGTTATAGGAAATCGCATTACACGAATCTCATTCTTATAGCAGTTATAACGCAACCTATAAATCTTTTACGAGTTTATCTATGAACTTCTTTATCTATACGTAAACAAGAAATAAACACACGTTCGCGATCCATAGTGGACTGGAGCAAAATATCCGTCGCGGCACATGTTATATTTCTTGTAGCTTTTTCTCGCTACTGCAATTTTTTTGTCGCGTTATACGAGTCCATGTTACGTAGAAATGTGTTATACGGCGATTCGCTTATGTAGAATATATCTTTATTCAGATGGAATTGAAACTATCTAAATTACAGAATCATGACTTGTATCGTTTATATATATATAACTGACCTAGTTTAGTATTATTAATCTGATCGCAATCGATCTAAAACTTTCTTTCGTTGAAATTGAAAAGTTGAATGTAAATTAAACCTTGTCACAAATACGACAACCAACTTTCGTCCATCTCGTTCGTCCGACTTCAGTTTCATTCATCTATCATTCTTGCTTATCGAATTGCAACTATAATCCGTGTCACGAACGCGCCTCAACGTTACGAAGCAAGGAATTCTCGTTTTTTCGTTGTTTTCTCATTGCGTTCTCTCTTGTAAGAATTGTTTACAAGTTTGTCAGTTGTCGCGAAGGATCTCGTAGAGTCCTCGTCTGTTGTTTCAAATACTGGCGAAGCCAGTCTTGATCGATCCTCCATTCGCAAAGTATATAAAACACCACGAAACGAGACCATGTTGTTTTCACGATCGAAACAAAATTTTCAGCTCGAAAGGTGCGAAGCTCCGCAGAGTTGCGCTGCTCGGATCGTACGTTGGAATTCCGCAAATGTCATAGTTCGAGCGCAGCGTAATGCGAAGCAACGGGATGTTTTATCGTGGTTGTTGCTATTCGATTCACGCAACCCCGTGCTAGCGTTTCTAAGCTGGCTTGACCGCTTTTTATAGCGCCGTAGTCGACGAAAATACACGCGGTCGCATAATATTCTGGGTTAATAAGTTTTATTTCGCACGAAAATCGTGTGGATTGCGCGCTGCCGTGATGCAAGCCGGCTGGGAGTCGCGCGATTGCAGATATCATTTGTCACTGGCGCGCAGAAACACGTTAGCGACACGGGTCACGCCAATGTCGCGTTTCTTTCCTCCCTCGGCATCGAAGTCTCTCCCCTTCTACCTATCGTTAGATCCTCGCCTGGTTCGACGCGGCGATAATTAATCCTCAGACGATATAAGCAAATCAATCGTTAAAACAAATAGTTGGTGCCCGCGCGCACTTGCGCTCTATTTCAATCTCACGCGGAACGCGAAATTAGTCTCGTCATCGCGAAAACAACCGAAGCATCGCTTTAACGAACAATGTCCGTTAACGTTGCCAAACGAACGGGAGAAGCGCTTGAAGAAATTTTAGAGATGTCGTTGAAGATTCGTGAAACGCGACGAGAGCGTCGAATCGTTAAATCATTAGCTGCCGCAGGAAGAAGGGGCAGGGAGGGGAGGGGAGGGAGCGAAAGGCTTCCCGGTGGAAAATACGATTAGAACAGACAGCGTCGTTAGAGCCGCTTTCCGCGCGACCATCGGACAATCAAGGGGCCATTTGCAAAGACCGCGACGCTGGGACGTAACCCGTGGCGTGCTGCTTGCAGATTTACGCAACAAATATTTTGGCAGCGAGCAGAGTCGGCGTTTCGTAATCGCGAATTCGCCATTATGGTCGTCACGGGACCGGCCAATCGCGTCGCCCGCAAGGTAGATCGCGAATAATTAGTCGCGGGTCAAGGCACGCGAGCCTGAATAGAGAAAAGTCGTTCATAAAGCCGACTTCTCGAGTCGAACGAAAATAGAATTATCTTCTCTGTCCTCAAGAATAGAGAGTGCTGTGGTATACGCTATGCCCGCGTTCGACCTGGTGCAACGGTCTATAAGATGCCTCGAAACGGTTATCGGCGATCAACCATCTACCGCTGTTGGGAAATTCCATTCTTCTGGAATAGTGGTCTTTCGATGATTTGCTAAAGTCCTCTATTCGCTATATATTCGCTAACGGCAGAGCGTTCATTTTTTTTGTTTCGACGAATCTTGTTAACTTCTTACGGTAATTACTAAATTATTACGATTTTTCTGACACCGTTCGTTGGCGCATAGAATCCCGCTATAAATACCCTTGTGTACGTATCCTATTTCGAAAATTATCTGCGTTGAAGCCATTAAAGTTAAAGCCATCGAAGAATCGCTGATACGAACGATTTCATAAGGCGAAACCGAGGGAAAGGGAGCGATAAACATTGGGAGGTGGTATAAATTATTAGGTCTTTCTTGGATCTGTGTCACGTGTTAGTTACTATCGAATGTTTTGCCATCGTGACGCACAGAACGAACATTCTCTATAGAGTCGACATTGACAAATGTACGAACGGACGTCTAAAGTCGAAAAGGCACAACGGTATCAAAAAGTTTAGTTTTACAATTAATCTTAGCCAAGATACAGGTTTTATAGTTTTGCTTTTACGGAGCACCGAACGACTGCTAGACAGTGATCATTTATCGTTTCTGTAACGACTAGGCTGGTTTTATCGGCTAGCTAACCGGCACAGGTGACTCTCTTTTTCTTCTCAGCAAATAAATGTCGGACTTTGGAAATCGTTTCCACGAGATCGGCGCATTGTACGTGCTCTGTCCTCTATACGTATGAATTACTTATCGAGAGTGGAAGTTTGCGGTTGCACAAGTGTTGCTTTTATTCGCTCTTGTAAGATAGGATCAGTTTTGTTCATACGTTTCTGTCGATCGATGTTTCGTATTTCTTGTTCCCTGTGACGTCCGCCTCACGTTCTAGTCCAAGTTGTAGAAGAAATCGCAGATTAGTAGAAATCGCCATTATATTCGTTATCCGTGCATAAATATTTGAACACTTGGCGAAATCTGGTTAACGCATTGATGTTTCTGTTGCATTCTCAATTATGATAGAAGGAAGTTCCTCTGTTATTAATTCTTTACTTTTTGCCACAACTGGGTTCAAACGTACCGTTAAGTTAAAGCTGAAACAAGTAACATACCTGTATGCATCATGTTCCATATTTTTCTCTAGTAAATAGTCGACACTTTGCAAAATCTGTGTGTATAAACCTTTAGAATATCGCAACAATTTGGTACAGCTTTGGTCCACAGCAAAATCCCGACCGAGAACGTATCGCGTATTTGATAGATTTCACGGAATCGAGTGGTTGATAGGCAGAGTTGTGGATCGCGGCTAGGCTTGGCTGGTCGCGTTCCAATGGATGAACTTTCCTGGCCTAGCGGGCTTCCGGCGACACATCTACGTCCGCTACATACGCCTAAATCCAGAGCGAGCGTTCCACGAGCCAGCTTTTCGGTCGGACTTTACGCTTTTCCGCGTCCTAGGCTTTCGGATACAAGTTTTCACGCGGATCGTATTATCCGCTCGAAACTCGACGCTGTCTCGTTGGCGAGGAGAAAAAGCCGCCGGTGGCTCGGCCACGGAAAAGAGATTGGATTAAAGTCGTTGCAGGGTTTTCAGCCGCGCGATTAGAAGCTCGTTGCACGTGTAAAAAGCTTGTACTTCTTTATTTACGGACGCTGGGCCCGACGAAAATATCGTGGCCTCGCCTTAGCCGCTTGCTTCCTTGCAGCCTCCGACACTCTGTATCTTTTAATTCTCTTTGTTTCTCTGCGACCAGCTTTCCAGAAAAACGTCTTGTTCCTCTGCTTCTCGACCCTTTGCTCCCGAGTTTTTGACGACATCTCGTCAATAAGGACGAAAGCATCGTAGCTGGGAATGAAAGTAGCAGAGATATATGGAGTTTTTAATTTTTGGATAAGCACAGTACTGTGCTGGAAAAATGAGAGGAAGAAATGGGATCATTAGGCGAGACTCGCTGGTCGACCGAGCCGAAAGAATGGTCCGAGCCGCTCGCACGAACGATTCCCGAAGGATTAGAAAACCGAAAACGAACCGTCCACGATCGTTAGCATTACGCCGTCCGTGACAATTGCCCCAGTTGCCGTGATATTTGCACTCTAACGAGCCGAACACGATCCCATCAATCTCGAATCGAACATCTTGCCGGTTGCGTTACGATATCCTCTTGCGTTATGTCCAAGATAATCACACTGGGAATCGAATCATTAACAAAATTCGTCCCATTTCCACGAACATGACCTTCTCCCGTGAACGTACAGCGGCGAGCCTATACGTAGAGAAATGTTTCCTTGTAAATACAACTAATTGTATCGTGGAAATTTCTATTTTTCCTTCTACGATTATAAAAGTATAAAAGTATAATCTACGTTTGTTATTTTCTTTTGTCCTCGGTACACGCCACGAGTGTGACTCGATGCTGTAAAGCAAGGGGCCAATATCTCGTAAGTTTAAGATCGAAGGTTTCGACGATAATTTTGTTTGGGATATCCGTCTGATCTCATTTTTATACGATCGCGTTTGACTATCCAGGCAACGAGCCTCGCTGGAGGATGTTGGAGTTCATCCACAGGGGATGATTCTCGGTAAGAAAAGGCTGGATTCGGGCGTAACGCGCCAGACAGAGCATTACGACGGGGAAATGGCGTAACTTGGCGAATTTGTAGAGCAGACAACTTGTGCCGAGCTTTAGCACGGAAGATTAGAATCCTATCGTTTCTTTTTCGATGTCTCAGCCGTGTCTCGACCGGAAAAGCTTCCCTTTCACCCTTCTTCTTTAACGCTATTATCGCGCGACGAAATTATACGGTGTTTCGAACGAGCCCCTTTCTCCTTGTAGTTTACATGAACATTCTCTGTTTTAAGACAATCGGATCGAATTTTTCCTAGAGTTTCCCTAACGCGTTATCGCTTCACCGTTTACAACGTCGTGTAACTCGAAAGTTACGCGTTCCTGTATCCGTATTTCTTAAATCTCATTTTTCATTCATTCGTGATTATAACGCTGTATTATTTTATCGTATAACTCTAAGTAAGTTGTTTGCAACAGCCACAGTTTCAGTATTTCTCAAATCACAGGGAGTAGCTGTAATCAAGCATAACGTTAGCTTGGATTAAATTTGGAGAAGCAGATTCTGTTCTACAACTTAATCTACATCCAAGTTAATCCTGTCCATTGACCCTCCCCTGATCGGTTGTGTTCTACACCTAACTCGCGGACCATTCTCGGTCCCATTTTCAACCTAACTCGGTTAGAACGCAGCTTAATCTGTAATTGACCTAATCTATATCTGGCCAGGACCTTTCATCGTACTATGTTCGAGTTAACTTGGAACCTAGTTTCTCGATTTAACTATACTGGACTCGGCGAATACTTTGGATAAGTTTTCGACTTCAACTTTCTGCAACTAGAATTTCACGGTAAAACAGATCATAGTCGGACAAAATTAATATAATCGTGGAATTATAGGGTTACGTTAAATTGGCTGTGTCTTCGGTTTGAAAAAGCTCACGGTATATGAAATTCAAGTCGGGTGCGTAAGAAAAATTTGAAAGTTTCCCAGTTTAACCGTCTATAGTGAGAATTCCGTGATAAAGAGGATTACAGCCGGCTAAATTTAATTTAATCGTGAAATCATCGTTGTGTCGACCTACATTTCTGTTCTCTCTTGTGTTTTACATTTGGAAGAATATGTCGAATAGAATGGAAAAACGAGAGTAAGTTAAGGAGAAGAAAGGACGCTTATTCGGAGGAGGCGTTGGAAGCGAGAGGTAACTCTATTCGCGGTGTTTTTCTTCGTGATAACAACATTTTTTGTTGACCGCGCGCCATCGTCGTTTTCGGTGGATTAAATGGAGTGCAAAGTAGTCGATGGGATGGGCGGACAGAAGTTTGTAACCGACAGGATAAACGTATAGCGCTATTACGAGGATGGGCTGACTACATCGTGCACCCCATGATTATTTACGGTTATTCCACAGTTTCTCGTAATTATCGTCGGTCATTGTTCACTTGTAACCTCGCGTCATTTCCACATGATTTTTATTTCATTCCGGAGAAATGAAATCGGTTCGATCTACCGATTATTCGCGAACCGTATTTCTGTCGAATTATGTTAAATCGAGTAGCGTTAAGATTTAGAAATTGAAAGTGAAAGGAAGAAAGAAGATTTTCTTAATCGTATTAGATTGAAATGTTATACTCGATGTGTGTATCGTATTTACGTAGTTGTTGCTGGACGGCGTATGAAAAGATTCGTGGAAGTCAGGGTAATTTATGTAATTTCCATTCTCGTTGGCGGAATAGTGGAGATTCGAAAGTTGCTTCTACCGCGGCATAAATATAGGTCGAAGGTAAGTTTTCTTCGGGCCAGGTCAGCATTATCATATCCCAGGGGTTAAACAGGCTGGAAAGGAGGTGGAGGCTGTATCCGACGTGCTAGACATATGGCGGCATTATGACGATGAATCAGTACATCGTGTACCTCGTGATAAGGATTAATGTCGAGATTCTAATGCGTCTCGTGATACGTTCGCACGATTCAACCTCTACTCTCTGCGATTCGCGTACAGTATTTTCCTTCAACCTCCGTTTGTCGTATTTGTACGATGTTTAATCTGTCGCGTCGTTCGATTTTTTCTTTTTTCTTTTTTCCAAATTTGTGAAATATCAATAATACCATACAAGTATCCATTCGTTGTAAGAAATTCACTTCACGTTTAGTTAATTTCGCGATAGTGTGTAAGGTAGTGTGACTGGATCCAAGTTCTTGAAATAATCGTCGTCGCGATCGGATATCGTACGGGAAAAGGCGACAAACGATAAGACGCGCAACATTTGTTAGCGAACGAGTCAGCGTTAGTTCCGATCTCGCATCTCATTTTCACAGTGATTAAGGTCGATCGTTTCGATATCGCGATCGAGCCATCGTACCAAATAAAATTTTATCTAAGACGTTACTAAAACCATCGGTTGCTACAGCCGAGTCGGGCGTCGTGTTACGTACGATCAAAATTAATATGCCGGCTGGACGCGTCACGAAATTAATTAACAGAATCGAATTCCCTGGAGTTTGGTTCACCCCAGCGAACGAAGCCGCGCGTCGAATCAGCAGTCTGGTTGGTGTCACGCGAAACCAAGGCAAGTCTTCGATTTCGCGTGAATTCACCGCAGGATGATTTGGCGAATCGGGCCAGGTGAACCAGAAGGAGAGTGCAGAGAGGGATTGAAGAGGTTAGGAGGGTTAGGAGAGTCGTGTCAGGTCATTCCGGCCGCATAAATAACATGTAAAGCAAGTTTTCCTCGTGCGAGGGTAGCATTATCATATCCCAGGGGTTAAACGGGGTGGAAAGGGGGCGGAGGTCGAAGCCGACGCGGCAGACGTATGGCGGCATTACAACGATGAGTCGGTGCATCGCGTCGTGTAGCTTGGCCAGGTGTTGGTACTTTCGTGTTTCCTTGGACCTGTCCCGCTGACGTAAGATTTCCTAAGGGAAAAGCACGCCTCAAAGATGGAACTTCAGACTTCATCGGCTTTCCTCAAGAACCGTGTTTCCCTCCTGCGTGTTTCAACCCCCCCCCCTCCCCCCATCTTTCGAATTTCTGGGAAACGTTCGCGTACCAAGCGTTTTGGGAACGAAGCGTAATTCTAAATCAGAAGAGACTTTGTCCTGATCTAATTCGATAGTCGAATAACGGTTCTTTTCCCTTTTCATCCCCTTTTTCTTTCCCCTTCCCCCCTCCTTTTGTTTGGTGTTCGATAAAGCGAAAAGTGTTCGATGAGAGGAATCTTTGATTTAACAACGGAGCGTTTAGAATTGTCAAGTGAAAGTTGAAAGTCGATTTAGTATCGCGGACGCGTGTTTTTCCATACTTTAAATTTCCCTATGGGATAGTATTATTGTTTATTTAATTTCGATCTCGTCAGCTTAGAAATCGATTTGGCTCGCGATTCCTTGCATTCATCCTTCCATACTTCGACGCTCGTTTCTCACACTCGCTGCTAACGGTCAACAGATCATTTTATTACGAATTATCCAACGATAGATATTCCATAGGATGCTCGATTTGATCTTTGCTATAAATTAAGTAGAATAAAGATATTCAAAGGACCAAAAAAAGAAAAAAGAGAAAAGAAGGAAGATAAATCCTGGGAAAATCTCAAGAGAACGAATCTCAGTGACTTACGTAGGTGTAACTGATGACATATAAGATTTCAGGTTTTTGGTATCTTCGTTCCGTTGAAGTTTAGTATCCGAAGAAAATGGAATTCTGCGAGGAAATAAAAAAAGGAGGGGGCGTGCTATAATCGTGCGTGCGAGAACGCGAGAAAAATATTCTCCGCTCGCGGTTCGCGTAATAAGTGAGACAGAGAGGAAGAGAGAGATTTAGTCTGGAATCCGATTTATTCGTTCGTCGGTTCGTGCACGCTCCAAGAATCATTCCTGGGGAATATAAGGGTTGGTGTTGGTGGTTAAAGCGTGAGAGAACCCGTAGAAAGGAAGATTTTCCGGTCTACATTTCCCGTAACGCTATCCGACGACTGACGTCGTGTCGCGACGTAATAATGCACGGGGTGAAAGTAACAATCGAGTAAACGCGAACAATAGGACGTTTTAGCCACGTTGAACGCTACATCGATAGGAGCGATTTCTTCGCAAGTCGAAAAATGATAGAGGAAACGTTTCTTCTTTTCTTCTGTCAACATATTCTTCCAGCAACTTCTTCGTTCTTAACGGTTGTATTCTATTCGATATAATTCGTTTTTCGATCGATATATTAACAAACTTTAATTAAGACAATGATCAGAAGTATGTCGTTACAACTTGTCATCCTCTTCACTGTACTAAGTTCAAGTATCGATTCGATTTTAAATTTATGCAACGGATATCGTTTCCTGACAACGAAGTTGTAACGAGAGTTTGGAGTTATGATAATACGATACTTTCATAATAGAAGGATGAGACAACTATGTATTCTATATTGGCGAACAGCGTAGAGACAGATGACAAACCACGAATTGTTTGCGAATACCGAATCGCGAAAAGCGAGGACGAGCCACAAGAGACCGGGTACTTGGTTTTCGGATTTGACTGTCTTAGAAGGGAACTAAGAAAGATGCGTTATTAATGAGAGAAGGTCATAGGGCAGAACGGAGTCGTAATTACGCCTGAAAAGGGTGATTATATATTCTAACGATGGCTTAGAGTATCAGTACCGGAGGAATATAGGTCGTTCGATATTAATTTTGTCGAATTAATATCGAACCACGGCCGGCCCTTTTTTTTTTTCACGCGCCACCCCTTTTGTACGCGAGATATTCAGCTTTGACCTGGATTTTATATTCATCTGTTTGCAAAGCGATCGCATTCGCGTTCCTCGACATTAATTTTACGCTTCGAAGACGCCCCAACGATTCTCGTGTGTATGCGTGGTGTCTATCCATAGACAGACACAAGCCCATAGAAAGCGAATTCTATGGATCGGGGATGCGCCTGTACACGGACCCTTTCGCCTGAGATACATTTGAAAATGTAATTTATCAAATATCATAATGTACGTGATAAAGCGATAAAGCGATAAAGCGATACTCTTGCTGCAGTCAGTAGCAAACAGAGAAATAGTTCGGCGAATCGCAGACCCACGTGTTCCCGTAGGTTGGCGTCCGAAAGTTCGCGCTTCGACGTATCTACGCCAATTGGTCGTAAGTATTTGACCGCTTTCATCGATTTCGTCGATTTTCGTAATAACAAAGCGAAGTAAAAGTGAATTCGATCGGGTTACGGAAATTAATGGCGACTTAACGATTGAAAAACTATAAAATTAGACTGATTATCGAAAAACTTATAAAGAAGACTCCGTAAAATAGCGCGATATTTCCGCAGAGTTCGACAGTATTCGCATATTGGTTTTTAAGCAATCTAGCCGTTCTACGCGTATCTACGGCTATCGTAAATATCAAGATCGTCGCAGTTGGATTTATTAGTTAGTTTTCTAACTGTAATATAAGAAAATATAACTTGTTAAGGGTAAGAGCGAGTGTCCGAGTATTTTTGAACGATACTGCAAATACAACGCAATGATCGTGACCGTCCCCAGAGATTATATCCCCTCTGGATCTCGTTAGAGAGGACACGTGATCACGATATACCCTACGCAATCCTCGAAGCCTCTCCAATGGGATAAAAATAATCGCATGGTTTTCTACTCTGCGCGATGTTGCGTTTGGCCGGGAGCCACGGGTACCTGCGCTTATTAAGGCAGACCTTTATGTCTACTGCTCGGTTGCACGTGACGATAGCGTCGAGCCAAGTACACACACGCGATCCAGAAGCCGAAACGCTAGGCCGTGACCCGTCTCGGATTATCCTCGACGTGCATCGATTCGTTTTTCGAATTATCTGCTCGATACGATTCGATGGGAATACCTTGCTGCTGTGTGTACAAATTTGCAGATTCTTTGCTCAGACATTTCCAAGCTGTTCAGTTACGCGTGAAAATTATTTGTTAAGCCGTGTAACATGCAGCAAACATGTCCACGAACGCCGTTCACAAGCATGAAAATGTTCGCGAACACGTTGTCCGAGCCGGTATACAAGATTCAGCGGAGTATGTTCCTCGAACGTGTTCGCGGATGTTGAAGTGGTCATCACTTCTGAGAAAGCTCTACGTCCGGTCTTTTTAGTCTTCTCAAGCACCGAAGCCATCGGCAGCGTATGGACTGGAAAGGCTGGAGCGAAGGCAGACCATAAAGAAGTAGACGGGCGACGATGGCGACACACCGTTAGCGCGCGGATCTGGGACCAGTTGAAATTATATTCCTTCTTTGTATTTACACCTCTGTATTAAGATATATCTCCTACCTTATAATTTATCCACGCGTTCCTTCCTTCACGCATCTAATAACCTCAACAGCGGACAACGTGCGAAGAAGTAACGATCGTATCTTTAAAACGGTTCGTGTTATTTGAGTAAAAGGTTTCGCGATTCTTCGATCAGTGCTGTTTGTATCAGCAGACTGAACGATAATGCAGTGTTACGAAATCAAGTGCTATAGTCGACAGTACGTGAAGCCTCGAGCCAGTAACTGTACGGTCGTTGATTGGGTTAAGAAAGATACATCTGTCTTGTGGAACGACGCGAATGGAGACTGATTCTAGCTCGGCAAGCATGAAAAGGGGAAAAAGTAAGCAACGTATGACACGCGTTCAACGACTCGTTCGATTTCTGTCTTTCGATCAACGAAATGGAGATTTGTATGAGAATGGATATCGTCCGAATAAATACGCCGTGAAAATAAAAATTTAGCGGAGGAAGATCAGTGAAATAGGAAGGAGTCGAAAGTAATTTTCGGAACATGCCTCGGATCATCGTAGATGTTCTCGTAGAAAGGTTTTACGACAAAAAAAAAAAAAAAGAAAAAAAAAACAAAAGAGAGAGATAAAGGTATAAAAATACAGAGAAGAAAGACAGAACTGTCTGGTATCGTAACGAATCTGTCTTCGAACGATGAATGCTTGTTTACTTTAAAAATTAAAAATTAGAAAGCGTCAGAAACGTTCCTTGAAAGAAACGAAACGCGAAACGTAAGTCGTCGGCCGGTTCCATTCGTGAGGATTCTATTTTGCTCTCTTGTTCTGTGTGTGTGTTTTTTTAAAATTAAATTACACGCGTTACGGATGTACGAAGCTGAAAACGTTGATCGATCCTCGCGTGATCCGATTTGCTGGTTCTTTGTTGAAATTCAACGGTAATCCGATTTCAATCGGTCACGCTGGTATCGTTAGAAGAGAAGTCGCGTCCCGAAACGCAGCTAACATTTCTGCTACCGTCTGATCGGTGATCTTCGCAGAAATATCGAAACGCCGAATTTCGTTTCGATTTACCTTACATTTTACGTGCGATATTTCTGCAAGATAATTTTGTCGGGTGATTTATCTCGAGTATTTTATTCCACGCAAATCGACGGTGGTTTTACAACGATACCTTTATCTTTCTGTTTCAGGTAAGTCGAGAACCATAAAAATACAGTTCGGTAGCTGTCGATGTGAGTAACGTTTGGAAAATTATTTTTTTCTCCGTGCATGGTAGATGGGAAACGTCGTTCTTTCTCTGTCCTGTGGACGCTGTAAATTTCAAAGAGAATTCAATTTTAAAGCGTACACTGTTTCACGAGGCAACTCGTAAACTACAATAGACATTAAGTGCCGCGTTTATCACGAAGACCTTCGCTTTTCTGCTTTCGTGCGTGACACAACTTCCATCATAACGTGTACGGCCCGCGTCGTATAACGTTAGGTAGATTAGAAATGCGAGGATCTTGATGAAAAACGTATTCATGTTCGAATATTAACACCCTGCGCATTATTAAACTCTACCTTCCATTTTTTAGTTGGTAATTAAAGCTGAAGTTTGCTTTTCTCTAGTCGCGCACTTTCTGCATTCGAAAGATTAATCGCTCTGCCAAGAGTTAACATCAACGATCCATTACTCGACTGCAAATCAAGTAGCTGGCTACGCACAATGTCGCTCGACATAATATCTCTTTTACGATATCGTTCGATGTACGATCGATGTCTTCGTCTTCTGTCCTTTTCTACGGGAAATTCACCTTTATTCATTTTTTAATTCAATATCGAACACTCGTTCGGTTCGGTCTCCATCAAGAGGATTAATTTAAGGACTTTATCGAGAATAAAATCGTACGATCGATTATTTGATCGAGTGGGATGTAAAGTCTTATCCATACAGAGGATCGCACTTGCAAATTTTCAATAATCTTTTGTTCAAACGAAATCTACCGTTCTTCGGCCTTACGTCAATGTTCATCAATCACTATTAACTTTCTTAGACCAAAAGATTAATTACGTACTTCGTTAAGAGTCATCCATCATATATATATATATATATATATATATATCTCGCTAGTACCGAAACTAATAGCTTTTATCCGGGTTATTAAAATCTACCGTTTTATAATACTATTCAAAG
Organism: Bombus haemorrhoidalis; assembly: GCA_014825975.1. Lineage (NCBI taxonomy): Eukaryota > Metazoa > Arthropoda > Insecta > Hymenoptera > Apidae > Bombus > Bombus haemorrhoidalis. The sequence goes on from CM026171.1 coordinate 850,596, forward strand.
ATATAGCCTTCAATGCTATTTTCCGAAGCGAACAGTGTTTCTTCCCTCGTTGTTCGTCGAATCGTAAGATATTTCAATTTCTTCGAATCTCACAATGTAGACTCGAGATGCGAGAAGAAATAGAAGCGTTGAAAGATAGATCGAGCAAATTCTTGGGATTTCTTTTCGTATCCGCGATGTAAATTCGACAGACTTCGATAATTTAAATTGACCGAGAAAAAATTGCGAACGAAACGTTGCGTTGATCCTCGACGGATCAAAACTAAGATCAAAGTTAAACGGAAAGTCAATCTCAATAGTTTCGATGGTGTATCGCGAGCGGAATGGTGGTTGCTGAATTCTCGTATTCAAGGAATCACGATTCTCGGCTGGCCGACAACGTTTCTCCCGCGATGAAAGATTCAGGACGCGTGTAATGCCAGTCTACGTGATCCTGTCGCCGGATGCAAATAATCCTCCCTTCCCTCCCTCTGGTATCACGTTTGCACGGTTTGGCATGTCGGTTCGACGCGCTCGGATTCTGACTTTTCTTCGTATCTTGGTAAAAGCGATCGCTTTTGACGCCGTCTTCACCTTCGTTCCGGCTGTCGATTTCGGTTCGCCGCAAACATCGCCCGACCGTCCACGAATCGTGACGCTCTTACCCTTGTCTGAAGCTCGTGGAAAGTTTTTCTCGAGACGGGAATCGTCGGAGGATGTCGACGAGAATCAATTAGAGTCCCACGCGACACGCGGGGCTGCTCTTTGAAGTTCTTTTTTCCTCTTTCGCTCGCTGAAAGCTCGTCTCGAAGGGAGAGGAGGCCACCGCTCGAGGACACCGTGTGGCAGACGTTGTAATTAGGTGAGATTAAGCTTCAGGCAGCTTTTCCTTGCTCCGATGTAGGAAGAATGGTTTACAGGAAATATTACCTGGATATTGACGTTCTACGTAGCCAGATACGCGTTGCTATTCAGTTTATGAAATTCCAATGTTTAATGAAATCGAAGGTAAAGAATATCGATGCTTAATAGAGTGTAAAGTACTTTATTTGATCGGAGAGTATCGAGAATTGCCGCTCTTTTACCTCTTTCGTTTATTTATCAACATAGATAACGTAAACTAACGCTGCGCACGGAGTAATAAAGATTCAAGATCAAAGGGGCCTCGTACGTTGTATGGAGCGTTGTTTGTCAAAAACGTTGCACCGTCCTTTGCTTACTTTATATTTAGGTAAAAACATGGCCAATATCGTGTAGCTTCTGGCTGACCTCAAATTTTTTCTCCATCAACTGTTGTGTCCGTTATAATCGTATTTGCTACGCGAAAGACAATGGCAGGAATCGGTGGTCGGTTTCGCAAGCCAAGTCGCCATATATCCGCGTATACGCTTTGTAAGAAACCTGAAAGCCGTTGTTACGATGGAAGATATAATTACGATCGTAATTCACGTACTACGAGATCGACGTAACCTCCCGTTGCACTTCGTTTTTAGTTTTCCCGCGTGACTTCATACCTTTCATGGTCGTTCTCTATTTTTAGATACAATAAGAATTCTTTTCTTCTTACGCTTTTATCCTACCGTGACATCATGCAGGATAATAAAAAAACAAGGTCGACGATTCTTCGAAAGGTGTCTGTAAAAGGTAAAAACCAGGGTTACGATGGTTTGAGAAATATTAACACGCGTTATATCGAACCACGCCATCGTACTCTCGAGACAATTACATGGCACATCTCATAGAATAGACATATATTATCGGACAATTTGGAAAGTTGCATCAGCAAGAGTCAGAACGCTGTTCCGTCCGTTTCATCAACGTTTTATCGGTTTACCGATATTCTCTTGGTCTTTCGCTTGAAATCCCCACGACTCTCTTCTTTCGCGGAAACGCGTGTATTTCATTTTAACGACGTTTTAGTCAATCTCTGTCAGTTGCATTGTGCAGCGTTGGCGGATCATCGAAGACTCTCGTCGCGAGAAGAATTCGGCTACGGCCGGTCCCCATTTCCGCGTTCCAGATCGCTCCACTCGTAAGTAATGGACGCGATTTTCAACGATTCGCACGGGGAATCGTTCGATCCAGGCCGAGGGGAACACTTTTCCATTAGCGCGTTTCGATTCTCCGCGGTCCATTCGCCGGAAGAACGAAAAAGAAAAGCAACTTGCACGGAAAGTTGTTACATTCTCCGGCTGCTGTTCGTTAGCCGGCCGGCCATTGTTTCCACTTTGTTTTACTCTCGCGTGCCATTTTCTCCACTCGTTGCTTCCAAACCCGAGGATTCCTTCCTTCCGAAAGACTATGAGGAATCGGAAAACCCTGTGCAACGTCTTGTCTATCGCCATCGCGTACCTCTCAATTCCGCGCGTTCTCAAATCCTCCCTAAAGTCTACATCTTCCGAAGCTTTCCCAACTCTGCTACGGATTTTGAATTTCTATCCCGATCTAACCTTTGTTTTAACAACATCCTTTAGCATCGTCGAAGCATCGAAAACGTTGCAAAAGATATTTCAAAGACGAAAGTCTATTTATTTGCTGGAAGTTGAAAATTTTGTCAAAATTGACGAATAAAAAGGTACGATCAGGTGTGTAAAATGATCCGAGGAACGGTTAATCTTAGCACTGGAATGGACGAACAACGTTTCACATTTCAGAAATTAAACGATTAACCTCGATAGGGTCGATCAATTTCGTTTCTATGTAACATAAATAACGTTTCGATATCCCCACGAACCTTTCCATTTCCTTCTTCCACTCGAGAGCACCGACAACGTTGCCCAACGGAACACTTTCCGAACACTTTCATCAACTCGACCAAGCAACAGGAAACCGGCAAACTGCAAACCCGTAAATCCCGGGCACGATATGAAGGATTAATCACGATCGACGGAGTTCCTTTCGCCGGTGCACCGGCTACGGTCTCCTTTTTGTCTCGTGACGCGAGTTCGATGAAAGGTCGCGATAAACCGGAACCCGGTACGGAATTGCCGCCTATCAGCCTCGCGTGTAAGCAAGAGGGAAGGGGAGTTTCATCGACGAGAAACTACTGTGAATACCAGCAATAGACCGGGACGATACGCGCGTATCTAAAACGAGCCGCGGGACCAGGCAATCGGAAGAATCGCGTTGCATTACGCGTATTCATCGACGAGACAGCGTTTCGATGAAAGATTCGAGAAGGTCGATCCGGGGATGATCAATTTTCGCGATAATACGGACGATCCATGGTACGATTCATTCGCCGAGGTTACGTGTTTTCAATAGGGAGATTGGGTGGAAGGAAGGAAATTCGGCGGAGGCAGAGTCTCGATGAAATTAATAAAGAAAACGCTACGCCTTCCAGAGTCAGGATAAAAAAAGAGAGAGGAAATTATCGAGAGTAGACCGTGAAATTCTAAGCTGTGCGAACGTCGTACATTATCGATCCTAAGAGACTAGTCTTGGAGTTTTGGCGACGGGTAAAATGGTTTACGATCGCTCGACATCGTTGAAGATTCTCACGCGAGAACGTTTAGGCTACGTCATGGAAGAATCGCCGTCTTTCAAGAAACATCAGTATGAAATTTTTAGGATATAATTGAAAAAGAAAGAAAAAAAAAAAGAAAAGAATTTCCAAGGGGAGTTAGGCAACTCAAAAATTAAAAAAAAAAAAAAAATTGGATCTGTGTTTAATTATCATATATAATTTGCACGAGCTGCCGTAGCTCGACAGGAGCTCGTGATCAGCGCCGTACGTTACATCTTCCGACTCCGTGTGTTAACAAATTTTGTTGCTTCAGATTATTTATATATTTGTAAAGAGCTGTTGCGAAGATTATCATTTATGTCTGTGACAGGAGAAAATAAAATTTCAAAAAAAAAAAAGAAAAAGAGAAAAGAAAGAAAGCTATGGGTGATGGAGGTAAACTTCGAAGAAAAGTTTTGTTTCGAAAATTTTCACATCCGTAAAGAACTCTACGACTTTTGATTTCGCTCCCCTCCTATATCCTATATAGCACCGTTTCACCGCAGGAAAAGAAATTGCTCCGTTATTTCTTTATCTCTATTATCGCACCAACTACGTTTGGCCAAAGTTTTACATTTTTTTCGAATTTTCGAGTTGCCGAACTTTCCTCGTCGGTTAAAGGCTGGAACGACGACCAGAATTTTCCTGATAATTTTCAAGAAATATCCGATTCAGAAATACGAATTTTTTCAATCGAATCGACGTGTTCACAAACGCGTACAGATATCGTCGAGAGTCGAAAGGGTTCGTTAACAAGAAATTCGTACAATTTTCCGCGTGTTGTTTGCTTACGTGTCCTGGCTTCGCTATTCCCAATGCTGGAGTTTGCAGGCGGAGCACGGATCGGTGACAATTTCGATCCATGAACGATGAATTATCGTTGTCGAACACGAGGAAAACTCCCCTCTGTCTGTACTAATTAACTCGAGTTCTGGCTAGAATTTGTTACTACGTGAAAAATATCCAACGACGCTCGAAACTCTGCGTTTTGTCTCCGTCTAATTTCTGAAACACAGAACATACAGGCTCGGAAAGTGGTTGATTTTAGATTCGCACAATTCTAATTATCCCGTTGTTAATACGCATCGAAGAGTCCATAATTATCGTTAAATTACTTTGATCATTCTCTTTCACGTAATCCTTTCAATGAGAATTTCTAAAATTTATTGGTCGTCCATCGATCGTTCGTTGAATTTATTATTTATAAGCTTTCTAGCCGTAACGACGTAGAGGAGGTATCGCGCATCATTTAGCGAGATTTGTTTGCGCTGGATTTATTAAAATCGTTAATTCACCTTTATTGAGTTTCGCATAAAAATCTTACATGTTCGATAAATCAATTTATTTCTTTGTGAGAAATTATACGAGAAGGTAATATAAATTTCAATCGAAAGAATTTGTTTAATCGCGAAATACCACAGTGGAATAACGAATAACGCATTTTCAAGCAATTCAGAGTGGATATATCGCGAGACGAATCTCGATTAGGAGAAAACACCACCGTAATAAACTGTTCTCTTCCTCGTATCTGTGCGTTCCAGCCGAAAGGGCAGCTGATCGACGAACAGCGGAGGGAAAGACACCGATCTCGTGTTGCTAGGATCGATTACTCGCCTACTCGTAAGTAGTCTCTCGGACCATCGCTAATTCTCTAATCGAGTACCGTACTGATTAACTCGCGTGATCAACCCTAGCTACTCTTTCGGCTATCGTCGACCAATCGCAAATAAGCCGAGACCTCTGTCTCTGTATACCCCTTATTTGCGTCTTCTTTCTTCTTTGGGAGGGAAACAGAAAGAGGCAGAGATAGGGATGTAAAGAAGGGAATAAAAAGAAAGGGAGAAAAAGGAAGGAGGGAACGTGGAGGAGATCGAGAGGAGAGAAGAGAATAGGAACAAAGGTAGAGGAAATAAATAGAACGCGGAGAAATGGAAAGGAAGGAGGAAGAAAAGAAAGTAAAAGGGAGGAGGAGGGTTGAAAAGGAAAGGAAGACGTAAAAATGTTGGAAGAGCAGGAAGACGCAACGTAGAGCTTAGCCTAGCGTTAGGAGAGCTTGTACCGGAATTTCCAATTATCTTACGCTAAATCTACTGCGCCATAACTCGATCAAGACTTTTAATCATGTATCTGATCCGAGCTTTTTACAAATTTCCAACTATCGCAACGCTCTGAATTTTAACTAATTAGGTCAACAACGGCTAATTACTATTGCAACCATGAATTAAATCTGTAGGAGGTTGATCTGTTTGAAAAATTTAGTAATCAGGAAGTTTGAACAGCCATTCTGAACTTGCCGCCTCCTTTTGCTATATTTATTTTACAATTATTCTTTCCTCTCTAGCATATTTATATCTTAGTTGCTTTATTTCTTTTTCTTTTTGCGACGATCGGGGGCGTTTCGCGCAGCCCATAATCCAATCGTAGAAAGATATGCGAACAAAAGTCTCGTATACGTCAAACGATCGGAGAAATAGTCGAGTCGAAAGGTAAGTCGCTGGGAAAAGCTGTTGGTCGTAAAGAAGGAGAATAATATACGGCGGAGTGTATAATCCAGCTGGGTAGCTGAAGTCGTATTTCAAGCTTAAATCGCGATTATCGAGCTCGGTCGAGTCAGCACTCTGTTAAAAAATGAAATTATCAGCAGCTTTTCGAGAAGCTTCCGGTTCGATTTAAATTCACGGTCGTTCGTCGCGTTTCCGTCCTCCGTTTGCCGTACGAGACGATCTTCTTTTTTCAATTTTTCGTCTTCCGAGAGGTGATAGAGCGAGTGAGTGAGTGAGAGAGAGAGAGAGAGAGAGAGAGAGAGAGAGAGAGAGAGAGAGAGAGAGAGAGAGAGAGAGAGAAGGTGGGGGAGAGGAGAAAGGGGCATGCTCGATGCGCGAACTGGGCTATTTTGTGGCCGGAGAAAGAAATTGATACTCCACCCCTCGAATCGACTGCAACGGCTGGATTCCGTCGACGGCACATCGAAGGCAGGGTGGTGGGATCTGTGGGCTTGGAAACCGACGAATGATCACGTCGTTAGTACCCTCGACGCGATCGGGCGATTTTTTACGAAATATCGACGGTACGAATTCGGTGAATCGAGCCGAGGTTCGCGAATAGAATTCGTGATTTCGTCGCATAGAATGGCAGGACGGATAAGTGAATTTGTGGGTAATAGGCCATTGTGTGTTTGAATATAAATGTTTCATTTTGAATTCCCATTGTGTAAGATGGAGGCATTGCCGTTCTTTCGATTTGAATTAGGGTGAATAAAGGAGACAAAAGTAATTCGATCGAGAGATTCGAAGAGCCGCATGAAATATGTAGTAGTACACGCCGTTTAGGAAATTCATGCAGGATTTTCAAGATAATTTCAAACTATCTCTTTGGAATCAGAGTTTTAAGAGAAAGCGCTGGACGCCCGTTTCGCTGGTCGTTTGCTTTTTATCGGATAACTTTTAATAATTCTCGTTTATTTAATAATTCTCGTTTGTAGGATTGGAACTGAAGTTGACATTCGAACTAAACTTCGTTACAAATACAAGCTACTACCCCCGTTGAATTAAAACCGTAATCCCTGCCACAACTTCCACTCGTATTAAATTCTCTCGATCTACGTTTCGTTCAAGACCAAGCTATTTCCCGTTACCTCGAAAAGTATTACAGTTCGGTATTATCAAAGAGTCGGTGTTATGCGGACAACGCTATAATTTTGTCGAACGATCTATAATATACCTTACCAGAAGAAATATAGAAACGTACCACGGAATATCTGCGTTAAAGTCCACCGCTAAATTCCTCCAGAGTCCCCAGTAATTCCTTATCGGGTATCAATATTAAAGGGTGATCCGCTTTTGCACCTGTCAAATACATCCCGAAATCCAGCGAAAGAGCCTCGTACGTAACCTGGTACGTCGATCGTAGCTAGTTGAAAACCGATTAGGACGAATCACGGCGGGTATTGTGTTCAAACACGATGTCTCAAAGGATCGGAAACCAGCTCGAATTTGATCCGGTCGAATCTCCACTCGAGTTTCCAGCCGCAGGTTAAACTTTTCCCATTTAGCTTAGCGTCCTCGCTATCGGGTCAACGTAATCGCGACGGAGTTTCGCGGTCAACCGTGTATCATCTTGCCCGTCTCGTCCGATGAGATCTCGCAGACCACTTTTGGCTTCTCGTTTCTCGAAAAACAGATCGTTCCTTCCTTCGGTTACGCCTAATGGGGGGGAAAGTAACGTACGAGTGGACCGATCGTTTATGCGACGGCAAGTACTTTTTCTTTTTTTATTACCGAGCGGTGATTAGCGTTTCGACTTTATGGAAGATTATACAAGATTTGCTCGTAAACAAGCACTCGCTCCATATAAAGTACTCGGTTGCGTTCCGTTTTATACTCGAGGACCTAATTATTCGCGGATGGAACATTTTCCTTCCTACTTTATATTAAGACTTGCTCCGCTACTATTTTCCGTGTTAGTGTCGCCGATATTTCTTCAGCTTTGCCATTAGGGCTTGCTCGCGTGTACACGCGCGTACACTTGTAGACCTGGGAAATTTATGATCAGTAGGGTAATAAAGTCGATGACGTGGAGGAAGTGCGGTTCGATACAAGGGCTGAACGCCGAATAGGTCGTCGGAGTTCTCAGGATGTCGTCTAGCTCCGACGCAGACCAGAGACGTTTGCAATTTGCGTTAAAAAATTATCTAACGCCAGTGGAAGATGCGCTTAGCCTTTCCCAAACGATATATTTCTCTTCGTAATATCACGTAGAGAAAATAATCTCAGTTTATACGTTTTTAACGATATTTTGTGTTTGCACGTCGTTCGTTGCACGTTTCTTTCTCTTTGTGATGTGATTGATAATTAATAGTTTGGGAAATTCGAACTTTCGCAAAGTGACATTTCACATGCGCCAACGTCGTATTTCTTTTTAGAGGGTTGTAAGAAGTCGATGGGGACGTAAGCGAGTCCGGAAAGCTCGCGTGTCGATTAGCGAGCGCGGAACGTTTGAACGGCGTTGGGAAATTTAAAATGGAAATTACCATCGATAGGTATATCTAAGGGAATTTAGACTATCACGGAGGGGGGGGGGAGGAAGAGGAGGAAAGGCTCGTACAGTGTTTCCCCATGAATATTTATCGTGTTAGCGGTATCGACTAAGTGGGAATTTCATTCATTGTGAAATCGTGTGCCAACGCGATTATTTATACTTGTAGTACATAGGTGATTGGAGGCTTTAAATTCTCGAGCTCTGGTATCCAAAGAAATAAATTTGAAAATTATGGAGTTCGAGGCTGGAAGTTTGTAAATCATTGAAATTCGCAAACTCCTGTAGACTGGCAAATTTTGGGATTCCAGCATTCCAAAAGTTTAGAAGTCGCTAACACGAAAGCTCGAAAGCTTCGATCGCGTGGATTTCTAAAAGCTGCCTTATAATTCTAAATTCGATAATCGTGAATTCACGAAAATTCTAATCTCCTGATCTAATCGTTGTGAAATTTAAAAATTCTGTGCTCCGAGAATTCTAAACTCGACGGTTCGAACTTTACATCTCCGAACTCGCAGAATCCTTCGTTTCAGAATTCTAAATTCCGAATTCTTATTATTGCTTATTAAATTTATACTCCACCGGTATTTCCTGATCGTCTTCCTTTTATCAGCAGAGCAGCGCGACTTTCTATCGGACATTTCGTCATTGGTTTAATCGTTAAATAATACGATTGCGCTTGAAAAGGGAACGGTGCTAAACAAAGTGACCATCGACGTTCACGGGGTTGCGTTTAAGGTAGCCGAATGGAAGTTATTGGTGGAGGAAATTGCCTCGGTTATGATTTTATGACGCTCGTTTACAGAAGCTCCATGTAATAAAGCGATATCGATTTACAAGCGGCAACGATCCTGGATATGGTGAACGTTTCGACTCGCCGAATTGCTCGGAGAATCCGGTTTTACGCTCTGTTCGTGGTGGGCAAGGAACACAATTGATTGCTCCTATTCCACCTCCTTCCGATATTGACTTAACACTTAGCTGCTCTATCCAATGGCGAAACGAAACGGCCGACGAATCAATGTGACTGCAGCAACCAGCAGTTTCAACGTTGACAACGCGAACATCGTCTATGCCACTTGTACAATTCTCGTTTTTCGATCGATTTAAAGTTATCTCTAATTGGTCTCTTACGCGGCTGGACGGGATGCTATAATTAGCGACACTTTAGAAAAGTTAGAAGTTATGATCGACAAAAATAAACTCGTTGTATCTTTCACGCGCGGTCTACGCATTCGAATTATAAGGTTTTAACAAAATTGTATTTCTCGTGTGAAATTATAGACTAGAGACGTACGCATCGTGACGATAAAATCCTTCGATATTTATTTAATCGGTTGAGATCGATTTGATCCGGATTTACGAGAGAATAAAAATAGATGGAACGTTTTCCAATGATAGTAATTACGGGTCGTCACTTAATTTCCATCGAAAAAAATTCAAGGTATTTGGTTCCGAGAGGAAAAGAATTTAACGGAGAACGAGTGGTCGAACGAATCGACCATCTCGTTACACGAGGAAAAAACCACACGAATCGAGTGGATAACGATGCGACAAGATCTTTTCCATCCTGTAACGAAATATCAAGCAAGGTCGAGTCGTAATTAACGTAATACGATGTATTTCTGCGAAATATATCGTCCGTTCTCAACGAGTCTGACGAACGTAGGCCTGGCCGATTACGAGCAAACATCGTTACATAATCGCGAAGATCTCTCCGACGCGGTAGTCGATTCTATTTTTACGACGAGTATTTATTTTATCCTCAATTTCTAGGCATTTCGTCGAGAATTAATCGGGCAACTCTTATACTTTTATCGACTGACGACCAACGGTTAATTTTTCTCGCATTTCCTAATTATTCAAGGATGGAACGAGAGAAATATCGATGCAAATTTCCCCGTAATTGCTTGCAACTGGCGCGCCGCGACAAACTTTGAAACTTGCCACGCCGCTTGTGCCGAGAACAATTGCAAATTAGTTTAGTTACATCAGGGAAGATGGCGAAGAAACGTTTCGCGCAAAACGGTACCTCTGCCATCTACGCGATAGGTATCTGCGTTCCTGCAAATAGACGCGCGCACGCTTTTCTCGATTTGCGTCAACAATACGCGATTGCTTCTAAAATGGAAATACGAGAAATTCCGCTTACCACGTTTTTCAGCTATTATTTTCATTTCTAATTTTGTTACCGAATTACATTTCTCTCGCCAGTAAGCAAGTGTCCGCGTACCTTTGAACAATAACTGCGACTTGGTGGCACAATTGCCTTCTTCTAAAGGAAAGAGAAAGGAAGAAGAGAGGGAGAGAGATTTGATAAAGTCGAAGAATGTAAAGAGAATTTCGTAAGGTTAATGGCACGGAATAATTGTCCCGTTCGCCTTGACACGCGATGATCTTGGATTCGGGTTATGGGATTCGTGCCGAGATGAGAGGATCTCGGCCAATTTGTCTTACAAGCCACGGACTGGATAACGATTAATCCAGTTACGTGCACCTTCTCTCTAAAGAGCAACATTACTATCTGACGTGCAGCTTCCAACAAGCTGACTGCCACAACCTGGTAACGAGACGCGGACACGATGCTTGGATAACGAACTAGCTTCAACCAACTTTCCTGCGCTTTGTATATAAGGCGAAGCTGCTATGAATTCTGCCTCTTGCCTGCGATGGAAATTCGACAAACGGGAATATCTATATTTTTATTCCTTTATTTTGATAAATGCCGCTTTTAATTTTCTGCTTTTTATTTCTGCTCTTTCGAGATATTTTCTATTATGGTCATCGATACGCGTGTGAAGTTACGGTCTTTCGCGGAGCAGAGACAACGAAATTCAAGGAGATATTTTCACGCTTTCGGAAAAGTCAGCGACGCTTTTAACAAAACGACGGAAATTGCACCCAAGATGCTCGAACACTCGCGATGGACAGCTGGTACGTATACGAGTCGTTGTACGAGTCTAACGAGATAATGGGTGGATCTACGGGAAAATGGGAAATGTCATAGAAAATGTGTTTTTCAACAATATGATGTCGTAATCTCGTATTTTCTCGTATACCGAAATGAAACGTCATCTTGCTCTGTATCGTATTAGACCTTTGCTTATAATTTCAAGCAATACGCAACACGTTAAACCGTAACAAATGAAAAGCGTTCGCTTTTCGTTTAACGCCACAATTTACCTCTTATAATTGCGGTAAAAATTTCCCCCCACTCCCGTTGTCTCCACAAATGTTATCGCACGGAGTTGTCTATCGTTATTAAAATTCCTACTCGATCGCAAACATTACTCGCGTATTCCCTTTCGATTGCCCTTTGAAACACAGCCACAGGTGGTCTGAGAAGAGGCAGCGGTAACGAAACGTAAAAACCCTGTGCCGGACATGGATGCGTGTTAACCGAACAGGGGACGAGAACGTTGGCGCGGTCGCGGGTCAGACAGAAAGATTAATATCCGATTCGATAGCGTTCGAAATAATTGCGATTGACAGGGAATAAACTGGCCGTGATTGGAACCGCGTCGCGACGTCGGTGGCCAGACCACGTTAAACCGCGAACCGCGTCGAAATTCCTGTTCGCTGTTGCGACCTCGTGTCGCCCCTCTGTTCCACGTAAATGTACCGTGTTAACTGCCGCGCGACGGAAGCTGCGAGTTTCCAATGATTCGATCCGTGATGTCTGTGGCACGGTTAAACGACAAGTGGCCCGTTAAAACGAAGGAATCGAATTGCGTCGTTGAAATTTAATCGGCTGTGCGGATTTGGCGTTCACGGGATAATCGTTTTCGATCGCTTACCGTATGCGGTCGTCGTGCCACGTTTGCGGAGAAGATGCGATCGTTCGACTACGGTTCTCCGTGCATTGCGTTTCCGAAACGCGAGGAAGAACGTTGTTAAACGTTGTTGAAACGTTTGAGACGTCGAAAGATGTTGCCCTGAAATTACTCGAAGCGATAAATCGATAATTCCTGGTCAAAATTTATAGGTCTGCGATATTTTCGGCGGCTTAAATGATTTTTGGTAAAGTGCACGAACTTTATGAAAACTTGTTTTCCTCTTTGCATTATGCACGTATCTTCTCACGTACCTTCCATTCTCATTTCTTTCGGTAAAATCGGACACGACGCGTTATGCGCGTTGCTTCCATATACGAGACGATCGATCATAACGCGCATTGCACATTATTCTAGCGTAGCAACGTGGTCGAAGCCAACGTCGATGGTTGGATCGTGAAAGGGATGTAATTTTCATGGAGACGCAACGTCTTCGAGCCACGTGCGCCATTTCTACGCGTTCATTGAGCAACGCAGACGTTGTTATATCACAGCTGGAGCTGGTTCAACGCGACGATTTTTACCCGTTCGTTGCGTCACGCAAAGAATTTCCACGACGAGTATGTTCGTTGCTAAATTGGAAATTGTAATTGACACGGTATTCTCGTAGAACGACGAAAGAAGTTTGATTCCGGTTGCTGCCATATTTTACGTCCTTTGCTTCCTTAACGAACTTTAAACGTGTTTTTATACGCATTGATACGTTTGAAACGCATAACACCGTTAAAAATTCCAAGACGGCGAAACGACGCAAATTTTCAGGACGTCGAGTATTCATCGTGTTTCTTCTTTCTTTATTCCTGCAACGAATAACCGATAGCAATGAGCTATATTAAACGCGCGATATCGCGTAATAAAGCCACCTTGTAATTACTGCTCTGTAAGGAAACTAAGCGTATCTGGATTGAGGTGATTTCTAGCGAACTATTCTAGTGATTTCAACGCGCATAACACGACTGGTCCTTCGACTTTCTCATGTTTCACGCAGTACACACGTAATAGTTACGCGCGATTATCAGCCACTAGAAGTGAAATTAGCTGTCAATAGTTAGACATTTCCATGTATACGAGAGTTACGCAAACGACTAGCCGATAAATTCCGTTGTTATCTAATACATCTAGATCCTTGGAATTTGCAGATCTATCGTTCTTCGAAATGACGAGCTTCCTCGACCGAGTTGCGAAACTAAACAGGTTCACAGCAACGATCAAGAATTTTTTTGATCCGCGATTCGAGCACTTCTTTCGCGTACCTTTCGCGCCTTTCCTCGGGAATCTTGTTTCAATTTTATCCGGACACGTTCAAATCGTAGATCGACCATCGAAGCTCTTTGAGTACCCGCAGAAAATGAACGGAATAGAAACTGAACAAGAACGTCGTTGAGAATATCGACAAGAAGCGAGGAAATGATTGATAAAATATTGAAGGGAAGATAACGCGATTTACGTCTACAACGAAATTAACGTTGTGAGACGTTATAAAAAATAGATCCTTCTGAAAACAAACGAATAATACGTCGCTGAAATCTCTATCGAGGATAACCAGCATAACGAGGATAATCTAAAGATTTGCTGTCTTTATTAAACGTCGTTCTATCGTGGGTATTTGTACGCGGGATGAACGTATTTCACGAATGTAAAAGAAACTGCGTGGAAGGGAAAGCCACGGTATCGACGTGTTCGTAAGAGGACGAGATCGATGATTTACCCGTAGGGGTGACTATTGGGAAAACGGATACGCGCGCTATGTTTTCTCGCAGCTCGCATTCTTGTCTATCAAGGATAAAGCTTGACATTTATCGTGCGAGGCCAAAGCCGATAAAGCGGATTTCAGGACGGCAGACAGAAAAGTCGCGACCCGTTACGCAACTCCACCAGAGAAGCTTTATTGCAAATTAGCTTCTCCCTTTCTCTACGGAACGAGCAGGATCGTGAAGGTTTCGAGGCGTCGAGAAGCGAAACTCGCGATCAAAGCTGTAACTGATATAAGCCTTAAACGGTGGTCCACTCGGTACCGACAGTCTGATTCGAATTTACAAAATCCCTTAATCGCTCGCCAAATACCGAAAACGACGGACATCTTTCCGCGAATCTCCGAGACTGCGACAAGGAGGCGATCGGTGCGGCGATGACTAAAAAATTTTATTCTCTCAAATGCAGTAATTTTCGAAATGACAATTTATCTTCTGTAAATTTCCAAAATTCTCGAAGACACCATCTATAAGGGCAATGAATGCGAATGATAAAGTATGAAAGATTTTGATAAATTTTAAATACATTTCCAGAGAATTTCTCTGGACGATGATTCGCCTTTTATAAATATCTAGAACTCGGCGAAATAAATCCATATGGACGATGGACGCGTGGGTAGCAGGGACATAAAAATTTGATAGCTGTTAAATTATCTAAAACGCGCTTTCTAATTTTCGATAGTGTTGTAACTTTATCGACTGTGTCACTTGTCAAATCTTGTCTCTAGTTCAAGTCCACTCGCTGCACCTTTCAATTTCCCGGAAATAGAAATTTGGCAACTCCATTAATCGTGGTAAACAGACCTGACATTATCGATCGCTATCGTTAGATTCGAAGCTGTAATATCTTACATTGAATCTTGGTTATGCGATATTTCAGTATTATATAATATATTTCTTGCTGAATTCACGCTACTTTGTTATTTTATGCTTTAAACAGACGAAGTTTGTCTCGTGAAATTGGCACGACTACCCGTTCGAATATCGTTGCGCGTGAGAGTTGTAAACTCGCCCAAGTCGAGAAGTTTGAATAAAACTTTATATAGAAATTTTCTCCAAGAGATTCAGCGTAAATTCTTTAAAATTAAAATTCCCAACGCTATCTACGTTCCCGAACAAAAAGACAGCGCGTGGTACAAATTGGGAAAATTTTATTGAATAATGAAACAAAATATACAAAGGTATGTTTAATTAACTTTACAGATAATTTTTAATGTACGCTACATAGCTCTGAAGCGAAAATAAACATCTTTTCCTGCAAAATTAGAAATAACGATTCGGTGGGACAAAATGACGGTGACATGCTGCGGAAAAATGAAAAATTACTTCTATTCATCAAAGATATCGTCATATTAATATCTCATATTAATATTAAATATTAATATTTATTTTTTTTTTTACAACTTTTCGTTCCTTTTGCCAACGATCTAAATATCTTTCTCATTTCTTCTTCTCTTACTTTTTTCTCACTCTTCCACGATGCGTCTGTTCAAATTATTTACATTCCGCGATTCCCGTCTACTTTGATGAACTGCTTCTATCTTTTAAATTTGCTGATCATTGTAAAACTTTGATCTTTTTCCAAAAAAAAAAAAAAAAAGAAAAAGAAAGTGTAGCGAACCGATTAGCAGCGACATTGTCCTCTTAGAATACGAAATTTCGTCCTGCGATATGCGCTGTACGTGCTAAACCTTCGATAAATTATTTAATAACTTGCGATTTTGCATCTAACAAGTGTTTGTACCTTGTATTGCGCTCTCGCAAAGCGTTGGACGAAAAAAGAAGGAAAAAGGATAAATTTGCAAACATTTTCCAGAAATGTTATACTATCCACTGGAATCTCTCTGTGTTTCATTTCCTTTCCATCGCTGATAAGAGTATAATATAGTCGCAGTTATTGATGTATCGGTTGTCATACATCGATTTGTCAATTACCATTCGATTATCCAAATGATCGCTTCTTATCCATTCGATAACGATTATCAGCTCTGCGAACACGTCGAATAATCGCTAGGTTTTTCATGACAGTCGATTTCATCGGTTCGCGAATCGTTAAGTCCCGTTGCCTAACTAATCGCTGTATAACTGACTGTTCATTATCGTCGAATCGAATATTAATTGAATCAACCGTCGCTGTACGCAATGTGTCAATACCGAAATTAAGTTTTTTCACGTGTGCGGTTGGCAAAAAGAGGACATTTTACAAGACGATTTAGCATCTTTCTGGACGAAATTTGGATTTAAGAAGTCATTTGTGAATGATATTCTTCCTCCTCGTTCCTTCGTTTTTCGCGTATCAATCTGATCGGTAAAATCGTTTGTTTTAACAGTGATCGATGGCACATTTAGCAAACACGTTGAAACGATTCTAAAAGTTTGCTCACGGACGGATAAGTCGAAAAGCATTTGTCGAAAAAGTAGAGCCGCGAAGGATCGAGATAGTTGTGAATCGTCGTTAGTTCGAAGATTATTTTGCAACGCGATTATCGTCGTAGCTTTCTCAGGTGCGATGACGCAAACGTATAAATAGCCTAGAGCGCAAAAGTAAAAAATTTCGTCATCGCGTCGCTAAATGGTTAATCGATGTTCGTACACGATGTAAAGGGAAACTTAAACCAACGTCTTACGTCATTTGTGTATATGCGTACACGTGTGTATATATATATATATATATATATATATATATATACGCTGTTATCCAAAATCAACTTACTACCTTTGATAGAATGTAATTTAACTAGAAGAATTTATAAATTGAAATGTCCAGGACGACATTATCTTTGATTACAGCCGACGTGGAATATTATGACGCGTGAAAATTTATTTTTAAACGTTGATACGTGCAATTCGGAAGTTGGAAGATCTGTAAATTTCACGCAGCAGTTTCGTCATCTAAAACGTTCGTTTCATTGATCGTTTGGTTATCATCAAGTTATAAAGAAGATGAAGTATGTTTTCCGAAATTAATAGAGACAGACTGTCGCGATTAGTACTGGCAATAATATTTTAAATCATTCGCGTATCACGTATTCGCGTAATAAAAAATATTTTGAGTATCATCGTGTATTTCGATATTTGTACGTCTTACGTATCGTTGCACGCGTGAGCTACCAAATGTACGTTTAACATATCCACACTCGACCCTTCGCTGCAAACGGTAAAATTCTCGTTTCGCTTAAAGCCGAAATCGATACACGAAGACGCGTATGGCAACGTAATATCAGGGCTCGGTTAAATGGCGGAGCGGTTAGAGCAGAAGGAGGGAAAGGTCGTCTGCGAACTCGCACGAGGCAAGGCCTAGACGACGAAAGACAGTGACCCTGTGTGAGATTCTGTTGGGAAGGGGTGACGTTATCCTGGCGGGATCGATCCAGCCGCAACTGGAAAAAGAGAGAAGGCCGTTCGACCCTGGTTTCGTGTATCGCGACTCGTGCTTTCGATTTCTCGATTAGGGTAGTTCTCTTATCGTCCTTTGCAGCCTTCGTCGAAGATGAAGGCTGATTTTCGAGCGTCTGCCGCTCGTAAAACCTGCGTCTCTACCAGACGAACGAAACAGGGGAAACAAAAATGAAGTAGACAAAGGCGAGGGGAGGGAACGATTTATTAGTCTACGTCCATCCCCGTCGCGCGAGCATATCGTATTTCAGTTTTCACAGTGGGCGAAGGGTAATCCTTAGCCGCTCCCTTCCCGGTTTACTCCCCTGCAAGTTTTTCTCTATCGTTTTTCCTTCACCGTAGCCAGTGACGATCGGGCTACGCCGACGCTCGGGAATTTTGTCCGCTTCTCGAATGAACTCTGAACTCGGAAATATAGGTTGATTTTGAAGCTAGTAGATAGATTCGACAATTTACTTAACAAAATTGTATGTAAGAAAAATTCTGCACGATTCGGCAGTGCTTCGCGCGATCCGAATAAAAATCGAAAATTCCTCGCGATCTTCCTGTCGCTTTTAACTTCGATCGACCGATGCATTCGATCGAATAAACGGAAAGTTGATTCGACTAAGAGCGTGGCGACGATGAGAAGAAACGGTGGAATCGCATCGGTAACGGAAAACGGTACTCGAAATGGCGGTGTGTGGACGAAGGGCGGCGGAAGGAGAGAAGACTCTCGCGGTCACGTGTTCGATTTGCTCACGGGTCGACGGTCACCCTACGAAATTCCCGGTGTCGTAGCTCGATACGCCCCGGCTGGTTGGCCTTCGAACCACCTAGACGCTCGTAAAGGCCACCACCCTTCCCCAGAAAACTCGATTCTTCCTTTCCACCCTCTCGCTTCATTTCAGCTTTCGTCCACAGGCGACACCCAAAGTTCTCGTGAACGTCCGCTGGTTTCAGACACCGCTGCGAGCAACAGGCCCCCTTATCGACCGTGTTTTCCGCGTATTCCATTCCCGTTTCCCTGCCAACAACCCCTCAGCTATTCGATGCCGCCTTTCTGCCGTACCACAGCTATCTGGGATTGCCGGGGTCGACCAGCCGCTGTTAGGCAACTTTTATTTTGCCGATTGCGTTCTCGTGGCTCCGCCAAGGGTCGCTTCTAACAGGGGTGCCTAGTCAGGGGATGGCGAATTTCGATCGGTCGAAGGTCTAACGACGTCCGATGACTTCTGATACTATCCGAGAAGCTTGTTTGTCGCGAGTCTATATTTTAGCGCGTATCCGCGAGCAAGGCAGATATACCGAGCCAAAGAACGTTCCGCTTGAAACAAATTACAGGGGTGAAAAAAAAAAAAAAGGATGCTTCGAGGAGGAAAGAATTTGCCGAAGGGATACGCCATTCAGACAGTTTCCAAAAATCACATAATTCTTTCACTTCCTTCCAGCCGTCTTTTTAGCCGTTCTTTTAGCCGTGTAAAATATTGCGTTAGTCGTCTGTTAAAATTCGACACGTCGCAAGGATGAACGCACAGAAAATTTGCCAGCGAGAAACATCGTTTTTCTCGAAACTACGTTTTTTGACTCGACACACCACGGATTCTCTCATCACGAACGAATACTCTGATTAACGTGCACGTCGTAGAGTATGTTCGATATCTCGGTTATTTAATTTTCTAACTACTGGAGTTTTTACATTTACTAAGCTATTCGAAAAAAGTTTAGGCGATAGATTCATGCTTAATTGGAATTGGAAGAAATTTTTCACTTTAAATATTCCGATCTTTGCGTGTTCTAGTAAAAAGTGTTTATAATATAGCGAATAACTTTGCCATTTCCTCTTAAGCCGGAAAGTTACACGAATGTGATCTAAAAAAAAAAAAAAAAAAAAAAAAAAATCGAAATTTTCCATTTCCCACTTACAAACGAAAAGTTTTAGATATCTCAGAGTGGTGTATTCCGATGATTAATGGCGCGCTCTATATAGTAATTGTTTCTCAGATCCGACAGTTCACCTTGGTATTTTATCACCATTATAAAATGGAAGGACGAAGGCAAACACGAACGGCAAGCGGGGTCGAAGAGAAAGAGCGAGAGAAGAAAGCGAACGAATTGAATTTACCCGTTAATCGTTGCCCGCTTCTGTTCCCGTTTTGCTCGTCGCCGAGTAAACGGGCGTCTGGTTATGCATCTCTCTCCTGTTTTCTATCCTCGTGCAGCAGCCGAGAAGCGACGTTGATTAACGAACAGTACGCCGGCTGCTTTTTCGAGATGCCGCTCTCTTGTCGCCGCTTGTTCTCGCGTTTGATTTCCACACGTAGCTGTCGTTTTAATTTGTCTGCTTAAGCCAGAGCAGCGACTGCGCGAAACGATTTGTCGCAATTTTTCTGCACCTTGATAGACAGGATTTTTTTATGCGATTAGTAAAATGTTCCGATAATTACGGTGATCGTTTTCTTTTCGTTTAATCGATTCTTATTTATACATATTATATTATATTTTCTGCACGTTGATAGACAGAAATTTTTTATGCGACTAGTAAAATGTCCCGATAATTAGTCAATGGTGATCGTTTTCTTTTCGTTTAATCGATTCTTATCTATACATATTATGTTATATTTTCTGCATGTTGACAGACAGGAACTTTTTATGCGACTAGTAAAATGTCCCGATAATTACTCATAACGGTGATCGTTTTTTTTTTCATTTAATCGATTCTTATCTATACATATTATGTTATATTTTCTGCACGTTGATAGACAGAAATTTTTTATGCGATTAGTAAAATGTCCCGATAATTAGTCAATGGTAATCGTTTTCTTTTCGTTTAATCGATTCTTATCTATACATATTATATTATATTTTCTGCACGTTGACAGACAGGAATTTTTTATGCGATTAGTAAAGTGTCCCTATAACTAGCCATAATCGTGATCGTATAAAGGTGATCGTTTTCTTCCCGTTTAATCGATTTTGATTTATACATATTTACAGACAACTTTTAGTTCCGCGTTATCCTAATACGTTACAAAAAGAAGACGATTTTTCTCAACCACGAAATTTTTCCTAAATGTTCCCTTTAGCCATCCTAGCTTAGCGATCGTATCAATATCGCTTTCGTTTTAACGGAGCGGAAGACTTTTAACGTTTGAAAAAAATCTGTAGCGGGAAATGGAAACTCGTTCTCGAGGATTAGAAAGGTTAATACCGTACTAAAATACTTTTATAATATCGATCGATATCGAACGACAGCTCCAGTTAATCGAACAAACATTTTTACTTACTAATGCTTTCTACCTTATCAAATCGTGTTAATAAGTCAGGAAATAATGAATCGTAAAGGACATGCGAAAGAAACTGGCAGCGATTATTAACGAACAGCTATATCCTTGTATTCCGTAGCGCAGGTACATTGTCGCTGAATTAATAATCTGGTTTTTCCCATTCGTTGCGCGCTCGTTGGCCGTCGCCGAACAAAAGTAACCTCGGAAAAGTGGCTTACATTTATAAGCTTATTTCAGCATTATGTAAATGCGTTGTACGTGTCCGCGAGCAGAATTTCGCGGGGATCGGAATTTCGCGTTGGCAAAGTTTCCTTGTTAACGTTAGCACGAGCGAGAGATCGGTGGTTGGATCCTGTTGGAGAGCATTAATGAACATCCGACTAGTAAGTTTAAACAGGTATTGTGAAGAAAATTAATGGCCGGAGCATAGACGCTATTAGAGGGAAGGGCGTCTTGTAATTTTGTCGCTTAATTTTTCTCATCGATCAACCATGGTTTTCAAATCTCCTTCTCCGTCGTGTCGATACACTTTTAGAGTATACCTCGGCCTCTCTTGCGAATCTTTTCTGTTTTTCTGAATATACGATTATCGTTGATCGTGCAAATGAGCGATATCAGCGGGGGAATGTATTAGGTCGTCCGAAAAGTTTCTTTCGTTTCATAAGGGACTAATGGATGCACGACATTTCCCGTTTTATACCATTTCATCGAATTACGATCCATTTGATGATCCGTTTCGTTCTATCAAGATAAAGATTACAACGTTCGACAGTTTAGGTTTCATGTTTGTACAAAGATGCGTCGTTGTGAAAGAAAGACACTTTTCGGGCAACCTAATATATTCATCGAACGTGGAACTTTAAACTTTTCGGCTAGAAGTTATCGCGCCTTTGAATCGATATACTATGCAGAAAAATGTAAGTTAAAAAGATACATTTGCGTGCTATGTAAATGCGGCTGAATTAGATAAGCTTCCGCTTATAGGTACAACATATAGAACCGAGATATGCTAATAATCGTAATATCTAACGGATATCTCAAAAGTTATACTACCCATAGGGTCTACCGCCTCCGACTTACCCTGGTTTCGTAGAATAACGACACTTAAATGTAACTTAGATAACGCGAATGTAAAATATCTGCACGAGCCGAAAGCAACGTAAGCTACTCAGTCCGAGATTTAGCGTATTTGCCGTCACAATGTACTGCAATGTTACGTTGGCAAATCATGTTTCCTGCTTTTCGAATATCCTTCTAAAGTTTATTTCGAACGTCGAACTAAATCATTCAGCTCGATTATTCGATTATTCTTTCCTGGATCAAGATACACGACTTTCTTTTTCTTTTTTCCTACTTTTCCATTTTCGCTTAACTGTTTTAATTTGTATTATTCTTGCATCTTATATCATCGGAGTAAAATGTAATCGTAAGTAATATGTCATCGGAGTGTAATGTAAAAGTTATACGCGAGATATCAAAGAACAATCGCACAGAAAGATCAGGGGTGCCGAAACTCGTAAGATTCGCTCGCGGACCGAAAATCGACGAAGGCCAGATTACAAGGGCAAATCTTGAAAGTAGCGAAACGAGCTAAACGCACGAACCGTCTGGACGTTGGAACGACGAGTTAAACGATCGTAGGAGGAATCGGTTCCACGAAACGGGGGCGATACGGAAATTTTCAGCTGGGTGGTAATTACGGTTGAAGACACGTACGCTCCGGGAAGGCTGTTGGAGAAACGGCGCGGTCGGAGGAGCGTGTCTGTATGTAATTCCTCTTTCCACGTTCGCGAACACGCCATGGTCGAGTCCGTGGAACGACGTCGTGCGATTACGACGCGGAACTTTTGCTAGCCGAACTCTCTTCGAGGATTTTCGAGGTCGTCGGTCGCAATCGGGCTAGAAATAAACTTCTTGCGACGAATGGACGGGCACATCACCGGTCAGGATCGGGTTCGAGTTGCATTATTAGTTTATTATTAGTTGTCTCGGTAACCGTGTTCCTTTTTCATTCTTCTTTTTCTATTCTGCTCCTCGACTGGCGTCGACAGTTTGCGCACGGTCTAACAGACAGCGTGTTAATTGCCTCTTCGTTGAGAAATTAACGGGGGTGAGACTCTATCGGGGTCGTTTTTCGTTTCTTCTCTCTTCCTCCGCTTCTTTTCGTTCCCTCGTTTTTGTCGTGCGCGTTCTTGTCCCCGGATTTCCCTGTTTCCATCGCAGCTGTTTAAAGTTTAATTGAGATTTCCCTCGCGCGTGAAAGTAGGTAGATCTTCGACGAGTTATAGTTTAATTGGATATGATATTTGATATTCCGAGAGGGGGGGTGGGACACGTGACAAGCCACGGTTATCGTTTATCGTACGGGTGAGATTGTACGAACTGTCGTAATTCAATAATATCGTCGATCAATAATCGTACGTTACGTCAAAATTTCGTGGTTTATACCTTCGAACGGGCTGTTCCTTGTCTTAATTCCGTGTTTATATCAAAGTGGACTTTACCGTCAGATAATTTCGAAATCAGAAAATTTACGAAATTGTGACATCGGTCTAAATCGTTTAAACGACGAAAAAAGCAACTAGTTCGCCGGGCAAAAGCGAAACGAATTAACCCGTTTACCCAAGCGGCAGGCCGTTGCCGCAATTGTGAAACAATTACGAAAGAAATTCGTCGCGTGATGGGGGTGCAAGCGTTTCGCTGGAGGCGGAAGCTGGGAACGTTGTCGCACGAGCGCGTTTCATATCCGTTTCGCCGTTTTCTATTTCCGAAAAGAGGTAAACGGGAACGAACGCGCGCGCGATTTAATCAAATCCCTGGCAAACGAAACGAAACGTAACGCGTCGCGACAACGCCGGACTCGGTGAGAATAGAATTATATCGTAAATTAGTTGGAGTCCGCAGTTGGAACGTACATGCTAGTCGAAAGTCAGTCAGGAAATCGAATCGACTGTCGCGATTTTACAGTATTACACGCATTTATACGAACAAGAACGAACATTTGTGAAATTATTCGACTTACGTGCACTAGCATTGTTGCATCCGATTTGACAATTATGTAATTATACAATATAATTATATAACGTGTATGTGTTTTTGTACAACAGTACACCTTCGTACAAACGCGAAATCAAGTCTGTGAAATGTCGCGACAGAAGAAAATGGGTCGTACGTAATTCGACGAAATAATATAAAACGAAAAACGTTGAGCGTCTATTATTTCCTAATGAAACGAAAGAAACTTTTCCGACGACCTAGTACAACTAATAACTAATAGGATCTACAGTCAGTTAGAAGAGTCCAAACGTCTGGATCTTACAGAATCGTGTAAAAGTTAAGCTAACTCTCGATCTCGCAACCTGGTCTCGTGTCTCCCAGTTTCGCGTACACCGCTAATCTCGAAGAATCGAGGCGCGCCATCGATCGGAACCACGATACTCCAATTAAACCGACCTGTCTTTTTACAATCGCATAGGACTTGGATAACGTTGCGTCATCGAGAACGCATCGAGAGCCGTTGCGTTGGCAATCGGTATCGAGAAAGTTTTTAATTGCCAACCATCCCCTTTCTCTTCCTCTTTCCCCCGCCTTTTCGCAATCCATTTCCTTCTATACGTCACAGACACACGTATTAAGACGTTAGGACTGCTATCTTTATGTCTTATTTTAGTAATCACGTTTATTTATCGTATAATCCGCTTTAGAAGTTGCAAAATACCTAGTTATTCGCACAAAAATTCGCGCTGCGACAGCAGGGATGCGTGTTATTTCGGGGTATTTTTTTTATTTTTTTCAAATAAAACTCTCTGCGCAAGTCGAAAAGGGAATGGTTCTTCTCGAGGACGAGGAAATTAATTAAGGTGCGTGGTCCGTTCGTTGAAGGAACGGCGAAAGAGGAGCTGTGAATTCCAGCCGACGGAGCCAAAGAGGAAGAAAGAAGGAAAAGGAGAGGGAGAAAAGTGGCCATCACGCGGCGGAATAATCATAGCGGAGAAGGCCGCTGGAAAAAGCTCTCTTCTTCGATGCTCGTAGAAGTCTGGAGCTAGACCACCTTGCGAGTGCTCCGCTCGAATTAATCGCTTTTCCTTCTAACTGCTTCCGTTTTACTCCCGGAGTCTTGCTTCTCTCTTGAGCGTGGATTTCTGGAGACGCTGCCTACCGGTTTGTCCTCGTGCGTCTTTAACCGCGAAATTGTGAAACCTCTGGGCTCTCGAGTGTGCCTACAAGGGTTGAAAAATAAAACACGGTGGAGTATCCGGGTTTGTGCAAAATCAAAGTACTTTTACCGAAGTTACGCAAGCGATCGATTTTTTTTTATACAAAAGTCTAAAGTAACGTATCGCTATAGATTTTGATAGTTCTTAATAAAAATAGTTTCGATCGAGTCATTTTGACTCTTGGCAACTCGACATTTATCAGAGTCACGCAGGATAGATTATAGCGTTGTAGATGTCGACGATCTATAATAGAAATATTGCAATTCACTTGTGTCATGTTACCTGTTAGTTGGTTACGTTAGCCAGGCTGTCGTCTAGTCGAGGATGGTGAATAACGCGATTTGTTCGATATCGTACGTAAACAAAAATACGTATACTGTTCGTTTTGAGCGAATAAAATCCTGGTTACGCAAGGTTAACTATTTCGGTAACTTCGTAGCGAAATCTCTTGGACGCGGAATGTTACCCCGTCTAATAGACACGATGTTTCACTTCCCTCTTCAGGCAGCACGGGAAGATTTGATCAACCCTCGCAGGAACAGGCGCGCACGTATAGACGGTATAGGAACACTTAGGCGCGTGAATCTTCTTCGTTCCGTTGGGGTGACTCAGCGACGCGGTACGGCGGTCGCATCCGTCTCTCGACAGACCACTCGTCGTCTTTGTGAGCGTGTAGTACTCTAGCGGCACACAGTCATGGCGAACGGCCTGAATTAATTAACGTCGTTACGTTACGTGTGCACCGACGCTGGCTGGCCGACGCGACGCGCCGCTTTGATCGCGGGAACACGTCTGTGCACGCGTTCCGACTGTTCGACGCTCGTAGATTGCGTCGCGTGCACAGCCGGAAGTCGTCGCTGCTTTTCCACGGACGAGGATCGAAGTTAATGCTGTCCTCTGTTGCTCGACACGACACCGACCTGAAGGCGCGTTGAAACTTTCGACGTTTGGAAAATAATCGATCGAAGCTGTAGGCTGTACATACAGGCTGTTACAAAAGACAGTGGGAATATTTACGGGGTCGATTTTTCACGTCGAAACGGTGAAGAAAGATCCTGCGGGAAAAATGTCCCTCGAGGTTTATTTTTCGAATTACAAACAGTTTTCTTTTACGTTTCAGATAGACATAATAGTACGCAACAAACGTTGTTCGTGGATATGGTCTGTATACATTGTTCCTGGATATTCAGCGTCGGTGCGTTATCACATCTGTCTATTATATCATAATATACGTATTGTGCGTCTATTCCTTCGCAATAGCATCGACTATCCGCAAACTGTCCGCAGATATCCAGAAACTTTGTTATCGCACACGTGTCTGCAGACATTTACTACAAGTCTGGTCGTACTTTTACGGGATTCTCTGTCTCCCCCCCCCCCCTTCTCTCTCACTCTCTTCCTCGTTACTGGGGAAAAGATAGTCGAGGAAGAGATTCGGGGATCTAACGCGACTTTCTTCTTTTCATATTTCGATTTCAAAATAGGAATACGCGGAAGTATATTTTACGCGCAAAGTTATACAGCAGCTAGCAATAGCCATTTTGATCCACAGAGACCGAGAGTCGTTTTAAATTACTGGTACAAACTATTTCGATACTCGTACTCTTAATAATACTTTTAATAATAATAATAATACAGAAAAGAGACGAACGTAGTGTTTCGCAGGAATACTTACATTTAAGAAGATTTATATTTACTGACGATATTGTTGCCCGCTATAACGATCGCGAAATGGACGCGAAACAGAAATTGCATCGGCATACTCCAAAGAACTAACAATGCGACCGTTTCGATATCGGTAAGACATTTCGAGCGAGAAATTCTTGCGGAATCCTGATTCAGCCATTCGTCTCGCGTTCGAGCGGTTCGATTAAACAGGTGCTCCAAGTTCAAAGATACGCGAGATATCGGGTCTCTAAATCAGGCCAGCTGCGCGCATTTAGCCGGACTTTTTCCCCATAAAGTTCCGGAGTCGGACGTCCGAGCCGAGGGGGATATCGGTCGGTCCTGGTAATCGGTTCCCAGCGAAAAAATTCACCGTTCGTCTCGGTTAGGTTGAATTCCATCCCCGGCACGAGAATCCAAGTTGGCTACGTAGACGCGGAAAACGGTGGTCTGGCGTCGAGTGGTAGAAGCAACTTTTTGGCGATTCGTGCGGTGAATCGTAGCGACGTTCCCCTTCCATCTTCTGGAAACGAGCATTCGAAAGAGCCTGATATTTTCCACGACGGTACTCGTGACTTTTTCCCTTCGCGAAAGGAACGTCGATATCCTTTGCTCGAACCTTTTCTCTACCTTCTTCGTCCCTTGTAGCCTTTTCTTCCTTTTTCCGTCTCTCTTCAATCCCACCCTTGCCCTCCCCTTTTTCTTTTTTTTTTTCTTTTTTTAGTTTTCAGGACTGTCACTTTCTGTCACTCGTCGTTGCTCCGTGCTTTATCTAAATCGAACGATAGATGTAGGAAAAAGAATTGAATTGAAGATCTGGCTTATAGTTGCTAACTTTCTGGGAGTACGGATTTCTGTTTAAAGCGTACGAGAAACAGTCGAATTTCAGCGATTCGGGGCTTCCGATTTTATTTGCCTCGTTGGAATCGCCGCCCAGGCGACTGTTAATTTATCCGTGTCGAGACGTTATCTAACCACGGACTCGCCTAAAAACTACGCGTTTTTAACGCGCAACACACTCGTTGACGAAAGCTGTTGCTCGTTTGGTACACGCGCAATGAAATTTTCTCGATTTTTGGTCCGCGGGGCTCTTGTTATACGCGAGCTTACGCTGTTCGCGTCCGACGCTGCATATACGAAGCATTAGCGTAACCATCATAAATCATTATCGCAAATGACCTAAGAGTTTTGGACATTTAGTGTATTACAGTATCTTGCATATATTTCACGCACTATTAAGTTACTTGCATTAGCGATGCATTCGTTGCACGCGTATCTTCTAAATGAATTTATGTCACGGAAACGACATTGCAGGCGAGTTTGTAGCTTTCGAGCTACTTTCGTTGGAAGAATTTTAATACGAAAAATCTACGCGCTTGTAGAAACATCGTCGCAGGCAACATGAACACGGATGAAACGACTTACGCGCCACTTGCGAATTCCGTGAGTGGAATCTACGCGTGGCTGTGCAGGCTGACGTTTGCCTTTCGCTGCCTGGCCTTTGCTACCGTGTAAGGGAAGGAAGACGGATCAAAAGGATATGAAAAGGATATCAAGCGTCGTTCTTTACGCGTTTACTGGATTTCTCTCTGTACTCGCGTCTCTCGATAACTTTGTCGCACTTACGGTTCATCGCTGTTTGTCGCCACGGCCAAGGTTTCCCTAAACAAGATTATAGATGCTTCGTTTGCTCGTTTGATTTCCACTGGTAATTGGATCGAAGAAGATTTTGCGCTTCGACTAGTTGATTTAAGAGGAAATCGATGATACCGAAATTCGTGACGCAAATTTGATAGAAAATTAGAAGTAAAATTAACAAAGTAGTCGAAGTAACAGAGTCCTGATTATTCGTAGAATTTGTTCGGATATCGAAACTCTTATCGAATTAAATTGAACGCAAGAAGAAATTTCATTCTTTGTTTGTATATTCGTCGCTGTATATACTTTTTGTATCGTACGAACACCTACTAAACGTGCACTCGTCTAATGAAATGCAAAAAACGGGTAAAGAACGGAGTCCATCGACGTGTCTACCGAGAGGCTTATATATTGTTTACTTTTTCAATCTAAACGTCCCACGGGGGTGGAGTGTAACCAATCAGAGTTAATCGTTATCCTGACATTGTTCGATTAGGTTTGCGGGCTTTTCTGCTCAAATCTCACCGAACTTTACGCGTTCGAAGACACCGAAATTTGCCAAAAGCAATTGCGTGTCGCGAATATTTTTACGATAATCTCGATCCGATTCATCATAAATTGAGAACTGAATAAGATGATTTTTCTTCGTATATCGTTCGTCTCGACTTCTTTGACGCAAGTTGCGTACTTTAGTCGTCTAGCGTTAAAGATTTCAAAATCCAGGCTCTCCTTTATCCCAGCCCTCGCGATGGGGGATTCACCGCTTTATTTCTACCAGCCCATCCATTGCCGTTTCTCTAACAATCGACGTACATCAAACAAGCCAGGAAGGAAACAAGGAAAAAGAAAGAAAGAGAAAAAACAATAAAGAGGGAGAAAAAGTAAAAAAAAAAAAAAAACATAGAGGAGGCATTCGCGGAAACGGAGTAATAACCGTGCACGTATGACGTCAAGAAACACAGAACATAGTACACGTTCCCATTAGAGTGGCAATGCCGCACTTAGCCCGGTGCACGCTTGAAACAACTCTCTCTCCCCCATCCCTGCAACCCCTTTTCGACCGTGTTCTCTCTTTCCGGCCGAAGTTGTCGGTGGTTGGCATTCGCGAGTCTCCCAAGACGAGCCACGGAAGTCCCTTTGATTATTCTCGTGTAATTTACCGTGCAAACGATGTTCTGAAATATTACCGTGCTCGCAGACGCAAATTCCGCCGGGGTAGGACGCCGACGACACCGTCGAGACCGCTTCTCTCTCCACGCGGAATTACTCGGTCGACGGTTCCGCGCAACTGACTTCAACAGCGTCGTCTTTCTCCCTTTCGCTCCTCCTTTTTTCACGTTCTCTCTTTCTCTCTGGTTTTAAAAACCCTCTCCTTCTCTTCGTCTCTCAAACCTTCTCTGTCTCGTGCCTCACGCACGTCGATTTTTCCCCATATTTTCCTTCGCTGCGTCCCCTTCGCTTTTTCCGCCCGCGTTTAGTCATGGCCGATTCCTCCGTCTCGCCTTTTCTACTTATGGTTTTCTACGATTGATCCACCTGTTTTCGCTAATACCCTCCTGGTCTGGTACGCTCGTACTTCTTCTCTTGTTGTTTTATTATCCGCGCTCTCCAGTTGGATCATTCCGGTTTATCCCTCTATGCTGGTATTTAGTGGCTTTTCTGAGTTGTTTGTTTTCTTTCTTGTTAATTTTTACAGCACCGTGGACTTCTTTTTCCTTAGCAAAACGAACCAACTCCGACTAATTAAAACATCTTTCATTTCCCGCGCCGGCTTAATTGTTTACAAATACAGGAATCGCGGACGAATTTTAACGAATCTTGAACGAATTTCAAGAGTAAATTCTGCACGGAGCAGTCACCGATATTTTCGCAAAATTTCCAGGGAACGATAGACACTACACCTCATTGATCGAACGAGGAAGGCACGCGTCGGATACTCGTTGCCGTATTTTCGGATTTTAACGCTTGTCTTCTCGAATTCTTTCATCGTCGTCTATGTCTTTCTCGCATTTCGCACGCTTTCGATATTTTAACATCTCTCCACCAATGGAGCGAACACGGTTTTGATTTCTACCGTCTTCCTTCTTCCATTTTTCGATGTAAAAGCTCTCTCTCTCTCCCGTCATTTCTTCCTCGTATCAAAGATATCGGTGTGTTGGCCGTTTATTCAATTTTTCTTATTTTTATCACTTCCACTTGTTCCCGTATTCCGTATCGTCCTTTCACGCCATCACTTTTATCTCCCTTTCCGTTTCTCTTTTATTCAATTTCATTCGGTCGTTGCTTTTTCAACGTTCCGCCTTCTCCGTTTATTTTCCTTAATATCTCTCCACCCTCTGTTTCTTGTATCTCTTTCACTTAACCACCTTTTTCGTTTTTTCACGCCATACCTATTTTCTGAGCTAACCTAAACTTATCCTACCGCGCATAAAAAGATACCGCGTGTCTGGAAACTTTGACCGATTTCCAGCAAAGATACGGTAAATTTTGTATCATCTTGTCAAAGACGATGTGTTTCCACGTTTCTCCGTCCACGTTGTTATATCGTCCATACGTTCCGTTCGTACGTTCTTATGAATATGTACATCGTTTTACCTCGCTTACCTCGTTGTGTTCCCGGTACGCGTATAAATCCGTAATCCCGCGCGAATAAATCTCTACAATACCAGTGCCGTTTCTTTTTAGTCTTCGTACCTTCGTTTGCGTTCCTTTTGGCCGCCGACTTTTCCTCTTTTTGGACACTCGACGAATTAACGGCAGGTTCCCCGGATTAAACTGAATTCGTCGTTAAGCGAGGGCCAAACTGCCTTCTCGAAAGAACTCGCTGCCGAAAGACACGGTGAAAAAAATACGCTTTTCTCGTGGTTGAATTCGCGAATCGGCCGGATCCTGTGGCTCGAATTGCTCGGAATTTCGTCTGTCCGATCCGTCGATTACGTCTCTCTTTAGAGTCTGTTTAGAGTTTAAGCAGTGAAATAACGCGAAATTGGGCAGGTGCAATATTACAGAAAGGAACGAATAAAACACACGAATAAAATACAACATACGTTTTACTTTATTTTTACTAGGAACATTCAATCGCGCGTTAATCAATACCGCTTTGATTGTACTACTGATTAAAGATATTGCACGCGTTTTGAAATTTAAGTTTGGTAGTTTGTTGTAAATAAGTTGGCAAAAAACTGTACGCAAAAACGACGAATAGAATATACAGCGTATGCTGTAACATAGAAAACATAAAATGGGAAAAAAAGTAACGATATACGTATCGAAGAGAGAATTCAGCAGGTGAATTTCCCGTAACGCGATGCACCGAGGGGAATTCCTGAAACTCAACGGCGTCACTTTATTCCGGATAAAGTAGGTTTTGTACCTTTCCATAAAGTAGAGAATGAAATAAAAACGGCAGACGACAGCTGTAGTAATTAAATTCCAGGAAAAAAAAAAAAAAAAAGAAGAAACATAGCATAGAATTAAAGTGCAAATACAAGAAGGAAAAAGAAAGAAAGCTTCGAGCGCAAACGATTAAATTTTAATGGACATTCTTAAAAAGACAGAATGTGAACTTTGTCGAGTCAGATTAAATTCGGTAAAAAGACGATCGAATCTTTTTCTAAAATGTGCTAAATGGAAGTAGCGTAAAGACAGAATTACTCGTACTTCGTTTCCATTCGTAGTCTGTATCTTACGCGACGAGAATCATCGATGATATTCGGTGACATTAAATGAGAAATAAAAAACAGAGTTGAACGTAATTGGATCTGTGTCTTGTAAAATGCTTCAAACTGCTTTTTTCCCCGCTGTGTTCCATAGACAAACGTAGGATATTTTTCCCCTCGTTTTCTTTTTTTCTTTCCTTTTTCTTTTTTTTTTTTTTTGTTTTTGTACCCCGAAGCGCGTTACGATCTTCTTAACGATCTTCGAAATTCTTACCGCGTGTGTCGTTGTTGTGTTTTATCGAGAGGACGCACGTCGAACGAAGTTTCGTCGTAAATCCGACGTTCTCGTCGCCGTTCTCCAACAAAAGCCTGTTTCGAACGATCGCTTATCTCTCTACCCATTTGCCCCACTGTTTCCTCTTCTTTTTTCCTAACCACCCTTTTTCTCCCCTTTTGTGCACGATTGTTTCACTACGCAAACCAAGAATAATCCGATCGCCGTTAAAAGTATCGAGGCATGTTTCATGGGTTGCAGCCTTCGTGTATTCAGCGGTATCGATCGATATTTATTGCCCGACACGTGGCATGGTTCCTTTTCTCTGCTCTAAATTTTCCAGCGTGTTGTTTTTCGTAAATTTTCCCGCGGATAGCACGTCCAGGATGGATGGAAATCTGGTTTCATTGATTTACATCCACGATATCCGAAAATTGCAAACGGGATCGACGTTTTCCTCTCTGAGGAGTTCCTCCTTACTTTCTCCCCACGATTTTTGCCTTCCTTCCCGTTCGTTTTTCCATCCCCCATCCCTTTCGCCCTCTTTTAACATGCTCTCTTCTTTTCTTCTTTTTTCCCCTTTAGAGAATATTTAATCGTTCAAAGGAGCGCGATAAATCGTACGCTATTTCCCCCAAACACTTCCACTCTTTTCCACGGGGTTTTATCTTTTACGGGGGATTAAATTTTCTCTTCGAACAGCGGCGCGTGAAAATTTTTAACCGACACGACGTCGCGGTTTTAAAACGTTATCGACTATTATTTGCAATGGAAATGCCTCGCCGATGCCGTCTGCCGTCCGAGTTCTCATCGTTCAAGCCCGCCTCCCCTCTCCCCCCTTCGAGGAACTTTGCTTTTTTCCTCCTTTTCTTTGTACCTTTTCTGCCTTTTTTTCTTTTTTTTCCTCTTTTTCTTTTTTTTCTTTTTTCTTTTTACCAAGTTTATACGACGTTTCGGCAAACGGAATCCGCTCGAAGAGACACGGTTTTAATTCCGCGCTCGTAACTCGCCGAGACCGCTACGCGATCCAGTTTCCGGTTCAAAATTTCGCAATTTCGGCCTCAACCTGTCACACGGTCATTTTTCGCAACCGCCGCGCCGTCGAAACGCGTACCATGAACCAATTACAAGTGCTATCGATTTTTACCGGCGACAGTAGCATGTACCTTAACCTCGATCCAAGCAAAGAAAGCGGAGGCGTTTAATAATGTTGCGAATCTTTACTAAGACACGTGCGCGGTTATCTAAGAAATCGAAAACTCTATCGAACCTTGCCTCTTACGTGAGCCAAAATTTGTCACGTTAATATCGGAAACTTGGTCGAAGCCCGTTACCTTCTCTCTCCTGTCTCTCTCGACCGTCTGTCGGCGTAATCGTAGTTGTACTTGTTGTTGTTATTCGTTGTTAATTCACGCGAAAGGATTTTGCGTTACAGGCTTGTAAAACATACCGAGGAACGACGAACTTCCGACGAGTGTCCTTTTTACGAGTACGCGGTGACGTTGTTCGGAAATGGACTGGAAAATGGGGAATATAAATATCCCGGCGAAGTCTCGACGAATACGGATGTCACCCTTGCGCTTTTTTACCGCTGTCGTGCGCGATTACTTTCTTCGATGATGATGATGAAACTGCGTAGTCGTGCTTTACGTATTTTAGAACGTGATCGGCTACTAAATTATAATACAAACATCTCAGAAACCGTTTAATCGTATTTATTCGATTTTACCAAACTTCCGAAATAACGGAAAGCGTAATTTTTTTCCATAGCATATTATTCTACGCGCAAGATATTAGTTGAAAAAAAAAAAAAAAAAAGAGAGAGTAAAGTTTGTTCGTCCGAGGTTCGGGTTTCGTGAAAATCGAGTTTAAAGGTTCGTCGAGTACGCATGTACTTGACTAACTGCAGACTAGAAACCAACAACGGCTTCAACTCTTGACACTCCACGTAGAACTATCGATGCGTGATACGATACAAAGGATAATACAATAAGACGCGTGGATGAAAATAAGTATAAGTACGTATAAGTTACTGATTTTCGTCCGCGTAAGAATCGATACTAATTGCACGCGTATAATTTAAATCTTGTTGTCTTTCTCGGGTTTACATATAACGCACACGCACTTTTGGAGAGTACCTTTTACACAGAGTTGCACAGAAATCGTCGCTTCTTCCTCAAAACGAACACGATCCGCCGTCGTGTGTAATTGCAACGGTCGTCGATACTTCAAAATTGCCCGATCTCGTTACTCACGTCGATTCTTCTATTCGGATTGCAACTTCTATCCAGATGCACTCGAATTTGTCCGTAATGCACAGAACGATTTGTCGCCGCTGCGACAACAATCGCTTACCAGCCAGAGTAGCAAACACCTAGTCGACAGATCGCTTCGTCGTTTTTTCCCCACTTTTTCACGGCTCGTCCCCTGACCTATGTTCGATATAAATCGAGCCCCGACGCAATTAATTCTCTTCGACAGGCCAATATTCGCATGGTTCTCAAATTTTTTACCAGACTTCTGTTCGCTTGAAAAGTTACCAGGAATTTATTATTTCTCTCTCTTCGAAATCGAAGGTAGTTGCCTTTGCCAATTACGATCCAACATTTTCTCTTTGACGTGTTCGTTGTGAATTGGAAACTGCAGTGTACCATAGCTTTCGGCGAGGCTGTATTGAAATTGTAAAAAAATAATATGAGAAATTTTAGCGTTGCAAGAACTCGAGCAGTTGACAATCGACGATTCCGCTGAAACTCGACGAGAACGCGTTTTATAAATTCCGAATCGATCCGAGAGCAACGTTCATGAATAAATGGTACATTTTTGAAAAGACGTTGGTTCCTATACCGAGAATTCATTTTTATGTCGGATAAATCACAAGCAGAAGGAATTAAGCGCGGTGAAATGTCGAAGGATTCGTTTTACTGGTCACAGTGAAAAGATCGGCGAAATATAAAAGCCGTTCGAACGAAGAAGAAGCGTTTTCGCGCTTTTTACGAGTTCCATCCCCTTTTCTTCCCTCTCGTAGTAAAAATGACGACGTTTGTTTGGGTGAAAACAAAAATAATCAGCCGCAATTGTGAGAGACCGATCGATTCGAATCTAATCGGTCGGAAGGACCCATTGAAATCATCCAGAATTCCAACGACGCGTGTTTGCCATTGTTCCGGAAGCTTAGAGCGCCGCGGAATACAAATCGATCGTTAACGCGATCGACGGTTCTCGTCGCGGCACACCGTCCTCGAAATCCCGCCATTGAATTTCGACTAATCGGTCGTTTCGATACCTCGACAGGCGGCCTGTTGACAGCGAGTTGACAGTCGGCATGCCAGACGACAAAGAAATCGCTGACGACGCCGCAGAAAATTGGAAAAACTGATCTTCTTCCTTCTCCTTGACGATCCACGATTTTTATTTTTTTCCCTATTGTCTGTACATTTCCAATCTATTAATTGGTAATTATTTTTTCTGCAATTTGTATATAATTGGTTTATAAATAAGTAATAGAGTCGTTAATTGGTTTTCAGTGTATAGACAATTTTATGATATAATTTGATCGAGTTCAACGATTTTTGAAGCGAAATCTGATTAGATCAACGTCTCAATTAGCACGATCAAAGTAATCGATTCTACGCGAGAATGAAATAAGCTTTTCAAAAAATTGTAAATCAAAACAAATCGAGAAGAATTCACCTCGCTAACAAATAAATATCTCAGGATGACGAGCTGCTGTTTCAAGTTCCTACTCGAATACAGTGCTGTTCGTTTCTTTTCGTACCACTGACAGGATCTCGCATCGCCGCAAAAATCGTTAAGAGCGAAGGAAGAAACGCGAGAAAAAAGGCGACCTATGGTGTAAGACATAATGCAACAAGATGCATGAACTTTTAGCCCATTAGCGTTCCACTTTTACGCCGTTAAAGCGAAGAATACTTAATGAATTCCTCGAGCTTGTTACGTGACGCGACTCTGTCACTGTGCCACCCCTAACATCCACCTACCCCTTTCACGGGCGAATTATTTGAATTATTGCTTTACAGCGTGGAGTGCCGCGTAAATTTCTTGCGGCGACGGCAGCTTCTTGCGAGAACTCGAGCTCCGGTTCGCTTTTAAGCCGATAGAGACTCTGAAACGATCCTCCTAGCTTCGTTCTGAGCATTCTTCCGATATTCCGATAGTTCTTCGACTTTTACGGGACACAATGCGCGATTGTCCCTTACCGATGATAAAAATTGTATTTGAATAGAGAGAAATTGGAGGTTGAACCCGTAGTATACGGACGAAAAGAATTTATCATTGAGAATCCAGCTTAAGTTTATATATTACTTTTCGTTGTTCTCTTAAACGATGCGCAAGCTAGAAGTTAGGAAGCTTGTTCCTATTGTCTGATGACGAGATAGAAAAAAAAGTCCCCTTCGTCTTATAAGGACGTAGTAGATGCACGACATTTTGTGTTTTATATTATTTTATTGAATTATGTTTGATCGATTTCATTCTATTACTACGAAATGGATCGTACGTAAATCCATAAAATAATATAGAATAAAACATGTTGTGCATCTATTGTTTCGCTTGTGAAACGAAAGAAACTTTTGGGACAACCTAATACACAGGTAATCTTCGCACAATTTTTCATTTCTTTCAATGAATTTTTAATCGAGTTACACGTTTATATCGAGTTATATAATTACTTTCTGTTGTTTTCTCCAACAGTGTCACGTCCCGTGACTCTACACCGTATACCGTTGGGTTGGCACCTGAGTGATTGCGGATTTTGTCATTACGCGCTAATTCATTCATTAGCAGTGGCAAAAGTCATTAACCTAATCACATAGTTGCCAACCCAATATAATCCATTTATCGGTCAAGTTGGCCACCAGCTGTATAAACGTACTTACTCAGACCCGCAATAATCCTGAGGAACCGTCGCAAGATTTAGCATTTCACTTTGCTGTCAAGGCCCTTAATTGCCACGGACGTGCTTAAAGTCGACAAGTTCCTTAGGGTTATTGCTCATTGCGGTGAAACAGATGGGAAAAGCAGATTTTCCCGAAGACGATGTCCGAAGACCACTTCCATCCGAGAGCGACCGTTGGTGGGGGGGCGACCAGCACCCATCGCTAGTTCCTTACGAATCTTGCTATCAACTCTTCGCTGAACACGCTTCTACACGCGTCATTCGCGTTCTACAAAGTTGTTGGAAATAAGGACTATACTTAATCTGTTAATTCGATGTTACAATCATTCAACCACTTGTATTATCTTAACCGAAGCAGGAGATCGGTTGATTCGTGGCATCGATTATCCTCCCGTTGATAATGTGAACGTGACTCCTCGCGAAACCGTCCAACGAACACGTACCATAGGACTCAACTTATTAGAGGTTATTAGATGTATGTGTATATAAAGGAACGCGTGGATAAAGTGTAAGGTGGAAAACATATTTTAAATACCGAAGTGTAAATACAAGTCGCAATACAATTGAGCTAACAGCGTTACCCTATGACCGACTGAAAACCCTGAAGCCATCTACAGTTTATGGTTTGCCTTCGACCCTGTCTTTTGTCCATACGCTGTCGATGGCTTCGGTACTTGAGAAAATTAAAAGACCACGTGTGGAGTTTTTTTTTTTTTTTTTTTGATATGTATGATATAGATCTAATCGTCTATGGTTATTATTTGTAATAGCATCGATTTATAATTTGAATGAAAAAACGGAGCCGATCGGTCGTTGGGGAAAGGAGCCCTCGCGTTTTCATTTCCTATTCGGTCATCCGTGGAACGCGAGTGTACCCGTTTCGCCTCTCTTCTTTCGATAATCGTAGCCCATTGACCGTCTCGTAAAAACTTATTATTCCACGAGGATAATTTTCGAGAAACCCGGAGCGTTCAGTCGCGAAGTCGGCAGAAGCGTACAACGGAAGAGTTGGAGAGAGGTTCGAAGGGAAACCAGGTCGAAAGTCGTAACTCACCGGAAAGGGGACTTTTCGCGGAATTTCCAAAGTTAATATTTGCCTCGATAACGACTATCAACGATAAATCCAACGTTCTGCAATTTTTTTTTCTTTTCTTTTTTTTCCAATTCCCAGCACTCTCCTTTTTCCTTTTTTTTTTATTATTATTACTATTATTATTTATATTTTTGCTTGTCTTCCTTTCACGAAGTTTCAAGATTAACGACGTGTCATCCGCGCGACACCTGCATGGCGACATGATAAATCGTTGTCGAACAAGGAGCAATAATCGTCGCGACCTAGCCACCGAAATGGCAATTTACCCACGCTATTAATTATCATGGTTCGATCAGCGGCATCGATAAATATCGTTTCTACATCGACAGACTTTTTCACGTCGGTATCCCCCGTTTGAAAATTGAGCATCGAAAGTTGGTGAGAGACAGAGGGTCGACGAACTCGGTGAAAATGGGGATGTTTCCCTGCGTGTAACCCGAGCAATGTTTGTGGTTTGCTTCTCGTTGAGATTCGTATAACGAATTTATTTAACTGGCATTTTTTTTATTTTCGTCGTAATTGATGATACATCAAACGTTTGATATAATATTTTCCAGTGACGAGCTCTTTTCAGGCAAGAAATTTTTGAAAAAAATATTGTAAACGAACGAAAATCTGTAGATATGTTCTACGTCCGTTTATGCTGGATTTTTTCCCTTCGTTGAGAAGAGGGGATTTCGCTGCTAGAGATTTCGCTAATTAAGTTTCTGTGCCACGATTTCCATAATTTTCGTACGATCTTAGAAGCGTGGAGGAGAGCGCGCGAACCGGTCGAACTAATTCCTCGAGTTCCGTAACTGTAACGAACGGTAATACCACTCGAATCGATCGTACGGCGATTAAATTAACGAAATACGATCTGCGACGCAACCCGCTCCATA
This sequence comes from Bombus haemorrhoidalis, assembly GCA_014825975.1. Lineage (NCBI taxonomy): Eukaryota > Metazoa > Arthropoda > Insecta > Hymenoptera > Apidae > Bombus > Bombus haemorrhoidalis. The sequence goes on from CM026171.1 coordinate 889,705, forward strand.
CGTCCGTACGGTTTTACATTTCCAGGCAGGACAAAAAAAAAAACCATGAGAATCAAAGTTGATAGGATAAGATAAGATAACAGGGTTTATATTATACATAGCGAACATATTTATATATAATATTGATACAAAATTTTTATTCGATACAAAAGCTTCTCCTCGACGAAAAATATGCGGATGAGAGAAGTTCATGTATGTATAATATATTGTATTATCTTTTATTCTATTATATTAAATAATACATGTTTTATTATTTTATCGAATATTTTTCGAGGCAAAATTAATCTGCAACTCAACAAAACTGACAATATTTTTCACCTAATTCCAACATATTCGAATCGAATGGAATTATTCTGGGAAAAATGTAAGTTCTTTTTAGAGATACAGTTCCCATCTAAATATCCAACATTTTGTTGTTTTCTTATTTCTTGTTTTCTTTTAAAGAACTTCACGTTGCGTAGGTAAACGTATTACTTTTTATGCAATACGATGTCTAGCCTGACGCTCGAAAGAAGAGAGAGAGAGATTTCGCGTTTCGAACGAGATTATATTATAGGCTGCTTGTAGAGTGCTCCTTTTGTTAGGAGAGGCGAGTTACTTCGCTCCTGACAGGATATCTAAAATTCCCTATCCAACAATCATTCGTTTTCTGGCGAACCCTCTGCCTGAACGCGAAACAATTTTCTTCGCAGCAATCTCCTTCGCTCCATCGTCTTTCTTCGTTGTGAAAGACAATCGTTTGTAACAGAATCATTCCCTACATTCTTTCATATATATATATATATAAAAAACGCGTCGATTTCTCATTGCTCTGTCAGAAATGAAAAAAAGAAAAAAAAAAGAAAGAGGATATTCCATGTTTTACAGTTTTGACAAAGAACGGCATAATCCCTCCTTCGTTCGCCTTATTTTATTTACTTGTCTTCGATCTTCGATCGATATCGTGTGCTTCGGCAAAATTAAACGATGTAATCTAAAAATATTCCAAAGATAGATCAATATATTTCATCTTTGTACGATTCTCAATTTTCTCGCTGTTTTTTTTCGTCAGAAGAACGAAGGTTCTATGGAAGGACCGTTCTACGGTTTAACCAAGTAAAAAACATGCGAAACCATTGGTACATTAAAAAAGACAAAAATTAAAAAACATCGCTATATTTCGTAACATCGGTGAACAATAAAACAACGAAACAAATGGGAAAGGTGTATCACAGACTGACGCGTGGCGTCTAAGCAATGCCACCATGTTTTCATCCGGGAGAAAAGCATTCGCATTCCCGTTATACTTCTAAACAGAAACCTCATGAAAGCGATGTTCCTTTGAATAAATCAGAAACCGGACTGCGAGTACCGCGTTACGCGGAACCTATACGCTATCTAACATTGCGTGAAGTAATATGTTGTTATTTTGTAAAAAGGGAAGGAAAAAGGTTAAAAAGGAAAGGCGTGTCTTCTAAAATAACAAAAAGCGGATATAGGGCGACGAGTGACACCGGAGGATGACGAGTCGGCGTGCGACGTCTCGCACGAACCCTTAGAATATACAAAAAAAAAAAAGAAAGGGAGAAAAATGGGGACGAGGGTGAAGGGTGAATGTGACGGATCATGGTTAGAGACTGGTTTCCAAGCAACAGATATCATTAGACGGCGGGTAACGCAGGTGCATGCGAATATAAAGGATTCACGTTCCTTCGTCGAGCGTTCTCTAGACCCATTGTCAGGCGTTATGGTGACAGGATAACGCAGGCTGGAAACCGAGGGGCACCGCAATGCAGGCAAGGGCGTTGTCAGGGGCGACCCTAGCGACCATAAAGCCTGATTCGCGCACCCAGCCAACCAACCGACTCTCTTCGTGAGTTTGGTTACGAAATAATAGCGCGGGATATTGTAACAAATATCTCTTGGTCTTGGTACGCACAGAAGCCAAGTTAACCAATTTGCCCCGAGAGAAATTATTTCGTTTCTTAAAAGTTAGGCTGAGACTTTAATCGTATACGAGTATTCAAAATTATCAAAATTAAGAGTTTACGAAGAAGTAGAATTGATCGGTGAATTTTTATACGCGTATAAAACAAACTTCTATCGTTGTTATGTAAAAAGGTTCAGCAATGTCTGTATATAAGTATTCTCTTTAAGAAAAATCGTATTTCTCAAATAAGAAATCAGTAGATATAAAATTGGGAAAGCTGTGATTATAACGATTTTATCATTCGCAACGATCGCTAATGTACTCGTGACAAAAGAGCAGAGAGTAAATATTTCTTCTCTCATCGATATTGATTTTACCGATTGCCATTTTACTTTGCTGGAAGACAGTAAAGATTCACGAAAGAGAAAAATGATGGTCACACGATCGGAACGCCGCTTTCGAAGCTTATTGCTGTCTTATTCATTCACAGTCTTTCTACGAAGGAACTGAAGATGTATTCACACGCACAAACACACAGGATACGAACAGCTGCTTACTCCTTCGACTCTAACGTGGCCGACTATTTTTATATCCCTTTCAACAATTTTCTATCTTCTATCGAAAGTATCAGACAATTAATCCAATGTATTTTACCGATATCGATGTGCAGCGTAAAAATCGGTACAAAAATGATTTAGCTTGATTTTATTCCAGAATAAATTTTCTTATGTCGAGCGGTTCTTCTTGTTAAATTTGTTTTATACAAACCATTTTCAAGGATTTACATATCGGAGAATTTGTTTTCGAATAAATTTCCGACTACGAACGGTGAAATGGAGTGACTGGATATGGTATAAAATATCGTGAAAACTCTGCGATTCTTCACCGATTTAGATGCTTCACATCGATCGTTCTGACTTTCTGGAACAAAGTCTCTCTTTGCTTCGGCAGAGGTTCAAGCATCGTCGATTCGAAACTTTCCTCAAACTGAAATCCACGTTTTCTAGGATAAAAATCCTAATTACAGATAAGAATGTCATAATTCAGATTGTAAAGAAACAATGTATCTTAATCGACGAGTACTAAAATTCCCAATTATATTTCGTCGTTCGCATCGCTGTTGCAACGGAATACATCAACGCGCCTCTGAAAAATCATCGGCTGATAGCGAGGAACTTTTAATGGAAGATGATAGGGTCTACGATTAAAATACGGCGGTTTCAAACTGGCCGTGGTAATTCGGAAAGGATAAGCAGTTGTAAGGTGAATTTTTAGCAGGATCGTTGGGTCTCGGATGAAACGGCTCGAGGAATTATAGGCCCGTAAGCAAGTTAATTACGCGACTTTATTACTTTCCGTTTCACGACCTCCCCTATTTTCTTATTTTTCCCCTTTCCCTTCTTCTTCTGCCGCTAGAAATAATCGCGTATAAACCGCTTAATCTCGTAATTACATCGATTACGATAAAGTATAACCAGGACCGAAGGATGAATTTCGAATGTCGAGGTTTCCACCGAGACAGAGAGAGAGAGAGAGAGAGAGAGAAAAGACTCGTTAGTTTCGATGTCGCGAATTTCTTCTTTCTGATCTTCGACGCGTCGCTATATTTTTCGCTTCGTTGCAGTCGATGATCGCCTCTAAACTACTTAACTCCTCAACGTCCGATTTAATTTCCAACTTCGAAATTGTCGTTAAGAGAATTTTTTATAGCCTCGACATCGTGGATTTCCGAAATTATACGTTTAATTATGAACATTCCGATTACGATCCCTGATGGTTGTTGGGGTCCTATGAATTTATGAAATCTCGGAATTGACGTTTTAAAAATGCATTTCCGTGCCCCGTTGATCCTTCAAATTCTATGATTCTGTAACAAACGTACTTTTTCGCTGTCTGCCGCGTATAGATTCCCCTTACCGAATTAGAGTTACGCATCGGACATCGTGATGTACCAGATCGAGGATCGACGTATGTAGTTTAGATTAAACTACCAAGTAGACTATTTTTAAAACGTTTTCAAATCTGCTGTAAACGAGAATCGTAAGAGTAGAAGGCGAACGAAGAAAGGAAGAAACTGCGGAAAATTTTCCCCATAATCTTCGAATCTCAGCTTAAACCATAATCGTCGATGCGTAAAATTTGCCTATAGCCTTGAAAAATCTCTCGAAACGCCTTTAATTGCCAACGTGGACGCAAAGTTCGATGAAATTTCCTTCTCGGTCGTCGGTGGGCTGCGCTGACTAATAATGAAATCGCACTTTTCCCTCCAGTTTAATATTCCAGTTAATTTCCACTGCTTAATCTTCCCTCCATCACCCCGTTCGCCCGTTAAATCTTCGATCCATTAATCTTTTCGGTGCTGAGAGAGGGACGGAGGGTAATTCTCGTCCGAGAGGAACCTTAACGCACCATTAAAACTTCGACACGTAATTACGCCATTCGCGAGCCCGTGCAACTTCTTAAAAGAGGTCTTCGTCCATCGTAAATTAGTTACGTGGACCGACCTTGCGATCTCTCGGAAATAAGAAATCGACCGTCGTCGATCAGATCGCTGGATCAGCAGGTTTTTGCTTGCAGGTTTATGCGTGGACTCGTATAACTCCGAATTTAAAGGGTTACACGGCTCTGAGCGTACGAAGAATTTCTTGGTACGCGTTAACTGGATTTCGCTTGAGAGCTACGCAGACGGAATACGATAAATCGGATTATCCTTTGCGGCAGATTTTACAATTTTTACAAAAGTTATCCTTTTATCTGCTTTTGATGCTGAGTCGTTTCATTCTCTTGGTAACTTTAAAAATATCGCCTGTTCTAACGTCAAGTAGAAGATACAGCGTCTACAACGTTTCTAATCTCGATCGCATCTTTTGTTCTTACGAAATTTCGTCGACTTATACAAACAATTTTTATGCGACTTATATCTTTGGACATACGATGCAATTAGCATATATCGTGGCAGTATATGCGGAATAATTTTCGCTAATGGAAAAGCTTTACCCGTATGGACTCGTGTTGGAACACGCAACGTAAAACGCAGAGAAACGGTAGTAACTGCGACCAAGCGATCGAATGGGAGCAGAAAACGATCAGTCGGTGCAATTGCATCGCTTTAATCGGGCAAAAGGAAAGCATCGGTTAACGGAGGAGTCATCGATGCACGACTCGCGCTGGTAATAACACGGTAAAATCCTGTGATCTGCGTGGCCAGAAATTAACTTGATTGGATGTAAACACGATACCGCTGCACGAAACGATCGGACTCGTTGCGCCAGTACAACACTGGCTGATCATCGCCGTCCAGTCTACTGCCAACAAAATCACGGCTATGGAAAACCTATAGCCTGTACCCGGCGCTTAAATAGCGATGGACGTCGATATTACGCGAAACCGACGAGAAAAATCGGTTTACGAAATAATTTCCGATGATTTGTTAACGTTGTCGAAGTTCTTCTCTGAAACAATCCGGCGTAAACAATCGGTAGGTAAAATGGACACGGTGTTTTTTATAACGATCATTCGACAATCGTCGTTCGATAACGATCATTTAACCGATCGAATTAGTACAGGTGTTTACTTTTTTTTTTTAACGGTTTTTGTATAGTTTTTCAGCTATATTATAACATATTAAATACGTAATTAGTAAACTTGTAAATTTAATAGTAAAGCAATTGCAAACAATGGTATTTGATTTGTACAGAGTGCAAATACCTGTTACGAAAACCTATTATCTCAAGCAACGACATCTTCACTTTTTACGTTCTATTCTCCCTCGTAAAAGAAGCAGACCTATATTTCCATCAGATTCTCCGTCGATTCTTGACACACTGCTGAGCGTGCAATAACCCAGATACACCGAAATCCTTTCAAGCGAATAGAATCTCTGTTCCGCGACGATTCTCGAGACACGATCGGCCATTGTGCGTGCCTAATACGGCCACGGTCGAAGGTTTCGGACGCATCGATTTATGCTAATCGCTTCAACTCGTCCCGACTTTAGGCGTGCTGCCGCACACGCTAATTTCTCGTTAACGACGCGGCCAAATAGAGAGACGAGAGTCGGTTTAGCGGTTGGTAATTCGACCGGAGCCTAATGGCCGATTCGGTGAAAATGTAGTCGACATGTTGGTTGATGACACGCCCGTGGCTTCGCTCTAACGCGATTACAGCCTTGTTCTTGTCACGGGTCCTGTTTAACCTTCCTCCTGTCCTCTTTGACGAATCGGATGCTTGCCGGCCGATGATAATCGTGTCAAATATTTCATTTTTATGCTTGTACTGCGTGAAAAACTGCTCACGCTTCTTACGAACATTGTGTCATCTTTCTATACAGAGATATTCTCTTCTCGTCTTAATAATTGTCCTCTGTGATCTTTTTTTTATTTTCAACGCTCGTTTCAAAAGCAACGATATTTTAAATCCGTGGAACAATATATATATATATGGTATATATATCATCCCAAGTGTTTCAACATTCTTTATGTCGTTTCAAATCAGTGAAAAATATCTCGCTTTAATTAACCAAGAACATTCGCTCGTCTATTTCAGGTCGATTTGAAGCCTCTGCGGGAAGCGACGATCGCCGTCCCGACTCCGAAGATCTCTGAGAAGCGGAAGGCGGAGGAAGCGGACGCCAGTAAGGACCTGAAAAAGGTAAGCCACTTGACAGCCTTATCAACTCTAAAAAAACCAAAAAAAAAGCGAACAAAAGAACAGGAAGAGATTCAGCCATTCGATCATACACTTTGCAAGAAAAAGACGTAACGACTTCGTAAAACTTCCAAATCTTCGCTTTTGTTCTAACAATTTTGTTCTGAGAATTACGTAACTAGTAGTACTAAAGGGAAAAGGAAAGGAAACGGTGAAACACTGAGACGTTAATGTACGAGGCAGCTCGAGCTCTGTCTATTTTCAAACATCGGAGCATGGATGATGCCAGCTCCTTAGCCGTCGAAATTTCGGTAGACGCGAAACCAAGCGCTATATTTCATCCGCTCGCCAGGGCATCTCGGTCGTTTCTCGTGGAATATCGACGAGCGGAGAGAGAGCATCCTGGCGCCGTGACGGGCCACGTCCTCATTAATCCACAACGGCCAGTCGTCATTAACGAAATAAACGGCCGTGAACCTTGCCGCTTTTGAAATTCCACGTTGTACCATCGTTCCCCATCGTCGAGAAACTTCGTTCAGCGAGATTCGCCCCGATCCGACCAAGTCACTCCAGTTTGTACTACTTTCTTTCTTCTTTGTTACTATTTTTAATTATCCTTCGCCGAATCTTTCTGTGTTTATGTAACGTTTTAAGGGAAACTTAAACGATACTACTATATTGACTATGATATATTTCAATCTGTAAACAGGATATATATCCGCAATAGGAAATTGCATTCTTTTAGAGATACTGTCAATGGCGAAACGGTCGAAACGAGAATTAAATTAGATGATAGCAAGATGTTTGTACGATTCTGTGCACGTCGGTCGTATCGAAAGACGTACCTCGAATCACAGTTTCTCCAGGCAGGTACAATGAAGTTCTAATGCTAAATCGACGTGGTGAATTTCTGACGAGTGCCGCTGACGCTGACTGAGCACCAAGGGTGCTCAAACAGAACAGTTTTCGAGGATATACGTAGGTTCGGGTATTTAACTTGGAGAGGAGCCCTCGGTTACTGCGCGTGTTTAACTTTCCACGAACTTGAACTCTCCGCAACGAAAAAGTTACTCTACCGATGAGAAATATACAGAGCATTGTAGAAAAAGAATCTACACTTTGTAAGCTTATAGTATCAAAATACGATCGAAGGGAGTAAGAAACGTGCAATCGTTATATACGTTGTTGGAAAGATCTTCAGATACTCTGCTCTTACCAATGTAAGGTACTGTTAGGAATCTAAACGAAGGAGTAAATACCAGGTATCGTGTAACGTTATTTAATTGCATAAGCTCACAAAGTTTTAAATCTTTTTAGCGACTCCTTTGTTCCTCGTACCTGCGAAGAAGAAGAAACAGGGAAAAATAAAATACATAAATTTTCTCGATGCAAGTTAATTGATTTAAATCGCTCGAGTCACAAACGTATTGCGCGAGATAAACAGGGAAGAACGATGGAACGGAGTTGGACAGGAGCCACGTGAATTTATTTGGAGTTTCGGCGTACGCGTTCTACGTAGATTAATGGCGGATTAACAAAGCGTTCCCAGGCAGACGGAGTGGTCTCGGTTAAGACTCTAAGCGCTACCTTGAGCAATTAATTTCGAGTGGATCTTGTGAACCGGCGCCGTAGCAAACTTCCTCCGACATTGGGAAAAAAGAAGAAAAAAAAAAAAGACAAACAAACAACCGACGGTAAATTATCCATTCCGCGCCCACTATTTCCCTCGGAGTAATTACGTCAAAATTAGTAAAACACCGTGATCAAAGGATTATATGGAGTTCCTGGTGTGAGAAAAATTTCTCCGTTTGTTTGCTGAACGTAAGTTGTCGATAGATCTTCGCAATCGTTGTATACCGTACTATATTAACCATTTTTATGCCGATACGACGCATCTGTGATCCGATAAATCATAGAAATTTCCAATTAACTCGCCGTCTGAAACTTTAGTTTCACCGATATCGTTTACGTACCGGATCGTTTAAGTCCATGCAATATTTTCTAGGTTTTTGTATTTTAAAATATCTCCTCAAAATTGCTGAATACTCTTCCAAGCTTCCGGAATATCATCCAACAGTTTTTATCGTTACGTGTTAGGAAAGATTTAATGAAATTTATTGAAAGAATAGAAAATTACTTAAAACTACTCCGATTCGGCACCGACTTAGTATGCGGATGATGAATCCTTTTAACACTAGAACTACCGATAGTTGACACGAAGCTATCTCTACCAAAACCAGTGAAAATGACCGGACTTTAATGATAGAATATTTTATTGATTTCTTACAGAAGCGATTCCATGTTGCGTAGTACGTTTTTCGTATTATTAATTCGTCTGGGTTCATGATCGATCTAAACGAGGATTGACACGTTTATAAAATTGTAGGACCAGTCATTTTCACTGCTGTGGTATTTCTAGTGTTAGCATCTAGCGATCGATCCGGAATTTTTCTGATATCTGATATCGTCATATCGAATGATACGCGGTCAAAATTTTAGAAACGTGCGGCAAGTTGTAGAAAACGAGGAAACTGGTTAAGTGGAGTTCGATAAATAGATCGCAGGATCCTTTTACAAGTACCAGTCATTTTGACTGGATCGGTAGAAGTAGCCTTGATACAAAATTATTTTCAGTTTGAATACATGAAAAAGAAAATAAAATTCAGTGTAGTATTTTTTAGTTACCGTTGCGAAACTGGTTACATCATTGCGGAAAGAAAAAATAAAATTATAAAATCAGTCGATTCGACTGGTATGGTAATTCTAGCGTTAAACGAAAGGCCCACTTCTTTAACTTATAGAAGCGGAAATTTGCATATTCATGGTTTGAGTATAAAACGAGATGATATGTTTATATGTTTATAGTATCGCGATTTGTTATCGCATCTGGAGATAAATAATCGAGCTCGTGCTATTCGAAAAATTCAATGGTTGATAGGAGAAAATACAAGCGGGGAGGAAGAATTAAGAACTTTCTTTTACAGCTTGTTTCGAATTCTCCGATAGATATTTCAAGTTTCCTTTCAAACTCTCTGTATGGTTTGTTCCATCGCTTTATGTTCTTCCAATATGGCCAGCAAATTTTTAAAGAAACGATTTTTCTCTCTGGAAAACAAGAATATAAGAGAAAGTGCAGCAGAGTTTTCTTCCTATCGAGAAAGGAATAAAAGAACAAGTTAGAGGCGAAGTTTGCGGAATCGAAGGACGCTCGCGCCTGTTAACACGCCGAAAATGCGGCACGTATACGGCCGTGGAGAAACTCTGGTGCAGCTTGTTGCCGCCTGTTGCTGTGCTACGTCGCCGCTATCCAGACGTCGTCGGCAGAAAAATACGGTAATCCGTCGTGAAAGGACGAAAATCGAGCTACGTTAAATAAAACACGAGCGAGATATCGGATCGCGCTCTGGTTACACGCTTTTATTCTATTGACGGCTTAACGACGATAAGTTGTTTCGGTGCCGATTTTACTACGATGGATGTAACGTTTTTAATATTTTGTTTACTTGTTTAGGTTAACAATCTAATATAGTTGCGAGTTTGCAGTTGGAGTAAAAGGAAAGATTTGACTGCTTAGGTATTTCAGGCTTTGAAAGTTTGGAACTTCGAGGATTAAACAATTTGAAAATTCACAAATTTGATAATCCGATAATTCGAAAATTCGAAACACTCGTCGGTTCGATCGGGAAGCATCCAAAAATCGAGTTTCTCCATCGAACGATCTATACGCCGATCGATGTAATCGTCAGAAACACGGCAAAGTGAATTATAGGACAGTGGGAAGATGCTTTTAACGCAGCGGTTTATAAACTGGTACGCGCGTGGTATTTGAGCTTGTTAGAGAGAGGAACTTTGTCCTTTCACGGTTGAAAGGAAGTTCGGAAGAAAGGAGGTTCGAGGACACGCCTAAATGGCAGGATGTCGGGCAAGATTTCGGTGCCACCAAAGAAACCTTTGATAGAAACCTTTAAGGGAGAGAGTTTCTGCCAAAGAGAAAGAAAAGAGTAATTCCTCGAGAAGCTTCCAGCGACTTTGATATCCTCTTAGGTTGTTTGATACTTACCTTTTACATAATCTCTTCTTATCGATTTTTGCGATCCGTGAAACATCGTTTACAGAAAGCTTTTTGACAAAATTAAAAGGGAAAGCTTCGATAAAAGGAATCGAAGACAAAGACTTCATCACGAACTGCCGATTTTATTGCAAGTTGCAAGTTTTCGCGACGTTCTTCCGAACGATCGTCGATCTTTCGAAAACAGATTGAAACAAAGGTTTGATCTGTACGTTCGATTTAGATCGCGAATAAGTGGAAATAACACAATTTTGAAGAACGTTACGATAAGAATCGACCGTATCTAAATCGAAATTTCGATTTACGACCGCGCTATGTCGTTTCCACCTGCCTTACACATTCGATCGTCGTTCTAACGCTTCGAAGAAAGAAGAAGAAGAAGAAAAAAAGGAAGAAAGAAAGAAAGAAAGAAAGAAAGAGAAGAAACAAAGGAAAGGGACAGCTATAACTCGATCCCTCGATGCTAAGATTCTCCACTCGCATTATCCGTCTCGCCTACCTAAGAAGGAGGAAAAGAAAGAAAGGGGGGATCTTGTGATAAGACGAAGCAGGAAGGAAAATCAAGTCGAAGGTGGGTAAAGCCTAAATGGCGAATAGGGCGGCCTCGGAATTCACGAGGGTGGAAGTAGAGAAGGCCCGAGGCAACGAGTACGTCGTGGTCGATGTGGAAAGGAGACATTGACTTGCAGACAGAAAGCGTGACTGGTGGTGGCAGGGAGATGGTCGAGGGGTGGCTCGAGGGCCGGTCGATACAGCCGAAAGTCCAGAACACGGGGCCGAGTGGCGCGAAAATTCGTGCAGATGGAAACATAAGTCGGCCGTGTGGAACGGCAACGCAGCCGAGGGTTGTTTCTTGCTCTCCTTTTTCTACCACCTCCGCTTCTTTCCGTTTATTTGCCGGTCCCGCAACTTCTACAAGTCGAGTCTTCTAACATCGTATCGCGTTTGGAACACGGAACGCTTTATCCCGCGATCGAACGTGCTGTTTTCTCTTTTCTCTTCGTTTTTTCCTTACCTTCTCTCTTTCTCTCCGGTCCCTTTTTATTTCTTTTGCTGGGTGAAAGCTCGCGCACGAAGGGAAATATTAACAAAGTCGAGAGAGTATTCGTTCCTAGTAGAGAGTCGAGGATTTCTTACGTTGGTTCAAGTTTTTCAGCATATTTCAGAATACGGTACTGAGAATTTTGTGCCATTGAACGTATGTAATAACTTCTTTAGGTAGGAATTCTCCATTTGCTCTAGACGTCATTTCCTTTCCGTCAAGAATAGACGACATAATTTACTTGCATTGACGTTGCTACGTTTTTATTAATTGTCTGATCGTTATTCCGCGATTAATTTTCCAATTACGGAAGTTTCTAGTCAAGGAACGATCTGGCCGAAAGAACAAACAGGTATATTAAACGAGCTAAGAATTAAAGCGTCGTTTATCGTAGCCGCCCTGCTCAACGGACCTGATCCGAAACGTTTCATCGGCATGGTCAATATCGAATCTACCGATGCTGTTTCCTCTGATTATGCAGAGCCCTGATTAACTTCGCACTCCTACCCGGCCGCTAATGTAAATTTAATTGCGATTTAAACGTTACCATCGGCGGGCCGATTCTAACACGACAGGACGAGTTGCCTGTGAAATAGAACGAGCAACGTTAATTCACGGTCGCGCGAGCTCGTTAAATTAAATTTGTCGCTGACCAAGTGGCCGAGCTGTGCCGTTTGATCATCGTTGTTGGACACTGGAACACGGCTAGAATTTGGAAAAAATCGGATCAACATCGACATCGAGCTGCACCTGGCATTCGATTAAGGTTTATCCGCGACGAGAACTTTCCCCAATTCGTTTCAACCTAGAGCATGGATACACCACATATTGCGCAATGTTCCAAGCGTATCAAAAATTAGCGTACAGTTGCGTCGCCTGTTAATGGAATTCTAAATGGCTGGAGACAACGAGACCGAGATTATCCGCGTACGAAGAAGTATAAGACCAATTTTTGGAGGATTTTTAATCTGAATATCTTTCGAACGTTTGCGAATTTGATAGGCTGTTTTTGTCGTTTAATCGAACTTAAACGAGTCGTTTCTCGGTCAAAGTACGCGGCGGTGATCGATAACGAAAATGTTAACGATATACGTACGAACAATGGAAATCAATCGTTATTATTAGTGGAATATGCAAGAGCTTTTCGATTACGTTGTTTCTATTACTCGACGTAATAGTATCGATCGGTCCTCGAACAGAATTGTTTGCACGTCGCGATTTCGTGTTACGCGACCGACCAATCGGATTTACATGGGTCGATGTTTCGACTAATTATTGTCTTAATTAAAACACGTATAAGCGAGATGTTCGTTGTCGAGAGCACACAGGCTCTCGAATATTAGGATCCATTAACGTAATGCGCCGTTTGTTCCGGGTGTGCGAAAATCGCGCATCCGGACGTCGTTCCGAGCCTTTAATTATCGCGCTGATTAACAGATATTAATACGAGCCAAGCCATGATTTTCACGGGCCTTGTAATGGCTGTCGACGTGATCAACGATTTTAATAGAATGGATATTTAGGAGCGCAACCTAGCAGGGACGCGTTTAGATTAAGTGCAATTTTATTCGTCGATAAAACGCGCGCTATTACTTTGTTTTTTTTTTTATAGTATATGATGGGGCAGAAATTGCTTTTTTAATCGACTAATGTTTTTAGATGTAAAGCGAAGTTTGCTTCGATATCGATAATTTCAATGTATCGGATAACGAGATGCTGGAAAATTTGATGAAATATGCCAGGACCGTATCGTAAAATATCTTCCTATCTTTTTTTTTTTTTTTTTTAAATAGAAAGTCAGAAGTATGAGGCACGAGCTAGATTGAAATCGATTAAACGTTAATTAATTATGCTTATTAAATGAAGCTGCGCCAGTTAAGCGGATTATGATCCCAAAGTAAATTCGTCCTGGGAAAATTTTTAATTAATTCGTCTGGACGTTTAATGGATTCCGCGAAATTCACCGACCTGTCTGAATGGTAAATTTCAAAAATGCCCCTTATTATTCTCCTTCTCGAGTCCATTTCTTTTTCTCTCCCTTTTTCCTCTTTTTCTTCCTGCCTTTTCCCTTTTCTTTCTTGTTTTTTTCTTTGGTCTTATAGCAGCGATACGAATCTTGTGAAAAGACCTCGCCGTTGCTATAAATGGTTCCACCTATAAATGGCGTAATCGTAGCTGAAAAAAATACACAGCAGCACGTATATTTCTCCAGTGATTCTAACATGGAAGGAATTTGGAAAAGGGAAGTTATTACGTCTATTCTTACGTGACATGCATTTCATATCGATGTGAACAATTTTTCTTTCTTGAAAATGTGCTTAAGTCTGTAATTATTCACAGACTTTGCTAGGAGTTGCTAGAAGCGCACCATTCCTCTAAACTCCAAGCTTTGTGATTCGCGCAATCTTAAAAGAGATAAAAAAGAAAAGCAAGTATGGTCACGTTGGATCGTGTACTTCCGTCACGAATAGGAGCATTTCGCCGCGGGAGAACGAGAATGAAAGAATTATTGGCACGGGATCGAAGAGAGAATTAATGTCGGCCACGGGTAAATTTATTTCGGCCGACCGAGCGGCGCAACTCGGCTGCTATAATTGAAGGCTGGCCGCGCGCTGGAACACAACGCCGCTTTGCTTGGTTCACGTGAAACAAAGGGAAGATTGTTCCGTTCTGCTCGGGTTTGTCAGACCGCAGCTTCGAGCCGGAAATGGTCGCGACGCGTCACGATCCTCCGTGTTTGTCTTCGTTTGTTTTTTCCCGTGTTTTTCGATTTTTTTTCTCTCTTTTTTTTTCGGTTTTTCAGCGGTAGAGACAGAAGAAATGTTTCGTTTTAACGAAATTTCGCTGGTTTATAGCGCTCGATTGTTCGGCATTTCGAGTTCAAATTGTATTACATTATTGTTGTATTACCGCATTTTTAGTTTTCCATTGTATCGCGTTCTCGTACTTTTCGAACGTAATAAATTCTTCCGTACGTTCGCTACCGATATTTAACCTGGTTTCCTTCGGTTTGCAATTTTATCCTCAATTTAACGTGATAATTAGCATTGATACTGTATGATTAATATACGTACACTACCGCTCATAATTATGTAAACACTTTGGACGATTTGTATCAATAACGCATGAATGAAATTCGTCGAAAGTTATTCAAATGTACGAATTAATGGCAAAATAATTATCGCAAGTACGTAATATTATCTACATGTATGTCACGTTCTTGTGAAAATAGTCGAAGAAAATTATAGAATTTAAATTATTTGTTTCAAGATTATATTTGTTAACGCGCCCACGGGTTTTAAATATTGTTACTAGAATTTTGGAAAATCCTTCTCTACCTAGTCCATAGCATGAAAATTAAACGAGCTGAGGATCAAAAAAAAAAAAAAAAAATCTTCTTAAACGACAAAACTGATGTTTGAAATTTTCAAATGCTAATTTCATTGTCGCTTATTTGAACTTTTAAAGATCAATTTTATCATATTACGATATTCTTATGTCCTTTCTATCTGTTCTGTTCTATTTACCGTGTTAAATACGAAAAGTCAGTAGAACGCGGATTCAATGGCTGACCACATCGGTAACTATCTACTGAACGACTAACTGCGGTTGATAAATCCCGCTGCAAATTATTCCACTGTCTTATCTTCGATAGACGGTCCAATATTTTCGCCCTTTTGCTCGCAATTTCCAAATTTTTGTTCATTTTCTACGGATCTTCTTCTTCTTCTTCTTCTTCTTCTTCTTCTTCTTCTCGTTTTGCTCCAGATAGAAGAATTTACGACAGCGAATACGTTATTAACTCCACCACGGACTTCTCAAACTCTCCGATCTAATTGTGCTTTCGTTCGGCTTAAAGAGAAATCTTTTTTTAGCATTCTCAAAACTCAATTCACGAGATTTTTATCGATATCGGGTCAAATTTTTTCAATTCGAAAAGAGCGTAACTAGGTCGGAAATAGTTTAAGAAGTTTCTTTCGATGAATAAATGTTATGAAATTATTCTCTTGGTACTTTTCTTAATCTTCTCCGTTCTAATTACATATTGTGAAAAAAGGAGCAAGCGTGTGAATATTTCTCAGCGATATTATACTTAAAACGTCGAATTATCCAATCCAATTTCCTTCAAATTAATTCGTTGTTCCGACACCTTGAAACCGATCGCCTCGAAGACTTCTTTCCAGAAACGAACGCCACGATCACCTTTGCCCAAAGTCCGCCCCGAAAATTAACCATTGCTAAAAGATGGAACGCTCCCTGGGCGAGAGCTCGAACGATCCTCTGCCCCTTCGATCCTCGTTCATTTTCTCTGGCTCGAGTTTCCGGTGGCCATGTGTCAGGCACCGATCACGAGGTATACGGTTCACTTATCTACGTTCTTTCTTGCAGGCGAAATTGGAAACGAAAGCTTTGAAAGCGAAGAGGCCAGGATTCACAGACGAACGGTACAATGAAACCAGTTATTACGTGGAGAACGGTCAGTATGCCCTCCGTTTTATGTTTAACCCCGTTATACACTATCGTTAACAAGTTTCGAATTACGTACTACGTATTCCAGGAGAATTTCAAATAAGAATTCCGAAAAACCTATCTATTCGAACGAACTTGGTTCGAAATTTTGTTTTCTTTTCCTTTTTTTTCTTTTTTTTTTTTTTTAGAAAATTTGATTAATTACTTGATTAATTTTGGAAATGAGTAGGTGACACGGACGGAGTTGCAATTGGAAAAGTAGTTGCAAGCTACGATATTTCCAAAAAGACGACTGCAATCGTTGCGGATTAAAAGAATAATCATGTTTTAGAGTATTCGCTAGCAGTAATAAAAAATTTGCTCGATATATCGATTGTAGGGTTAATTAAAATTAAAAAAAAATTAAATTATTTTGAAAAGTGTCGTATTTCACGAGCGAACCGATATTATCCGATAAATTGCTTCGTGAAAACTGCGTCGTGTGTGAGTGTGTCCCTTCGGGGGGCCATTAGACGTTACACGTATCAGCAATTAACAGTTAACGCACGGATTTATGACGGTCGATCGTCGATCAACAGCGTCGCTGGCGGTCAATTAGACATAGATTGACAATTAGACGATGCGTGTGAATCGGTAATTCTATTTTATCGGTAAACGCACAACGTTCTGTTATATCGCGCTGATTTGCGTTTCGATCGTACAATGGATCGGGAGAATATACAATCGATTGGCTGTATGACGGCATGTATCTGGGGATTGGAGCAGTTTGTCGGACCGATACAAGGGTAGTTCCTCGATAATTCGTCGTTTGATCCAACAAGTGGTGAGAAGAGACAAGTTCTTCCAAACAATTGCAAAAAGATCTTGAATCGATCGTCAGCGAAGACGATTGACAAGATAAGCACCTTCGAGCACGGTGTGCGAGCTGTGACAGATGTTCGTTTGTCAGATATTTAAAAATGGCAATATATGGCCGTGTTAGATATACCAGTCCACGCGTAGCGCCACACCGTGTAACGTCGCGAAGCTTGCAGACACGAGATAGCTCGATCCCGGGCAGGGTCGATGAAAACGAAAACACCGAAAGAGCTTTTTCCCTCGATCCATTTTCCCTTCGTGCTATTCGATTTCGTTGGCATTGTGAACCACGTCGACCAACCCTCTGGTGCCGGGAAACGAGAGACAGCAGTCGGGATCATTGTTCGAATCATGGCCATTCGCGGGATTATCCGCGATTACCTGGTGAACAGAGAGAGAGAGAGAAAGAGAGAGTCGGTAAAGGCTGCAGTTACCGTTGTAAGGTCGTCGGGAATGCAGATGAAGCGATTAACGCGTATCGTTCCCTCTTTTTCATCGCTTTTCCAATCCTTTCTTTTCCGATGAAAGATAAAAAAAACGATCGAAATAACATCGTATTTAGCAGGTTTCGTATTTTCTATCGTTGCGACAACGTCGTTAAAACGCCAGATTATCGAGGAATCTTTGGTAGTTTTGTTTATTCGAGCGATCCTTCGTTGGTCGTTAGCGGGGAAACGTGAATTAATTCAAAGAGAAATTTGCACGCGGCGTTCGCCAGGACGATCAGAAAGTTATCCCCTTTCGCTTTGCGATATTCGCGAAGAACGAAGGGACGATAATCGAAAGTATGGATGACTTTTAGCACGGTAGCAGGATTAGATGATCTTATGATTAGAGCGGGAATCTCTGGCACTGCGACAGCTATTATTCCTTTCCACGATTTATCGTATTGTTCGTTTATATAGCCATCGTCTGAGAACCAAGCGGGACTAATCAGCCGGAGAGAGAGAGAAAGAGAGAGGATCTTGTACGAACTAACGCTGTTATCCTACGTCGATTTGTTTTGTCGTAAATAAGTTGAGAGAGAGAGAGAGAGAGAGGTATTCGTTCTTGAAACGTTCGGGAGTTCGTTGAGCGTTGCCTAGCATTTTTACAACGTGTCTATAAGATTCGACGATTCACTGGAAATTTGAAGTTTAGTAACTCGTTAGTAATTTGATTATCGTCAATGTGGATCGTAAATAATGTCGAGCATTGTTCCGAGCGAGCAATTGTAAAAGATGATCGAGACAACTCGTGGCCATTTAACCGGGCAACAATGGCCATAGGGTAAACAAAGGTTTCCTCTTTCGTTAGTCGGTGAACTTTACAATTAAACGAAAGTGTACTTCCCTTATCGAGTGGCAGCAACAATAAACTCTTTGCAAGAAACCGACCACGTTCTTTCGACGATACTGGCGAACGTTAATTAAAAAGCCGGTTACAGCTACTGTCTCGGTTAGACACGCGACTAATCAATCGATTTCACCGCGCGAGGCCGCTTATTGAGAGTTTATTAAGCAGAAATAGGTGTATAGGTATGGATCGTGGACTGTAAACGAATCTGCAGCCGGAATCGGTGGAACGAGTCGACGAAGTCGATTTATCGAGTGTCAATACGTTCGGTAATTAAAGTAGTTGCTCGCGGCGATGGCTGCCTCTGTGTTTCCAGCCAATGTGCCGCATTATCGACGTTCCACGGGAATCGTTTGATAGACGAACACCGATAGGCGGCTATGGCTATGCTCATTAGTGGAAATAACGTTTACTCGTCGATAACGAAGAACGTTGTGAGAAAGGAATGTCGAAAATGTTGTAGTAACTACTTCAAGAAATCTCTACATCTTTATTTATTTATATATATATAATCTGCAGACTGATATTACGCAGAAATATTCTAAATATTATCGTGCCCTTGAATATACATCATGTTTTGGATTGCAAGATCTAAGAACAAAGGAACTAATAAACAAATTTCTATTTGTGTTCCCTGTAGCTTCTACAGCCAAAGCTGTAAGGTTAACTCCTTTTGTTAAATGTCCTTTTGCTATAAATATACGAACGTGCTCCCTATCGTTGCATCGTCTAGTAACGCTAAGACACTAAAGGATCTGAATCAACGTAAACTTACGCTTGTACCTTTCGTTATTTCAATATACTTTCCTATTACAAATTCATCCACTCGTTCTTCGATCGATCAACCTCGACAGAAAATACGATTTTCCCGGGTCTCTCTCGATATTCGTATCGTCCAAAGAAGATAAACGAGGCGAATACGAAGATTCTGGTTAATAACCATCTCTTTTCACAGATAGAACCGCCGAATATACATATATGTAGGATAATAGAGCTGCGAGCAAGATATTCTTACGAAGCAGTTTAAGGCACATCGTGATTTCTTCGACGATTTCTTCGGGAAATCTAAATTGCCTGCTTCTCTCGAAACAGGCGTATATCTTACGTCCAATGTATGAGAGAAGCAACCGAGAACGTAGATAATATTGGAAGAGCTTGCGATATTTTATTCATTAAAACGGTATTAACCTTTACGCTCGAAGGGGACTTTCTTGCGTTTAACGAGTTCTTATGCTATTATACAGGATATCTTTAGTAATTGGACCGACCACGATCCTTTCTCAAGCAAAATTAGAGAAAAATGATAGAAACGATTAGACGAAGGTAATAAAATGTATAGTTAAATGGAGGTAAGTAACGTTCTTCGTTAGAACGTTTTCGAGTAATGGACGTTACGAAATAGAGTTTTAAAGTTTCATGCGAAGCAACCAAATTTCAGTTATAAAATACATCAAAGATGGATTCGAGTAGCTAAATATTCCTGCTCCTATCTTGCTTTCTGAGAAATCCTTTAATCTTCTTTCTACCTTCTGCAAGGGTAAGTTGTGCCACCACTTAGAACCAAAGTTCCACGAACTTTCTCAGACTTCTTGTCGGTCTTTTACTCAAAAAGGACCGATAAATCTTTGCGTTTTCCAATATCGATCGACTCTATAAGAATACTTGTTTCCATCGCGATGTTTCCATTAAAGAGATTGCAAAGTAGCAAACGAATCTTTCTTCTTTCGAATAAGTACATCTCGATTTCAAAATTGATCGAGTTTACGGATACGATAGTCTGCGGATATTTACGATAAATTCATATCTTTATGGATACGATTGACAGAAAAAAAAAAAAAATGTTCACTTCTGGCTGATTTTACCAAGGTTATACCACTTCTGTATCAACGTCGGATCACAGGGGCAAACTTTCTATCGTTAAGTACAAAGGAAAACAAGTAAAGCTATTATTTATATGAATAAAAGTATAGCGAAAAATATATTTTGCCCGAACACTGCGTATTTTCACTGCGTGAAATAATTGTAGAACGTATTCAGTCTTATTCCCGCCATGGAGGACGCGATTTGGCGAGCAATTCCGCGGGAAATCGGTGGAAGTTGGTGGCGAGACCAGGTTGGTCGCGTTCGATGTCTATCGATTGGCCCGTTCGGTTCATTATAGCGAGTTTCAGTGGCGAATTCACGATAACGGGAACAGCGTTAGTCGTGGCGGAGTGAAAAGGAAAGAGCGGTGCGCGCGAAGGCACGTAAGGATTCGAGTGTCTGAGAGAACACAGAGAGCTGACTAGAGCAAAGAGGGGAAAGAGGGGGAAGGATCGCGAAGACGAAGGGAAACGAAGAGAAGAGAAGGTAGACGAGAGAATCGATCGAATATTTAGACCTACTGGCATATCGACAACCGATATCTGCTCCACATTCGAATAATAGACTCGCACGGCTGACGACGTGCTGCCGGAGCATCCTCCAGTTCCTCCTCCAACGAAACAAAGACCTATTAATGCCACTCGAAAGACACACGCCCACCGGCGTGCTTCTCCTCCGATTCTCGATGGACGTCCCCTTAACGCGAGAAACGCATTCCATTACCGGAGACTTGTGACACGGCCGACCAATATTCCCAACGAGTATTCCGTTCCATCTCTCTGTCTTCCCTGTACACGCTTTCGTTGCGCTCCCTGTACTCTCTTGGCTACGGAGTTTCGATTCGTCGATAGCCAAATCAAACAGAAACACGAGTCTCCCATTCTAAAATAACTCTGAATACCGTCGTATCCGGTTTATCGAATTCGTCCTCTTTTTCCAAATAATCGCCGATATCGAACAATCCATCTTAATTTCCATCCTCGCATCAAATTTCAGTCCAGCTCTTTAATCTCAAAACGATCCCGAATACACTCGGATCCTTGAATTTACTCGTTTCTCCGTTAACCCTATCGTCTCCAATAATCCGTCTCAATTTTCGTTTCGGTTTTAAACCCCGACGAACAAACGAACAGACTCGTCTCCGCACTTACTAAACCACTGACAAACCGAGCGAACAAACTACGAGACCACGGAGCTCGCCGAGCAAGATTCTCGCGACAATTAAATCGACCCCTGGGTCGTTTCGAACCTTCGGACCTGGCTCACATCGAAAGGACCGTTACCCGAGCTACGTTGATGCAACGTTCACGCCACTCGGGGGTCATAGCGAAACGATCAGCCCGACATCGCTGATACCCGTGTATACAACGAAGATAGAGGGGTGGAGCTTCTACGTGATTCAAATCTAGATGCGATCCTATCTCTCGGTTGGAGGAGCCAAGAGTACGCTATTGGCTAGTGGAATCCTTGGCTCACGGTATACTTCGGCTATCTTTCTCTTCCTCTCCACCCTCTATAACTCCATCTCTTCCCCTCTACATTCTGTTTCCTCCCTTCCACCCTGCCTTTTTGGCCTCTCCACTCCTTTTACAAAATCTTCTTCTTCGTTCGACGAAGTCTTCTTCGTTCCCGGAAGATCGAAAAAGGTTTCGAGTTAGCAGGTGGCTGTAGAACGTCGTATTTTTGTGTCTCTGCGAATGTTCCCGGTCTTCTTTCGTTCTTCTATCTTCGTATATACCGGTTACAGAAATCCTATTCTTTTTTCTCGTAGGCTGTTTCTAGAACCTTGAGAAGCTGAGGCAAAACGGTTTTATTGGCTCGCCAACATCTCGCCGTCTTAAGACCCCTTTCTCTCCTCGTTTTTCTTTTTCTTCCTTCTTTTCTTTTTTTTTCTTTTTTCTTTTTTCTCTTACGCTGGAAAGCCGCCGGAGAACAGATTCGCCTTCATCGTGGTTATAGTATTTATGTGTAATACGTATTACGGTGACGTTGATCGTTTCCGACGTGGGATAAATTATTTCGTGGATTGTTTTGTAAGATCTTCGCGGTGGTTAGAAGCTGCGTCTTTCCGAGAATGACATTCTCCTTCGCTTTTAAACGTTTCTTATTTCTATTATCGTACTAACGAAGACACTCGGAAGTCAGACTCGTCGACAAAGCTTCTTACAATGTTCTTAGTTTTATCGAGCAGGTAATCGGTATACCGATCAAACACGCTCGATATACTTGATGTATTACTGTACGCAGTCGTGTCCGAAAACCGTGACTTTAAAGTATCTTTTCGCCTGTTCTGTGGGAAGAAACCCTAGCCATTATTACCGGCTCTGTCACTGGAGTACAATGATGTAGAGAAACTCTTTCTTTCAACCTTTTCTTGTTATTAAAGTAGGACAGGTAGGCGAGGGCCTGTCATACATCGTAAAAACTGTGACAAGAAGCTCCTGGTTGTAGATGTACAGGGTATGTCTCGTCGAAGCTTGGTTCATTGTACATACAACCCTAGCCAAAATACACTTTGTAAAGACGACGTATATTTCAGGAACTAAAATTTTGAAACATCCATCCTCTTAACGAACACGGCCAACGTACTTTTTATCTTATAATTTTAAACTTATCAAAATCAATTTTCGTCTCTAACACGAAAAACATCAACCATAAAATTTCAGTACAGTAATCTCCGCGTTAAATATTGATCGTCGTTGCTATTAAATATAAATCTAAAACTATTAGATACTTGTCATCATATCTTTGATTTCGTTATCTTAAATTCACTAAAATTATTTTCCATCCCTGATGCAAGAAAGAAATTTTCAGCTAAAATTTCCAAGGAAAAATGAACTTTCCCAATCTTTCATCCGTCATATCGATCGATAGGTAATTCGCGAAACAGCCAATGGAATGAACTCGCGAATTCACGTTTTCACCCCTTCCGTGTTTGCTTCGCTCTCCCGTTGGCTATATTTTTTTTCTCGGTCTCGAACGACTTTCGAATCGAGGGAAAATATTTCTCCAACCACCCCCGTCGTTTCTTAATCTCTTTCTCTCTCCGGTTGTTACTGTACTCCCGGGAACTCTGGCTATCGCGACGATCATTATCGTCCTCTTCGTTCGACGAATCAAATTCTCCTTGGGCGACCGGAGACGATCCGCGACTTTGCGGCCTGCTTTTACATCCCCAGACGATTTCCTGCTTCTTCCTTTTGACGTGACTCGATTCGTCGCGCTGCAAAGCAAAATTACTGTGTCGAAACTCGTTCCTTTTTCTTGCGTGTTCGCTTCTATTTTTCTTTCTCTCTCTCTCTCTCTCTCTCTCTCTCTCTGTTCTGTTACAATAAAAATTTCACTAGATAGAAATTGTAGCGAAGAGTATTCAGAACATTTTCACGATAACGTTGAGATTTTTAATGGAAAGACGTAGCGCCAGATATCTATGTCGGCCGCTATTTCGATCTTCCATTAGATCTTGAGAAAATGTCTCATTAACGGGATTCCCCGGGTGGGCCCATCGCGCTGTCACGCGGATCATCGCCGAGACGCACGCGAGTTCGCCTGTAATCTCGATCTATCCACGTCCGCCGGTAAATTCGAGGCTTCTGTCTGCCGTGTATAATTCGCAGTGAGATAAGATTACGGGTTGCGGAGGGTGGCAGGGGGTGTACAAGACACCGTAGATAGATACAGAGCCGCGATTTAGCGTGCTAGTAATGATACGTTGCGAGAAAGCGTTCTCTCCACTCTTCCTCGCGATTCCCCGATAACGCGTGAGAATATTAATGATGCTCGCCTGATTCGCCAACGTATCTGCTGATTCTCACTGACTCGTGACTGATAATTCAACGTTGAAATACGCTGGATGATTGCACCTCGATCTTTTTGTATTTATGTTTTATATCGTTTTACGTTGTCATTTTTTGTTTCGTGGTCGGTCGGCGAAACGTTGTTCAAACTTGGTCTAGTTGTTTAAACGCGAACTAGATCCATTTCTGAAATATTTCTCGTTGTAAATAACTTTGTTCGATCGTTTCTCGACCTTCGCTGCTTTTTTCATTTTACATATGTGCGTGCGTTCCTAATGCGATTCTGCTGTTTTATCATCTCTATTATTCTCGTGCTTTTATTCTTGAATTTTTAATTTTTTTAATATTTTCATTTTTCGAAATTTCGAGTGTACGGCGGATAAATACGCGTAATTCGATTAGCTAAATCCGCCTGCATGTGTTTAAATTCCATCGTGTTTGACCAATCGTTTGGCTTTGGTATTTCGGTCGGGGAAATACAGCGCATGGTAAAATGTGGCTCGTTCGAAATAGTATAAGTTTATGATTTGAAAATAATAACGATTTTCACGAGCTACTTGTATTTTCTGCGAGAATATTGGTTGAATAAATTGCGTTGAATAATCGATACTCCCTATTGAAAACCACGGTGATTCTGTCTGATCGCATACTGGGATTTTCTACTTAAGAGCCACTCTGCTAAATCAATATCAATATAATTCAATTTCCTCGTGTTTATCTCGAAATATTTCTACTATTCATACTTCCTATCGATTATATCTTTACCTTTTAACAATTCTATACTAATTTCCAAAACTATTAATTAAAATTTTATTCTAGAGAATAAATTTCCGCGAATATTCGCGAAATACGTTTAAAATCTGACTGAAAATAATTAACACAGCATCCTACGAACAATTGGTTTCGTTTTGCAAGATTATTTCGTGTAAATCCGTAAAACTCTTTTGATCTATCTAGCAATGCTCGAAGGTAGAAAAAGAAAGAAACGCGTATACCCTTAAATTCACTTTGCCCGCAGCTTGGTTTCGCGAATGCTCGTTTATCCGTGAGTTTTACGACAGGATCGAGCTCATTACACGACTAGATACGGCGCATGAATGCACGAAGAGTTGCCTCCGAGTTCAGTTTAGAAGATATCATGTGGTCGGCGGTGGCGATCCGATAAAGATGCTTCCGCGCTCTCTCCTCTGTGTCCTCTCGCGCGATAGCGTTTATACCGCTGTACAATCCAATATTTAAGCAGACAACGAGACGAATAATACGGTACGAGAGACAGTAAAGTTGAATGGATTGATGCGAACGTAGGAAAAAATGCGTTTCGGAGCGGACGTTTCACAGGGGAGCGTGAGAAAAGAATTATTTCTGAAATCAGTGCTGGATTGTTGGCGAACTAATCTGGCGAACTGGGTAAATATCGTTTTCCACTCGAGAGAAACAATTTATTCAGCGTTTTACATTCTCGATCTTTCAACCACTTTGCAATTAATCTTCCATTAAACATGCAAGGAAGGGAAAAATCAGAACAAATTGAAAATTCGAAACATCCGCAAGGATGGAGATTTCATACGGCGTGTCCGTGTTATTTACGCGAAATGCAAATGACGTTGCGTTTCAGCCTCACCCTCCAAGCAAACTACGATCGTTCGTGTTACAGGAACGAGAGAGGCAGAGAGAGAGTTAACGGGTAAACGAAAAATACCGAATTTCCATATCCACGAGGCACGATTGGAGGGTCAGGCGAAGGTGGATTCGCCGGCGTCTCGATAACGACCGACACAAATATTTAACGATATCTCTCGCGGTCGGTCCATGAATTTCGCAGACGTGGACGATTATTCTCGTTTGGTCGAGAGGTTGAATATTCCGCCGTAGTCGAATATCCCTGCAAACTTGTTTGCGACGCATATTATTTAGACGATCGTTTGATTATCGGTGCTCAATGGATCGACTCGTGAAATGTTCCTCAACCATTCTGTCATTCCACTCAGAGTATCTTCTACTCCTTAATCCCGGAAATGTTTTAGAATGTCATTTTCGTTAGAATGTACTATATATAAAATGTATGGATGATATTAGGTTGTCCGAAAAGTTTCTTTCGTTTTACGAGAGGAAATAATAGACGCGCAACGTTTTTTGTTTCATTATATTATTTCGTCGAATTACGTACGATCCATCTTGTTCTGTTGAGATAAACACCGCGACATTTCGCAAATTTGCTTTCGCGTCTGTATGAAGCTTCCACTGTTGTAAAAATCACGTTTGCGAGGGAAAGACACTTTTCGGACAACCTAATATTTACAAGTACTTCTTCCATAGAATTTTATATACGTGAAACGTTACAAATCGTTTGCTCGGAAACGATCGTAGACATTCGCTTGAATTTTTCTCTAAATCAAATGGTTCCGAGACACCAATCTTCTAGAGTGCGAAAAGATTTGAGTACCTCTAAGGGATGGAAATGTCAACATCCTTTATACGTTATTTGCAATAACCGATTGAATAGATTTTATCAACGTGTAAAGATCTATCTTGAAACGCGTAGCTGTTTAAAAAATAATTACCTAATGCAAGTTCCTAATTGTTCGATTATTTCCAAAGGCGACATTTTCCAAGTGACCTCACCTAATACATTCTTGCAACCGGGTCGGAAAATTTTCCATTAGTCGGTGCAATCGAATAGCATCGCCGGTTACGTTTTGCCTCGACTATACAGCAACGTGTACTTCGATTTTCCATACGAAAAACTGAACAGTTCTAATACGTTACTAACGACTTAAATTAATTAATTGGTTAATTAATAAGAATACATTGCCTCGCTGAGAGAGTTAAAGCAGCGGGAATATTTGAAACTCGGGAAAGCTTGGAGCAAATCTTTGCGTTTTCTTTTGTCGCGAAGTCATGTGCGCGAGAGAAAATTTGTTTTCACGCAGAATGAGAAAAAATCGAACAACCTACTATACTTCTTCTTTTTTTCTCTCTCTCTTTTTTGCTTCATCATGGCGACGCAGGTAGTTTCTTCTTTTTTCTTTCCGTTCTTTTTTTTTTCTTTTTTATTTCTCGTTCGCGAAGGGAATAAAAGTATCGATAGGATAGATCGGCAATAAAATTGAAGGCAGTGGCAATGAGGTTCGTTAGAAGTCGTAAAGCACGACTGGCATTTGCATGAACAGGATGGAAAAAATCGCGGCGGTCTCACGCACACCTCTTGGGTTCGATCTGCCACTACCGCGAATAGATCGAGCGATAACCGATACACGGAACAGCGTATATTTCTGATTGGTACCAGGAAACGCTGGCTGCCTTTCCGGAAGTATAATTTGAAAGAGTGTCGTTAGCTATATCGACTGCGATCTACGCGAAGATTTATGATCGATCGGTAAACAGAGCTCGTTATTACGTTTTCCAGCTTTGATTAATTGCTGTTCAACCGTTTAAAGTATCATTTTTTTTCCTTTGCGAAACGAACACCGCCGTTTTATAATATTCGTTATTGCATTTAGAAGATAAAACGTGCACGTGTATATTCGGTTTCCGCTTCTACGATCGTGTTTATAAAAATAAGTATCGCAGTGAACGATAATTTTTTAAAATAAAATTAATCAAACAATCGTATTTCTACGATAGCAATTTATCTATTAATATTATCCGAATCTCGGAGCATGTAGAATTTCCTCGTAAATCTCCGCTGGGCACATCGAAATTGTTCAGCGTATGATGTTTCAGACGTTTCAGCATTTATCATTCCCAAACTATCTAGATAGGCGTGTTAACAATGTCCCTGTGCAAGGGTGTTAATTGCATAGCCGCTTTAGAGGAGAGTACATTCCAGTCCCAGATACTCGAGTCTTTGTTGTCCCTTATTGCGTACATCTTGCCGTGCGACATTATCGATCAACAATTTGGATGGTCAATGGGTCGTCCGTGAATTTGCACGCTTCACGCTGCTTCACGGTAAATTCATGCTTAGTGCATCCACGTTCCGCGTCTGTTCAATACCATCTATTGATATTTCTCTACCCAAACATTTACCCCTATTCCACTCGAACAGTCTTTCGTTTCTATTTTTATTCAAACTTAATTTACATAAAACTTATCTACTTGCTTGCTTTAAGTTTCCCATCCGTCGTTCTGCTTAAAGCTCGTTCGTAGATATATATGAAGGAAGAATTTAATTTATTTATACGCATAATTGGCAAGGTTATCATATTCACGAATATACATATGAATTCTTTGTAACGTACGATATCAAATGGGATAAAAACGCTTAAAGGCTTTAATAACTTGCTAATAATTATCGAGCTTTTTCACTCATTGAATTTATTATAAATGCTCCAGTGTTCATTAACAACTTGTTCTGTTTTTATTTTATCATATAGGTAATGCATAAGTAATGTAACGAAGTTAGCAGGCGCCGTTCGAAATTTCTGCCGCGTCAATCGAACGTATCGCGGTATTCGCGTTGATTGGCCCGAAATTACGATTTACAACATTACAAAATTCCCAACAAGGGATTATAAAACAGGAGATACAACGGCGAGTGGTGATAAAATTTGCATCGCGACAACTCGCCGTTCGATACAAATTCACCGGCCGTGCCTGATCGATGAAATACGCCTGACGATGTGCAATCGCACACTCGACTACGCGCGCCGCATTGTTTCGGGGAGATCCACCCTGACTACCCCCGTGCATTCCGCTCTGAATTATACATCGATGATCCATGATAAAAAAAAAGGGGGGGGCCCATCCACCGATGGCGAATTTCTCGCGACTCGACGGAAATATCGCCAAGGGACTTGCGTTTCGTTATCCATGGGACGTACGAAGAAAAGTAGTGCGTGTAAAAGAAAATTGGCAAGTGGAACGCACTTATGGTGGCTGGCAAGAGTATTTGAACAGTTACCATAGAAAATTCTCATGTACATATTGTATGTGTTATACAAGTATTATTAAGTATTTTAGAATTTCATTAGCGGTGCGACGAGAGACGATTGTTCCGAATCTCGTGTATCCAAGAAGTTTTGAATCGTAGCTGGAACGTTCGCTTCGTCTGTCTTGCTCGTCGAATGTGGTATAATTTTATCGTTATTTATCGTCGCCTTTACAAAACAGATTCGAAAGACAGGAGATTGAATAAATACTCTAGACGTTCGTAACAGCTGTTCGAAGGAATTCGTTATTGGAGAAGATACTTTTCAGGAGAATTTTTCAGAGAGGGCTTAGATCAGAGGATGAAGAACAATTACGTGGCCTAATCGGGGGATACGCCGCAATCGTTGGACAATTGGCGAATTTTCACGGAAAGTAAGGACAGATGGTTCTCGTTGGTTGACCAGACGAGATCCTTGAGCGATGTAATCTGAGTCTGTTTATTCGGACTGTAATGGGTTCGTACGAGGTCAGAATTTATACGGATAAAGTCGATAGTCGTTGAAGTCTTCTTCTAAGTTTTTGCGAAGTTGGAAAATTACTTTGCGCGAAAGTTTTTCAGCAGCTGGAGATATCTTAGGTCTTCAACTAGAATACCAGCTTAACGTAACTATCTCTGCATGACATATATGGACACATTCAACAGATGCCAGTAACTGTAAAATTAGATAATTTAGATTGCCTATGGTTCACCTATGATCCAACGACACCGATAGAAACTTGACCGTTACTGAAATAGATATCAGGACCATTTAGATTTTTCTATTTATATTTCACTTACGAAGATACCCACCGTTTTAAAATCATCCGACTCTCCAAACATCCATCAAACTTCGATACCACTGGAACATTTACTCCCCTGCAGCGTCGAACGTCCAAACCCCTACAGAGCAATTCGGCCAGCAAGCCAGGCCAGCCCTAGAAACGCTCTACAATCGACCAGTAAATATCCGCAGGCCCGTAAAACATTGGTCTCTCCCAAACGCTAGATATATCTTCCGCTACCCAACATATTACCAACCATCGAACAACGAGGACATACCGGTATACGTACGTGTCTGTCCCATGGATCGCGTCGATCAGTAACAGCTTCGGTAATTACAGCTCGAAAAGTAGCGTGTATCTCACGTTCGCTGTAATGAATTTCGTGAATGTGCATGGTAGGACAGATCTTGAGTCTTCTATTATTTGACAAAGGTGAAGGTGAGAGAGAAATAGAGGGTTGACTGTCGGACGACGAAAAGCGTTTCCCTCCGTAGCTGCTCGGAAACTTCGCCAGTTTCCTCGAAGAGTGGAGGCTCAACTCGCGTCGCAATGGAGGACGATGCATTGTCTCCTCGACGATCTCTTCTCTATCCCACTTTTCCCTTCTGTTTCCGACTACCGCGACGGAAGGTTCCCCGTCGTGATCGTCAGCGACGATCTCTCTCCAGGAGGAGAAGCTTCGAGATCCCCTTCTCTCTCTCCTCTCCTCTCCTCTCCTCTCCTCTCCTCTCCTCTCCTCTCCCCACGCTAGCGGTGACGACGGTTTTCGCGCCTCTTGGCACGTTTCACGCTCGCCGCGTAATCCAGACCCTCGTGCTGGAGTGTTCTGGCCCCGCTAAAGCCTGTTCTCCTCTTCCCTCTTTCCCCTTCCTCGCTCACCACCACCTGCTTCTTTATTTCGTCAAGGGTGACCGTGTGGGTGCTTCTTAACGCGCGAATCGTGCTCGATTTCGTAGCCATCCTCTTCTATCCTTCTGCCTTTTCCTTTCTTTCGCTCTTCTTGTCTCTTTCGGTTTTGTTCTCTTTTATTCTGGATTCGCTGGTCAAAGGAATCGTGAATCAAATTGTGAATTGCATAGACGATGGTCGAGGCTTATAACGTTATATCGTTCGAAAGAGAGCTAGAGCGTAAAACCGGGCTTATGACACGCTCAAGGACAATCGCTTCCTCAGAAGCAGAATTCAGCTCCCGTTCCTCTCACTTGGATTTGGAGCAATTTATTCGTAAAATAAATAAATAAATCCGGTTCGAAGATTTGACACGGTTTATCGTCATGCTGTGCCAGCAACAGAGGCGTGTTTAAATGTCATTTGGATAGAGCACAGCGACTGGTATATCTGTGTATTATCGCGAAGGGTATTGTTCTTCGTTTTAAAAAGTTTCGACGAACTTTCGAGGAGCGTTCTGGTTCTCTAGTTTAGGCAGAAGGAATTTCTTTGACGAGGAGCTTTTCAGAAAACGGATGGGTTTCTTGCTGGTCGTTTTCGTCGCTCTTTGTCAACGCTACCGCATTCTTTCCTTGATTTGCCGTGTTTCTGCGCGAACGCCAGCACGGCTTCCGGTTCGACGCGGAAATTGTGCCGTGCGAACGTTCGGTGGTATGTAGGGTACATCGAGGATGAAAAAAATTCACAAACGGTCGTATTGTTTTCGGTAGCTCTCAAGAATTGGCAAAGACAATTGAAACGTATATCGAACACTTGCCAATCGATCTTCGTGTCGTGTGACATTTGTAGTCTAAATTATAATTGCTTTTTAATAAAACCGATACAAGAGAATTCACGTTAGTCTGGATAGATGTCGATCTTAACGAGAGTCACGCAGCTGTAATGATGAATAGACGATATGGCGAAGATAATCGATTGTGTGTCGATAGTTTCAGCTTTTTAATTTCGACCTTCTGTTCTCTCTGTTTGAGAAACAAATTGAGGAAGAAAGCAAATTAACACCGAATTGTCTTATCGGTGGTTCCTTCGCCCTCGTGCGATATTTACGATCATTCTCATCCGGTTTTCCCTTCGACCAGCCAAATTCTTGGTTAGGATTTCCGTTTAATTCAGCGAGAGGACCGTTCTGTCGACCGATTCAATCGGTTGAAAGGAGCCGATTGGTTTCCACGAGTAATCCCTGGTCGCGCAGATCGTTGCAATTCCGCGGACGATTGGTCTGGAATTCAGAGGAGGCTTCTTTTCCCTTGATTTTTCCGCTGTTTCTTCGATTCATCCATCGATTTCGTTTCCCTCTCGCCCCTGTATCCCATTCGATAGCATCTAGAAGGCAACAAATTTCTATGAAACCTTCCTGCCTTCTCTAAAAACCTTCCATTTCCGATCTTTAACCACCGCTGTCGTCGTCTTGCGTCCCATTTATGAAAATATTTTATATCAGTGGGAGAAATTTATGGAAATATTAGATATCATACGACGTCATATATCATAAAATTATATGAAAATATTAAATAGAAATGTATAAAAATTATATAAAGATATAAAGTTGAACAGTTTTCTCGAGAAAGGACTCGAGGCGTAAGAGAATGAGTCGAGTGTAAATGGCGTAGCAACTTTTATTCTAATTTATCCTAATTTTCGAGTATTAGCTTGTGATTAGAACGACGCTCGAACAAATTTGTTGTCTATACGTTATACCTTATTTCGTATCTCCTCATCCTCATACGTTCGTTTGTAATATCCAATTGCTTTTGACTGTCTTTTAACGTATCGAAATAAATATCGGTAGATACATCCGGGTATTTTATTAATTTAAACGCGTGTAAGTTTGCCAATTAAAGAAGAGGAAGCCGAACGAAGTTTAGATGCTATGAAATATTCGAACGTTAGCGCTATTTTTTGATAATATTTCAATGTTTTACATCGGACGAGATTAATGGAAATATATGTTGTATATTCGTCGATTTTATCAGCGGTGATCGTTAATCAAGCGCGTATCAATTAATTAGAGCGTCCAACTTGCAAACAAGGCTTGCTTTAAGGGAAGATACCGTTTTTCTAGGCAAAGGGGGAGGAGAATCAAGGGGATGGGTTTCGCTTCGATGACACACCCTCTTCAAACCGCTCCATAAATTGCAGGGTAATCTTTCCCTTCGGTGAAAAGGAAAAGCCCTGTGCTTTTATCCGCGACAGACGGCTTTCTTGCTGCCTGTTCCGGTTCGACGAGCCGATCGAACAGCTTCCAGCTGTTTAATTAAAATCATTTTAATTGCGAGAATGGAGTCTCCGTTGCTTTCCTTTGAAACTACACCTTGGACGGGCCCTCGGTGATAATGAGGCGATTAAAAGAATCCATTTTATAGCGCTCTGATGCTTCGATGGCGTTGCGCTACTACGCGCGTTTTATAATCTGAAAATTGTACGTCTTGAGGGGAAAGAATTGCAGTTTCAGATATCTAATGTACTTAGACCTCGATCGTTAAGGCTTAAATTGGAAATTGCAACTTTTATTAATTTATCATTCAATGCCGACTCATCCGAAACGGCGATCAAAGTCTTCGAAATAAGACATAAACGTTCTGAAGTTCTTTTACGTTGTATCTATATTTTGCAAATACGAAACACCGAGATATAAAGGCATCGACCTTTCTTCCGCGATGTAGTAATTTTCGAGTCGATAATTCCGAAGATCTTGCTTCTTTCAAACTTCGAAGATATCCAGACGGTTCTCGTGAAATAAAAAGAAAAGACGGCGGACAAGTAAATAGCGAAGAAGAAGCATCCTTTGAGTCGATTGAACGGGAACGTTAATCAACGCGCTGGCGTGTTTATCTCGGGCGGTCTTTTTTCTTGTCGGCGGAAATCGACGTGACGGAAATTGTGTGTTGCGAATGGCGAGTTCCGACTGGAGGCCGTTTGAAGCGTCGGATTAATTTTTGGCCGACCAGTGGAGACAAAATCGTGCTTTTTCCAGACGAACAGTCACCGAAAGGCAGACCTAATTTCGTTTACGTGCTCTAATCAAATGAAATCCTTCTTCGCTTTTTCCGGTTTTTCTTTCTTTTTTTATTTTTTACGGTGTAGAAGAAAAGTTCATTTTCTCTGTAACCGTTTCCAACAGAGAAATAAACAAGTACGCCTCCGAGTAAATACGTTTAATGAGCTTTCGATCCGAAAGAGTCGTTAACATTTAATTAACCGTCCGTTGTCTTTAACGAAGCGAACGGAAGCATTTTCTATATTTTTCTAATCCGTTAACGCTTTTACAAGCGAATCTCCTTTCGTCTTGTAGAAGAAACTCGTCGCTTTATTTCGTATGTCCGAAATTTCTTATTTCTCGCGGAAAGTAAAGTAGGTTAAGGTTATCATAACTTATAACTAGTTCGATTCGTCGTTTTATCCTCTAAGTACTTCGCAACCGTACAGAGAACGAAACGGCAAAGAGTCCGTACAATTGTTCGAGTGTAGGAAAAACGTCAGAAGTTCTAAATTAACCGGCCGAGGTTTGTTCGACTCGACAAGTCCTCGAGAAGCAATCCAATACGAATACACGAGTGTTTCGAGTACGAGTGGAGGTAGAGGAAAGAAAGGAACGATCGATGAAAACGTTGGATTAATTTCTTCCCGGCAGTGGGCATTGAAAAAAGCAAAAGGAAATTGCAAATCGTTAATGAAATCTTGAAAATGTGTATTCAAAGGAGAAAAGATTAGGTTGAAATATTTATAAAAAAAGATTATCACGTTTTCCTTTGTTATTTATTTCGTTATATGTAAAACGGTCCATCGCTCCAGTTTATATTAACTATCCAGTTTATATTAATTCGTCCGAAGCGTCAGATTACAAATGCGTTCAATGGTAGGGAACGATTAATTCGATGGGTTTACGCGTGCAATTATAACACACTGTATGCATAATCGTTTAAAATTTGTCATAACTTTCGTTACGGGACGATGTTTGTTCGTTTAAACGATCGAAACGATGACAAACGATAATATTAATATGATAATCTGGAGTTAAAAGGTGACGCGTTTGTATTTCTCGTCGACCTATTGAAATTTGCATATTCTATACAAACATATCGCGCAGCATATCGTGGGTAGATACAAGAAATACTTAAAGTTCCGTAGGAAATAAAATTCTATCGAAAGTTTATCTTCGAATCTGAAACATTCGAGATTGTTATTTTCTTTAGTTATTAATTTCAAGTATTCGCAACTCCCCATCAAATGGAAGAGAAATAAAACGAACGGAAGATAAACACAGCGAATGAAAGAAGTAGATGTAACGGAATAAGATAGGGATAAAGAAAATTTAAAAAGTTAAATAGATAGAGAAAGAAAAGAATAGATACAATAAGCGAACAAAGATAAATAGAATAAACTGTACGAAGAATGAACGAAATAACGAATTTAAATAAACGAATAAAACTATAACAGATATAAAGGAACAAAACGGAAGAAAAGAAGCGTCCAGTTTGAAGATCGTTGAGATCGATGTTGACCGATCGGAGAACGAGTGGATGAACGAATTAAAGGTATAAGCGTAAGTTTACGCTGATTCAGATCCTTGCTGTCGTGGTGCTACACTAGACGATGCAACGATAGGGAGCACGTTCGTATATTTATAACGAAAGGACATTACCAAAAAAAGTTAACCTTACAGCTTTGGCTGTAGAGGCTACAGGGAACACAAATAGAAATTTGTTTATTAGTTCCTTTGTTCTTAGACCTTGCAATCCAAAACATGATGTATATTCAAGGGTACGATAATATGCATCGCTCCTTATTTAGAATATTTCTGCGTAATAGCAGTCTCCAGGTTATGTATGTAAATAAATAAATATGTAGAATTTTTCTCGAAGTAGTTACTTCAACGAAGATAAATAAATCTATCGAAAGCCACGTTTTGACCACAGGCCTGTTGCAAGAATCAATTTCCTTCTCTCGTAACACGCTGAAACTCCGGTCGCGTAGTTGTTCAACGTTTTACCAAGCGAAATATAATCCTTGAAAATCCAGAGACTTCGGTTTTGAAGCGGGGCCAAGAGGATGGACTGCTGTCCGACGAGAACGCTCGAGGCGTTTCCATCCGACGCGACGTGAAGTGCCGTCGCGTCTCTGTCACGGAACGGAGAGGATAATCATGGCCGGCTGTCCGGCTTTTATTGTGATTTACGCGATTGGCGCGATACCGACCGGCTTTATTTTCGGTCGGTCAGCCACCATCGGTACCCTGGCCGCTGTGCCAATTTGTAATTAATTACGAAACAATCGCGTCACTATTTAAAGATTATAACAACGGGATCACCGCGAACAGTTGGAACGCGCCGCGCATCCCTTATCACTTCTATTTCCGTCGTTGTGATTTTCTATCGCGATTTCATACGTACGCGGTTATTTACATCACGCGTCTCAAATTCTATACCATCATATCCCATCTTCTACGTTCTACGTCGTAGCCTGCATCGCGTATCCCAAAACCAATACTCCATTTTCTCTAACTACTAAGGCAAACGTATTCAAAAGTTGCGCGATACACCTCGCCATCTCCATCCCACGCTATTCGCATATCCTACATCCAATATCCAGAATCTAATACCCATTATTCCATATGCATTATTTCAGACCCGGTTGCACGCTTCACGACGTTCCATCCCACATTCCATATTTCATACACCTTATCTCGTACCCTGTACCCCATAACTAGTATTGCTAACTCGTGTATCTTACTTCCCACACTTCGTCTCTCCGTTCCATATCTCATGCCCAATTCATATTCTCTTTCTCATACTTTATAACCCACATCCAGTATCCCTAGAAAATATCTTTCGTCCCTACCTTCGCATCGCATACTCGTCTTACGTCTGACACGGAATTATTGAACTGGTATGTGGAAAACGGGACGTGGGACTGAAGATAATGGGTGACAAATCTAAGGAATGGAGTAATGGAATGAAATAGGGAAGATTGGATGTGGGATGTTGGTATCGGATTTTGTATATATGATATCCATAGGTATGGAGAATTAGAGAACAGAATTCAGCATACGAGACGCGTAGAATACATATGTAATCTGGCGGTAATTCAGATGATCGATTCTGAATTCTGAAAGTCGAGTTTATTATTAATCGAGTATATCGTATTTATTATTAATCGAGTAAAGAAAAAAAAACTTAAATAAAATACAACAATTAATACCAATCTATAAGAGTAGACAACGAATGACAAGCTCTGTGCAATCGATTTTCAACGTCCTGAGCCATCGATCTTTCTCCGTCGATCTTCGACGTTTTAAATAATTATTCTTTCTTCTGCGATCTTGTCCGCCTCTGACGTTGCTCTCCGTCCGTCCGTTTGGGAAAAACGAATGTCTCTCAAAAATTGGTTGTCCGTAAAACCAAAAGAGAGTCGCTCTGTCCGTGAAACAAATAAAGTCGTGGTGTCCGTAAACAGAGAGAGTTCCTATCGCGCTTGAACTCTAAGGTGTTTACACATATATTCTTTTTCATTTTCCTAAATAGCTTCTGCAAGTTTCAGATCAGGAGATCGCGCACGTCGACTGCTAATTGTTGGAAAATTGTTTCTATAAATTGGGAAGCTAGTTCAAACGCAATTACACGCCGGT
Source organism: Bombus haemorrhoidalis (assembly GCA_014825975.1). Classification (NCBI taxonomy): domain Eukaryota; kingdom Metazoa; phylum Arthropoda; class Insecta; order Hymenoptera; family Apidae; genus Bombus; species Bombus haemorrhoidalis. The sequence goes on from CM026171.1 coordinate 926,962, forward strand.
ATCCTAACGTCCATGAAACTTTCGTGCAAAAAGTCCCAACGAAAATTTATCATTAGTTTAAAACAAAAAGCTCATTGAGCTGTCTCACGTGTAAACGTACGTTGTACCTGTCGTACACGCTCCGTACGTGCCGTAACGAAACTTCAGATCGTTCTTCGACGATTCAATTCGATTTCCTCGAACATTCCGCTAGATATGAGTCATACCGCGGGATCAACTTGAGCTTCGGCGAATTGTAGAGAATTACGTGGTATTGGTCGCTCGGAGAGACCAAGTTGCTTCATTTCTGCGCAAGTTTGGATTTACATAGCGAGGTCGTTGATTCAGGTTGCAAGGAATATACAAGGCTGAAGGGACGTGATTTATCGTTGTTGCGAGAAGGTGAACGATCGCTTGATCACGGTAAAGAGGTGTGTCGAATGACAGTGTGTAGACTCGACGATGAATTAACGAGCGATCGATTAATCAGGATATAAAGATCGAGACAGAGTCCAAGTTGTTCTCTACCACAGTCTGCCGATCGATCAGCATAAAATTATTTTTAAACGAATGCTTTTATCGCCAAAGCAAATATGCGCGAATCGTCCGTCGCGTGTCGGAATATTATTTTAATTGCGCGAATTCGATCATTTCGAACATTTCTATTTCGACTTATCGCAATTTTTAGGCTCTTCGCGCTTTACGGAATACCAAGGCTAAGATATATTTCGACGTATGTTACGTAATAAGACGAAATCTTTCGAGGAAAATAATCGGTTGCCAAAACTGTTAAATTGATGGAAGTAATTAATTCGATTATTTGATCGAGGATTAGTTGCGCGATTTATGTACAAGACATTGTCGTGACTTAAACAGGACTTTCCATAAAGGTGAATTTAATTAGAAGGTGATGCTTGCTTATTTACAGGACTGCGGAAAGTGTACCCTTACTACTTCACCTTCACCACGTTCACGAAAGGAAGATGGGTGGGTGAGAAGATCCTCGAGGTATTCGCCAGAGAATTTCGAGCACATCCGGCAGAAGAATACGAACGTTGCATTCGTGCAGGCACTTTGACGGTGAACTATCAAAAAGTGGACGTCGATTACAGATTACGGCACAACGATCTGCTGGCCAACGTCGTCCATAGGTAAAAAAACTTTGTACCTTCCACTTTGTTGCCCGTTGGCAATTGGGTAATTGATTGATTAAAAATAGCATCGAATTATCGGGAATTATTTTATTATCGCTCGTAAGCTTGCAATTTCTGAATGGCGATCAAACACGACAGTATCCTCGGAGAATTTCTCTCTAAACGATAAAATAGTCAATCATAGTCCGTTGCTTCTAGCGTATGCTAGTCGATGTGATTTCGTTCAGGCATCGTCGTTGTTGAATAGAACAAGAAACATTTGCGTAAAATTCTATCTAATGGAAGATGATAGATCGAAAGAAACGTAGAGGAAAGATAACAAAAGGTAGGGATCCCTGTCCGAAGTGACTTACGTTACTCGTCGTTTGAAACGCGGCAATTGTACAGGACGATTCTGTAAACTGGGACGAGATAAAACTCTTTTCCGAGCGGAACAGAAGAGGGGAGCATTGAATGGCTTAACGAGCACTATTTTTCTATGCTTCCAGACTTTCCTCGAATGCAACTCGCACGTTCCTTTCCTCCTTCGTCGTCTTGTTCCTTGCGTGATATTATGTATCCCTTAATGAATCCCTTTTAATGCCATCCCCTCGTTATTCTACTAGCTGTTGAATAGTTCGCGAAAACTACGATAACGACGTATTCGGAGAAGTTTGTAGAAAAAAAAAATATAGAAATACGTTTATCAAACGTCCGACGACCAGTTTCATTTTCGTCAAAGGTTCGAAGGTCTGGCACATTTTACTTTCACTGGAGATTCAAAGTTCCGAGATATTTTATTTCCATTTCGAACTTAGCAATCTTTCGCGCAAAATGGTATGAAAAATAATAGAAAGTTTAAAAGTCGATCTTTGTCAGAGATTAAAACTCTAAAATATTTTATATACGGATATCGGAAATATTCTATCTATTGTATCGTAGTCGAGATCGTGTAAAGAATTCTATCGATGATTCTGTAACTCAGCATGAAGAAAAAAGCCTCGGTCTTCGGCTCTGAAATCAAAGATAAATTCCTTCCATCTCCATTGACAGACCTCTTCCGCTCCCACGTTCTTCCAACGATCGGGAGAAAATCAGAATTACGCGGAAATATCTTTACATTTCATTTCCAGTTCCTGCCCTCTCAAAATTCGAAGATCTCTCTGCTCTCCCTAATAACCGAAAGTCGAACGATCTTCCCAGCCAATAATCCCGAAAGAAGGTATTATCCTATCTTGACTGAAATCGGTGGCAGACCGTCACCGGATGAAAGAACAAGAACGGAAATCGCTGGCACAAGTGTTCCCAAGTGCGAATAACAAGAAACCGGCGCGTTATCCTCGCGTTCACGGTGGAACCGCAGGGTGGAGCGTCCCGCGATATCCTTGGCACGGATATAAAGGAATCTGTGCCTCGCTGTTAAACGCGCCATCGCTCAACCAGGTTCCTATTATCAGCACGGTTATCGTGTGCCGCGAGATTGCGATTCTTGCAGCGGTGTTTGAATTTCAAGGACAGCCGCGAAGAAGAAAAACGGTAGAGAGAAGGAAGATTCGGTGGACAAGTTTTTACATATACGGCTATGTAAAAAATTATCGAGAACAGTTGGTGAATTTTGGCAAAAGGTATGATCGAATGATGAGATTATGCGTAAAGTTTGTATATTTGTTCGCTTGTAAAATTTGATAACATCGTTTCGAATACTGGATACGACAAGATATTGGAAAATTAATTCGACGTTTGAGGAAGGTTATACGAGGATCAAGTCAATCGTACGCGATTACGGGAAATTCAAGGCTGAGGATTTTTTTTTTCTTTTCTTCTCTTTTTATTGTAAAACGAACCGAGAGAAGAAGGATCACGAAATTTCACCAACGGCAATGTATCGAGAGATATCAGTTAAGATAATCCACGATAAACAGCAAGAGAAATATCGTTCCAAATAAAAGTGAACCATTCTGCCACTACTCGTCGTTTTATTTATGTAGAAGAAGCGAAGCAATTGGACAACAGATATACAGAAGTCATATAGAAAAGCTTGGAAAAATAAAACAACAAATATACGTACTTCAAAGAAATACGTGGAGTCCATGTTTTAGGACATATCGTCGATTACGAGAAAAAGATAGATAGACTTTGTACGATTATAGAAATTATGGCGAATCACGAGACAAATTACTTTAGTTTGATTGCAACATCCTTCTGTCTCGAGTAACTAACCGCCTTACTTTATTTGCACAAATATTCGCTGTCGATCTATGGTCCATTAAAAATAGCGAAGCGAGTTCGAGTTGCGCTCGAGAAGAAAGAGAAAGTGAGAAATTGGACGAAGATGGCGAGCTGTTTCGTTCCGAAGATAATTGTATTCGATAAGTGTCCCGATTTTGAATAGACGTTCTACACATCGACCTGCTTCCATGTTGGACTCGTTTCTATAGAGGTCTTTAATGATGCTTTTAATGATACATCTCTTCGGTCTTGAATATCAATTTTTAAGCGCGTTGCCGCTAATTACCTGGCTTGCTGACCGACTTACAAACGTATTAAAAAATTTTCCGTGAAAATAACCTTCCCCGTTATAACGAGAGAATGTTACGTTTATACGGTTCTCGGTCTTTAAACGATCTTTAAAGCACGATCTAAACAGCGTGGAAGAAAATCATTTTGTTGATAAAAATTTGTTCAATTTCGAACGTGCATTTTTACTTCTTTTAAATGTTATCTTCGAAGTTTCTACGTAAATGTTAATCGATACCAGCTTCATAAGCATAATATTATCTACTTATTATTCTTGGAACATGTCCAATTTTCTTTTCATCCAACACTGCAACAATATGCTTGAACATGCTGGAATATGCAAATACCATTCCTTCTACATGCAAATTAATTCGATACACCGATCAGATCGATTAGCAAGAATTAAATAACGATAAATCGAATAATAAGAGTATTATCGCCGCTTCTCTGAAAATGGCTCTTACGTAAAACCGTTCTTCTCATCCATTAGGTAAGATCCATCCGTTTTCTTGGGGTCAATGAATTTTTTTTTTACGACGAACCAAACAATTTGGAAAATGGTTTCGACGTTTGGAGAATTTACGAGCTTACGATATTTGTTTGTCGTTTCTGTCCTCCTTGCGCCATATCATTTTCTTGGTGAACGGAAACACGGCTAATTAACTCGACCGTCGAATAAAAAAGTTTCCTCGAGGTCGCCTCGCGTTTCATTCTACCATCTAGAATATTAACCTTCGTTCTTTTATTAACCATCCGATTTGCATCTAAATCGCCTGACATTGAATTTATTTCATCGACTACGTGCATTCCTTTCCTCGGTCACGCATAATATTCAGGCCAGTGGCGCGAAACCGAGCGCGTTCGCTGCCTCGTGTGCAACGCCTGCCATTTTAATCGCCAGGCGAGGAGCCGCCACATGGTACGCCCGCGGCGTAGAAATCGCGCTCGGATCGCGACTGCTTCTCGCAATTGCACAAAAGGCCTCCTCGATCAACAGGAAAGCCGTTCGTCGCGGGTGAAGGTCTCGAGAATAGATGATTCGGGTCAGCCTGTTACTCGTCGCGGACAATAAGACGCGGATACTGACGTCACTCTCGATGGAAAGATCGTTTTCGAACGATAAGCGCTGTTAATCGCCGTGGCATTCTTGAATTAATTGCCCGCCGTTCTCTGTTACTTCGTGCAAGATTCTTTGGAAAAAGTCTCGTTATTGTCGTACACACTTAGCATGTTTTTCCATGCTATTTAGAATTCATCGTAGGATCATCTGTTTCGTTTGACGTCGCTTGATTTTAAAAGCGATTCTCTTTGAATTACGATCGTTCGTATTTGCAACGATTTACTTTCAGTTTCGTCACATTTGTCGATAGCAAGAGTCGTTAAGACGTCAAAATTGAAAGTCTCTTCTCTGATAAATTTGCCAACGATCCGGTAGATACGTTTTACCGAAGCTGAATTTTTGAAGAACGCTATGCTGTATCGACCGATTCGCGAAACTCGCGACTCAACGTTCTCGAGTTAATACTCTTTGCCCGATGCTTGCAGAAACTTGATATTGCTCGACGAGTTAATGCTATCTGGTCGCTTAATCTCCGTTCGGCAACTTGGTCGTTTCAAAATACTCGTGCAACGAGGCAACATCTAATTTCGCTCGTCGCTTTCGCAAGCGAAGAAAAAGTCGTCAAAGAGTTTAACAGATTTTCTTTGTGGATGGATTTGGTCGTGAAAGAACGTCGCGCGAGCTGCAGATGGAACATCGTAGAATCTTAGTAGAAGGACCGTAGTGTGAAATCGTGCGATTAATCGGACTTGAAAGCACGCGAGTTTTAATCACCAAAGCATAAATCCGGAAAGATCCGAAAACCGGCGTATCTTTGCGCAGAATGTATCTACATATTTCTTATTCTTGACTGCATCTTTTCTTTTTTTTTTTTTTTTTTTCTTGCCTCGTCCTAGCCCGTAACTTGGAATTTATCACTGCAATAAATAGTCGCAATTGTATCGTGAATTTCAAGTAGTAGCCAGTTCGTATAAGGAATAGTCAAACATCAGGTTGAGGACCAAAGTTTCGTGGATCGCGTACCAAGATAGAGTGGCGTTAATTCCGTCCATTTACGGACGAATTTCGTTTGCTCCCCGGAGGGAAAGGAACAGAGCGAGCTACAGGTGCAAGATCAGGCGGAACGTCAACTGCGCTTTAATCACGTTTCGAGTGTTCCTCGAGCAGTTTATTAGAGCTCGGCTTTTCGACGCTTATTATTCCGTACGATGTTTAACGAGCGAGCGTTTCAGCTCTGTCTTCCACTCGCGTTCCGACTGTATCAGTGACAAAGTAATTTTTAATGGCGGATGACTACGTTGGAATACATATTTTTCATTTAAATGCATACAACTATGACGCTGCTGGATGAATAATCGCAAGGTTATCGTATTTTACTACATTCTACATTCTCTGCGTTCGACATTTCATAAAACTTGTTATTTCATAGTATTATTCGAGATAGTCGAATATTTGGCTAATAAATTAATAATAACGTTGTCTTTTTATTCGGACGATTGAAATAATCGGATGAACGATAAACAAATAACGTACAAACGTGGCCAATATATTTGATTCGACCATTGAGACGAAGGAGAATAACAATATTTTAAAAAGTGTCGTGAAAAAGTGTATCGTAAAAAGGTACTCAAGGATATCTGGGTTAATATCGACTAACTTTTATACGAAACTCGTTTATCCTTGAATACGCTCGTCGTTTTTCGGAAAAAAGGATTATAGCTAGCTCGATAAAATCAACGTACTCGTCATGTAAAGATCAAACGTATGGTAGATAAATTTTTGAAATTGTCGGAAAATTTTCTTCGGATTTCTCTTGAAGAAAGAGAAGTTCATAAAACGGTATAAACATAATTCGATGCGCGGCGTTTACATGTTTTCCGACTAGATACCGGGATAACAGTGACTCGAATTTACTATCCCGCGACTCGTAAATTGGATTGACCCCATAAACGTGTCCCTACTTCTCTACATTTGCATGCTTTTATCAGAATCTATTGCTCGAACGGAATCAGTTTCGTTCAACTAGATGAGTCCTCTACCATTTAACGAACAATTCCATCGACGATCCATACTTCTTTCGACCGACACGTACCTGCACCGATCGCATTCTTTTTCTTCTTCTTCCCCCAACATTCGAATATCTCTATCGTCGAGCCTTTTAATTTTTGTATTTCCTAACAGTTTCTAAATTTCGAATTCTTGAAACATGAAACAATCATTGGCGTTTTCCTGTCGTCTAAACGGTCGCAAAAAGTGTACGGGGGAATTATCAAGCCCTCAACGACAATGTCCTCTCGTGTTGTCGCAGACTCGATTAAAAACAGCGAGGATGCTGCTGTCTGCCTGTATTCCCGGAGAATTTGCATTTCATGAGGACACCGAATTAGTTTCCGCATGCGTTAGTCGGCTATTGGACGGACACACGATATTGTAAGACGAGACACGAGCCAGAAGCCCTGGAGGATCAGCTCGAAAATTGCGGAGAGATTAATTGTTCGTTGACCGAATTTATTTATGCTCGTCCCGATGATAAATTGTTCCTGTCACCTCTGTCCCTCTAGAGATTCTTTTCAAAGACATCTCGATTCGTTGTCGAGAAAAATTTAACAGAGTTTTTTTATGGGAACGAAGGTTATATTTAATTTAATATAATTTATTGATCTAACGGCTGATCAATTTGCACGCAATATTAATGATTACTCTATGTGTAATCAGATCGAAGATGAGGAGAGTATATGTAATGCCGTTAAGCGTTAATACGCTGTAACTAGCGGAAAGTCAACAAATTCTATATAAAACTTTTGCCTAGAGATTGATAGAAACATGGGGATAGAACGATTAAAAATTCGCGTAAGCCGTTCGTCATCGTTTCGATTCACGGTCAATAGGATTCAGATGGCCGAGACACGTTCGTCGATAATAAAATTAAATGTCGTGCCTTTAATCTTGCGGAGTGCGATTCGACGAAATCGGCAAACGCCAGAAATATCGATGGATTCCGACGTAATATTTGCGGATCCATCGAAGTTGGAATTCTCAGTTTATAACGGGGCGACGCTTTTCCAATATGGATCGTGCGATTTCGTTCGAATGGCTTTCATAATTTACACGCGTACGCACGCGTACGTATGTACATGTACGATCGAAAAGACGGCGGTTCTACACGAAGAAACATAAGTCAAAAGCATAAACCAGAGTATTTCGATGGCAGGCTTCGCTTTCTAACAAAAATCTGTTTTAATTTCTTTCCATTTGTACGTGCGTGTACGCCTAATCTATATTTCATCTGAAGCATAATTCCAAGCTAGAATGGCTAATTATAATCTCTGTCAGTCAGTATTAAAATATTTTCCAATCTCGTACTCGTTCCGTCGAGTAACGGAGAACTTGAGATAAAATGTACGATAAATTGAATCGCTGCAGAAACTGACATTCTTAGAATTATTTTCCTACTAATTAGTAACAGTACAAAAGAAATTTCTTTGAATCGTCTTAAAAGCGTTTCGATGGTTTCTTACATTTTTTATGAACATTTTTGATTACCATTTTTGTGTTTTATTTCGTCAGATACTTGAACGACCTTTTGTTTTAATTACTGCATGTTTTGATCGAACGCCTCCTGCATATGCATACCGTGTATCGTTTGAAAATGGACGTACGAAGGGACAAGTAGTTCGGGTAGAAAATGAAAAGCAGGCGGTAAAAGTGAAATTATGTCGGGACCGGTGATTGAACGTTTCTGTTTCAAAATCCTCTTTGGAGCATGCATTTTATGGGACGACGCGACAGCTGATTCGCCGAATCGAGGAAAGTTTTCATGGTCTCGTGGCTATCGATCCATGTCAACTTCAAATTCATTTTTTTTTTTTTACCTATGTATGCGTATACAAGCTTCCGTTGGTGGTCCGATATTTAACATGCATTGTTATCTCGCCAGACGGTTCTTAAATTTCTCGCACCATATTTCCCCCTGCCCTGCTCGATTATCAAACGATTTGAAATGTCCCGAATAATTACCTTGCCTCCATTCTGTCGTTAAATGCGCAATTGCAAAATTCGAGAACCTGAAAAACCTACGAAATCTCTCAAACCGTGATCAATATTCTGCCTAAAATTATCTCCCCTTGAATTCGCCGCAATTATTCGATTATTCCAGTTTACGAGTTACCGTTTCGAAACTCGTGCCGAAACTTGTTTCAAAACTTGTTCCTCCTCGGAGCTGAATTCCTTTAGTCTTCAGATTACAACAAAATCTTGGATGCAAAAGGAGGCGAGAGAGAGAGAGAGAGAGAGAGAGAGAGAGAGAGGGGTGACGTAACAGCTTGCTTAACGAAGCTGGTTGGCGTTGGTTAATCCTCAAAGATAGAAGGGTTACCGGCATGCACTGGCGTCGTTGGTCCGCCGGTAAGTCGAACCGAGTGACAAGGGATGGGTTGAGCGTGTTGCGGGTCGAGGTCGAAGCTGAAGCTCGGTGACAGGTTGATTTATTAGCTCGGACCGGGTGCACGATGATATCTGCGAGGATCGCAAGTCGCTTGTTTTTCGAGCTATACACGGTGTCTGTTACTCGCGAAGAAGCAAGAGCCCTGATAGGTAGACCTGGTGCGAGATCGTAGATATCGACCCTTCTGAGTTTCGACCTTTTGCACACGCAGCCGTTCACGCATCACTCGTCCAGAGGATCGATCTTCGTTCTAGTAACTTGCTGCTCTCGTCCTGAATCGAGTTAAGCCTGGGGTGTATTTAACGTTGGAATTGAAATTTTCCGAATAACGGAAGCGCCAAGGGTTTACAGGCTTCCGTGTAATTTTCCTGCCTCGATACCTCCGATAGGAAATTTAAGCAGCAGCGAAATTAGAAAAATGTCGAAGGTTCTGTATACTGGAATTTTTTGTCCAGTTTTATGGCTCAGCGTCGATTGAATCGTATTTTTCTTAAAAAGTTTCTTAAATTTGGCGAAAATAATAATCATTACGATCATATCACGATCGCTAGTATTGTTCTCTCTATATGAACTCGGATGCCACGTTACGTATTTTCTCATTCACGCGCTGTCATAAAGCAAGAAAGTAGTCGATCGCGTGATTGTCGCACAAAGATTGCTCGTCGGCATCTTCGCGATTCCTCGACGAACAGGGGAAAATCAACGAACACGAACGGATACGCCGTTCACAAAGGGACTCGACGCAGAAAGACGAAGAGTTTCTTCTTTTCTTTTCCGTCCTTTCGCTCCTTTCGCTCCTTTTCCTCCTCCTTTCTTCCCTTCCCTTCCTTTCCTCTTTCCTTTTCTTTTCTTTTTTCCAAACGTTAAAAAATATCCCAAAGCTCGTTTCGTGCTTGTTCCGTAACGGTTTCCCCGCGTCCCGTTCCGGTCAAGTCGCTTTTGTGCCATGTTCCTTCGATTTGCAGAGTATTCCGTGGGAACTCCGGGGCCTCATTGTCCCGTCCACGTTTCTCTGTTCGCTGTACGCCGCGAAAATGGAGGAACGAGCGCGCGCGGACTCGATGTATCGTGCCTTCATCGGCACTACAAAAGGAAATGACCGAGAAAGGACGGATTGGGAAGAATGAAATCGCGGATTTCGCTTCGAATCGGCCCCCCTTTCCACCCCACTTGTTTCAAAATTGCGCGTTTTGTTCGCCGAGGGTCGTTCGTCCCGTGACGATTTTTTAAAACGGTCATTGTTTGTCCGACAAGCGTCGGAAGAATGGCTTCGAATTGGCCGATACTTGCGAATATATTGCTCTACGGATTGATAATAATTACTGCCTTTCCTTCTTATCCTATATATTATTGTTGCCTCAAATTATACGATTATCTATCGTTCGCGTAAGTGGAGGGTGCAATTGGATGAAAAAGCTTGGTGCTTTCGTAACGTTACTCGAGTGTATTTACGCGACCAATTTTCATCCAGCTTCGATTACAGTCCTCTTTATTTATATCGACTAATGTTGACTATTATCGATATCTCAATATCATCTGATAACGTGCGATATTCTAATTATTACGTATAATTATTGGAATTAACACACGGTACAAAGACGGAAATGGAAACGAAAGATCTACGGCGGAGAAAATGAAAACATGGTAATCCGAAAAGGTTACGGAGAATGAAACTTTGTAAAAATAAAATTCTAAAAAGAGCCGACATATCCCTCGCGTGGAAAAGTACTGGACGGAGAAAGAACCGGAAGAGAGCTGTAAAAACACGCCTAAAAGCGGTGCCTTAAATGAGATAACGAATGAAAGTTGACGATGCAGTGAAATATACGTGAAACGGCCAAAGCCGGTGAAAACCAGTAATTCGACGAAATTCACTGGTTTATTTTACCGTGGTGGTTACCAGTGGAACATTTTCCAGCGAGAGATGGAATTTCCAGACAGTGGACGTAGTTACGAGGGAAGGGCATAAATTCAAGGGTTGGATTGGCGCACGAGGCAACAACTCCGTAGCCACCAGCCGTGCTCCTCTTCCGCAAGTTCCAGAGCTGGCTGCCAAATTCAGCAACAAGTTCGCTTCCGTAACGGGGCGGTGTACAGGAGATGTCGTGGCTACGACCAAGTCCTCCTCCTCTTCCTTCTCCTCCAGCTTCTGACAGAGGAGAAGCGCCGATGGACGGTTGTATTTCTTGGCAACCACCTCCGCCAAACATTGTCACCGACCCTACGTCAATTTCAAGCAACAAGTACAGTTTCCGTTTAACTTTCCGTGCACACAACCTTCCCCCGGCTCTCGCCGCCGTTCTAACCGATCGCCTTGGCACTCGACCTCGCGTTTCGCGATAACGCTTTTGTAGACCACTTACCCAGCGAGCTGGGATATACTTTTATCGCGAAGCCGCGATTCCTATTCCGCTGCGTGGATTAAACGCCGCTTAACAAGTCGGCGGATCTTTATGCTGCTGCTATACGAGTAAAAATAACGTGTTTCAAATGGGGTACCGATAAGGCAGCTACGCTCGGACGAAAGAAATGTAAACCAGAGGGAACGTAGGATCGTAATTTCGTGAGATGGAATTGCATTTGATAAGATCAACGAATAGGCGTGCAGCGATGCACGTGAAAGTATAAACATTTAGCGTATGGAAGTTTTATTAATATACGCCGCGTCACGTAGCCGTACAACCATTCTAAAATCTTTCCTTCTTAAACAGGTTCGAGATATTGCGGAACACGCGTTAACGAAAAAAATCTCTGTAATATAAGAGTAGTAATTTTAAACTTTCTTTCGCCTAACGTCTAAAAGTCACGTGTAAAAGAGTATCGACAGCTAAAGACGATGTTGACGCGGAGTTCTCTGTATCTGTCAAGACCAACTGCTGATAATCTCATTCTCGATTTCCCATTTTGCCCGATCAAAGTAATCGACCACCGAGCAGATGTAGCGCGCAGCTTTGTCCTTTCACGGATCGTATCTGGCGTGCGTTTAATTGCTCCAACCAAAGATTCTTTACCTTTCTGCATTACGGAAGGATCCATCGTTCGTCCAATTATTCGTTACGCCGCGGCTTCTGCAGCTTTTCCGGAGCGTCCAAAGGAAGGTTGGTCTTGTTAGACGCTACTCGAATTTTCCACGAACATAATGAAACGTCGATAGGAAGGGGATGAATAATCGGGAAAGCGCGTCCTCCACGCTCTTATTTTACTATTCTGCGTATCCTCTTCTTTCCTCTCTCTTCCCATTCTTTTTTTACTCCTTAAATAATCCATCCGCTGGAATAAGTAATCGCAGCGAGCTCTGGTCTCTTACGCTTCGAGTGCTTTCGAATTGGCGTTCGATCGACGGAATTAATGAAAACGTTCGTAGACACGAAAGGTATCTGTGTTTTTTATTCGTGAAACACGAGAGCGAGAGCTTTGTTGTCGAATGAAACGCTGGTGCAAGACGCGAAACAGCATAAATTGAGAACGGAAGGGGACGAGTTGTCTTCCGTTTAGCTGGTTAAATGCGTTTCTAATTCATTGCTAAAGGCTACTCTCGTGCGAAATTGCACGACGTGTCCGACGGAAGCGGATCGTTCGACCACGGAACCGCTTCTGGCTAATTGAATTATCCTACCCAATTTTCCGTGTCGCCAGGGACATGCACGAGGGACGGTTGTCGTAGGATCAGTCTCCCTGCGAACGAGGGCGGAATTAACGCTTCTGATCGCATCCTCTCTAGGTTTTCGCCTATAACGCTTGACGTAGATAAAAGTATTGAAAACCTTGCCCTTTTCTTCGTATTCTTGGATCTTTTTATATTTTCTGTAACGTGGATCGCGTATATCTTGCTTCGCGCTTTTTAATCGTATTTGGCGTAAAATATTTTAGTAAAATTATACGTTAACGACTAAGCATTCGCGTTCGGACCAGACTCGTTCCTGTTGCGAGGGAAACTTTATACGTTCCACCGATCGTAAGAGCATTTCTTGCCTCGCGAGACCATCGTTAACCCTTTGCACGCCAAATTTTATTTCAATTTCGTTACCTGCAGCTTCCAACGCTTCTGTTTGAAACATTTACTTTGACTAAAAAACGAAACAATTGAAATAAACAAAAGGAAGAAACGAATTCACTCAAATACCAGTCTTGTTCACACTATTGTTGTATTTTGTAATTTTTTAGTGTATGATATATCTTGAAACAATTTTCAAGACGCGATTCTACTTTTCTTCCGCACGTTTCACGGAAAAAGGTGGGACTCGACAAAGGAACTCGCGAGATAAAAACTGATGCCGAGTCGCGCTCGACATACGAGAGTGCAAAGGATTAACGTTCAAAGTCTTCCGCTTATTTCCTTGATTATCTGTAGCATTTATTCGAGACAAGGAAAGTCGCTACTATCTTATCCCGTGCAGAAAATTTCGCGGTTTAATTAAATTTTTGCTGAAGATCTTACCTCGCCATCGCCATCGTGATGATAAAATAAAACCTTTTTTTCTTGTTAATCGCGCGTCTATAAGTCGACCATTAAGCGGAGAGAGGATTGGCAAGCGAATTAAAAGGTCGTGTTAGACTCGATAGAAATATAGAATTTCCATGGAGAAGCGTTAGACGGTCTAGACGCGTCGCCGTGTCGCATCGGCTGACATTTGAAAAGTGCAACACTCACCGTGTTACAACTACGACGCCTTCCAAATTTAACGCGGGTCGCATACCGACGTGACATGCATCTCCAATGAAATATGCACGGCTGTTTCACACGGGTTTAGTCGGTACATCGGTGAAACGGTCGCTCACGAATCGTCGATAAATCGTACGAGTATTAAATTGACGTTCTTCGATTCTTCATTCTTGTTCGTCAGATAAGGTATCGTAAAAATATTATTCAGCACTATCCGGAACTCGTAATACGGTACTCGTTTATCCCTCAACGTTCTTTTTACGGACAAATTACGATCGATTTGATAGAAATTGTCGTATTCTCATATATTTCTGTGATTTCTTACAGGTTGATACTTTATCGTTTATGATCATCGATGGATTAAAACTTCGATTTCTACGAAACAAAACACTAAAATTGCTCGTCAAAATCCAATGTGAATCGTAACAACGTGAAAATATGAATTACAAACGGAGCGTCGTTCCACTGAGAATTTCCAAATATCACGTTAGAGTAGTGGAAACGTTTCTTACGTATAGGTATCTAAATTCGTGACGACAATAAAGTAACAGTCGGTGTAACGTTTGAACGAGTCGCTTACAAGTATAAGCTGGCGGTATTGTGTAAATCTTTCCGTGGTGTCAGAAGCTATCGTCGGCCAATTATTCGCGATCTCGAAAAGCAGTCGCGCCTAATTATTAGATCACGGCTAGACCGACGTCGAACCTCGTCCCTGAGCTCGAAAAGCATTTTCGTAATTCCGCGTTGTCCGGCCTGACTCCCGAAATAAATCCAGATACTGGTTGTTCGCGGTGGAAACGGACCGGTCGTTCACGGTGGGACAGATACAAGATGCAATCCCTCCGAGAATTATACTCTCCGACTGAATCCCGAATTAATTGCCGTTAGATTTCCATTCGAAAATCGTCGAAAGAAATTTCTTACCGATTACGAAAAGAACTTACCTCGCTTCGGAATATTTCGTTTGAATTTGTACATCTTTCCACAGGATCCAAAACTATCGCTGGAAAAATTAAAATTTCAAACAATTGTTATCTCACGACATTTCCACGTTCTCTTCTTAGGGTTCCCAGCTTTTGTATTATTCCGTTTATTCGTTGCACTTTCGCTCGATTTATTGTTCCTTTCCTTTCACGCTACTTCGGCTAAATTTTTAACAATTCACCGACCTCAAACTCGTTCCTCGACGACGGCTCCGTAAACGGGCCACCGAGTTCGATTAGCTCCATCATAACTTGAGCAATTGCGGATCGCACGGCCAAAGGACCTTCGTCCCCGGTTCGACCCCGATAACCGCGGGGCAAACTTGCCGAGATAAGGGATGCTCGTGGTCGATTCCTGTGCGGTTATCTGGCAAGGTGGTGAATCGAAAGGTCGGGACGTCGTTTGTCACCCAGAAATCGTGTCCTCCTTCCCTCTAAACTTTGGATCGCCTCCCCAGGCTGGAAGAAACGTGTTAATTTCAACAAAGATCAATCTGTCACCGTTGGAACCATCGACCAACTCTATCCTTCGCAATATTCTGAGAATCTTCGTTTACACGGCCCGCTTCGTCGAATTACAATCGCTTAAAGCTCCCAATATTTTTCATTTTTTTTTTTTTTTTTTTTTTTTTTTTTTAAATAAAAGCAAGAGCAAATTCTAATAGGGAGAAGTTTATCAACTCTTTCAAGGCCGACATTTTTTCAGACGTCGTACAATTTCATTCGTAGCAATTAGCGATAATGGGAATACAAATTTTCCAATATCGTCGCAGAAAAGATAGCCAAATTTAAGATTAATTCGACCAAAAACAACTACATCTGTCGGTTAGTTTGTTAACGTTTAATTTACTAGTACGTTAAAGTACAATATCGCGTGTACTCGATATTAAACGTGATCGACTGAATTCCAGCGTAAATGTTTTAGTTTCTGTGGTTAGTTCGAAATATCCGCGTAATACCGATGCATGAAATTTTCCCAGTTCTATCAGCCACGTTTCACAGAGGAAGCAGACGGAGCGAGGAAACCTCTGCCAATCAGGCTTGATTAGAGACATTTTGCTACAATATCTAGAAACATATTCGCGCGTTCCTCCTTTTTCTTCAAACAACCGTGCATGTTCTCGTATTTGTTTTGCTATTTAAACATTGATTAATTTCATGCAAATATACATCTATCCTAAATTTCCTCGCTATAACGCTACCGTACGATCGAATTTCGCGTTATTAACACTAGAACTACCACACCGGTCGAATTGACTGGCTTTACAATTCTATTTTCAAATTCCTATCTTCGTGTTATATTTTTTCCGCAATGATGTAACGAATTTCGCAACGGTAACTAAAAGAATGATATAACGAATTTTATTTTCTTTTTTATGTATTCGAACTGAAAATAATTTCGTATCAAGGCTACTTCTACCAATACCAGTCAAGATGACTGGTACTTGTAAAAGAGTCCTGCGGTCTGTTTATCGAACTCCAATTAACCAGTTTCCTCGTTTTCTACAACTTTCCACAGGTTTTTCAAATTGTTACCGCGTATCGTTCGATATGACGATATCGGTTATCTGGAAAATTCCGGATCGATCGTTAGATCGCTGGAAATACCAGACCAGTGAAAACGATTGGTTCTACGATTCTATAAACTTGTCGACCCTCTGTTTAGCGATCATGGTGCCGGATGGATTAATAATACGAAAAATGTACTACGTAACACGGAATTATTTCTGTAAGAAAGTAATAAATCGATAAAAATAGAAATATTCTATTATTTTTTAAAGTCCAATCATCTTCACTGGTCTTGGTACAAATTGTATTTAATGTTAACTATCGGTAGTTCTAGCGTTAAAATGCAGCGTGTTGTAATAAAATTTACGAAGAGGATAATTATACAACTGAAAGTAATTGAAAGTTTATTTCGGTATTGCGGTCTTACGTAACCGTTGGCGCGTTAATCTTCGAGAAAAAGGAAAGACATTAACGGAGTAGTTACAGTGTGTACTTTGCGTGTTACATCCTGCACGCATTTCGCGAAATAAAGAATGGCATGCTAGATGTACCATAACGGAAGAGAATGGAAGATAAATATTTCTCCTTGTTCCGAGAGGAAATATTTTTAAAACACGTCAGCCCATTTTCTCGCGAGAACTCGTTCCCTTGGTTTTGTGTTGTAGTTTTACGGCGAGAAATCCTGAAATTATTTACAACAAAATGCCGTCGATTTAATCCGGCATTATGTAACAACTCTGCGAAACGGACTGATGCGCGAAGATTCCATTCGATACGAACATTATCCTGCAACGTTTGCTTAACAGCCGTCAATTTCCGTCACGCGTATCCCCTAGAACGCTAAATTAAGCAACGAAGGATAATAAATATGTCGATCTCTGCCTTCCGAGATCGATTCGCTGCCAAAAGTCGATCGGGCCAAATGCGCGAAACAGAGTACCAACGACTTCTTCCTCGACCAGGCGTGAAGAGTTCGCGCGATTTATTGAAAGAGGAAACAATAGTTTCGAAATAGACCACGTTTGTTTGTGGAAGAAACGGAGTTCGCGAGAACTCGTGAAAGTGCTTAAAGTAATTTCTACGATTCGAAAGATATTTATTCGGAGTAAATTTACGTCAGATAATTATCAATTAAACATAACGAAGTATGTACAGTCAGATAATCTGTTCTTTCTTTCTTGTTTTTTTTTTTTTTTTTTTTTTTTTAACACCAAATTGTATCTTAGATCTGCCGTATCTTGCATAGAGAAAATCGTAATTCAAAGACGCAACAAAACGAAAGAGACTGTGCTTTCATGAAACTATTAAAAAATTATGAAAATACGTCGGTTAAATTAAGTTTCGAAATACATCTATCGGACGAAACATCCGGAAGTTTCGATCGAAACGAGCAGTTCGCAAGGGTCTTTTTATTCGACGACATCCTAAACAAAAAGGGAAGCGACGAAATCGATCGCGCTGGCAAGACGCTGTTCAACTTTTAATTGTAATGCTGATGCCTCGTCGTCGCGCGATCCGAAACTTTGGAAGAAATCCCTTTCCATCGTCGGTGCTCGAGCTTCTTCGTTGTTTAATCATAATGGTGTCTTATTTCGACCGTGGTAATTATTGGATTACAGGTAAGAAACTTGCTCTGGAATCCATTTTATCGGACAACGATACATCATGGGAAAAGAAATCGAATTACCTTCTGAAAAGTCATCGTAATCTGATAATCTCTCCGATCAGTCGGCTGATTCGCCGACTCGTCCAACTACTAGCTACTTATTTCTAACGTAAAAATAAATCGTTCGTAACTGAAGGAACGAGCTTCGAATTATCGACGAATTATTTTCATAATTAGATACTAAAATCACACCTTATAAATGTCCCTTTTTCTCCAACACTCGGTATAAAAACGACCGTATAAAATTCAATTCAATGACCGTCGTTCCTCCGAAAATCCAGCCGCCACGCGCCGTTTCGAGAACAGAGTAGAATCATCTTGTGCCGGAGTCGACCGAAAGACAACCCTTAGAAATTACCCAGACGCGAATTGAATTATTCAAAGAGACGTCCCGGAAAGAAGAGGAAAGCGTTCCCCCCGACGATACTTTCGTTCGCCGACAAACAGAAGGAAACGCTCGGTGATAGAGTGAAAAAAAAGAAAGGAAACGGGAGAAGAGCCGAGGACGCGAAAAGGAAGGAGAAACAGAGAAGGAAGAGGAGAGAAAGCGCGAATGTACGGTGAAAAATAGAAGCGACGAAATGGAGAATGAAGCGCAGAGAGCATTGGAAAAAAGTACGTGGCAGAAAGGCGGAAGAAGAAGGCTTCGCGGTATTTTTCTTATTGTCTTCGAAAGCGAAAGAGTACCGACGCCACGCGACGACTAGCGCAGTTTCAAGGAATGCATTAGGTAGATGGAACGTGTAATTGAACTCGCCGAGAACGTACACGAGCTTATACGGGCAAAGACTGGCCACCTGTCGTCGTTGCGCATCCTCGTTCTTCCGAGTCCTCCCTGGTATCCTCTTTGTCCCGTTTTCACGATCGTTTTTCTCTCCGCATCGCCATTAATCTGTTTAACTTACGCTCTGCGGCAGCGTGAAGGGTCTGATCGACTTGCCCGAGGACAATGAGGAACTTGAAGATAGGGATACAGATACTGTAAGCTCTTCGGAGAGTTTTGAAATTTAAAGCGTTAAAAACGGGGTCGGGGTAAATTTTGGATTCATTAGACGATCCTTAAGAGGATTGTCGCGTATCGAAAATCTTCTTTGCACAAGGAAGGAAAGGAGTTGTCGGAGGATTTGGCAGATGGGAGGGTTTTGGAATATTATCGATATTGGTTATCGATCCTTAATTCACACTTACACAACATTTTACTCGGATCGCAAGTGACGTTTTCGATTAACGATAAGTTACTTAACTTTACAATATTTTATTCTAATTCGTACTTTGCACTTTATAACGTATAACAGAAATTGCCGAAATTTATCTGGTATTTTGAACGAAAAAAAAAAAAAAAAAAGAATTATCGCGGTGTTTTATGACGTTAGCAAGATTAAGAAATTAGATTAAGATTAATTAAGAAATTAGATTAAGATTAATTAAGAAATTAGAAACGGATCGGTTACAAAGTGATTGGAAATTTAAAAATTCACTTGTCGACCGTGTTTCTCGAAACGTTCGAAGTTACAAAAGAAATTGGAGCGAAGAGAATGTTGGATACCACGGAAGGTAAAGTATTTGACAAAAGACATTTTCTGTCGTGTCTTTTTGAGTGATATAAATCGAACATCTGAAACTATGACGCTTGACGAGCGAAACATTTTCCATCGTGTTTTTTCTCTTTTTGAATAATATTAAAATGCAGGATTTTTTTTTTTTTTTTTTTTTTGGAGAGATACAAGTCATTCAGAAATCCTCGAAACCGCATGAGCACGTGTTACGAGTTAACAGTTCCAAAGAGAATCATGCACGTTCAACGCTTTATGGACTGGAAAGAACAGACATGTTCGAACACCTTCCCTCGTGTTTCGAGATCCGACTCCCTTCCCGCGAATCGTTACTGTGCACTTCTCTGTCGTCGTTTCTACATGTACGAGCTTCGTTTATCCGGACATTTGCCACCAAATAGATATATCGTAATCGAATTGAGAATAATTAACAATTTCGAGTTTTTCTTAAAAGATTGGAAGAAAAAGAAAGTCGGAGCTTTTCGTTCCCATAGTACGGATATTATATACGTTTAAAACGCTTTGTATAACATCCATACTATGCGAAGGATCTCGGAAAATGTAAGTACGACCGGTAAAAATACCAGTTTCTTATGTTACAGTTCTCTACGCCAAATTTTCCATACGAATTAAAATCGATCCGAACTTGTCATTTTTCGATCCTAGTATCAATCCTAAAATTGACAGTCGATATTGTTAATATTCATAACCGAGATCGAAACGCAAGAAATCTTCTGCAATCCATCCATCAAACATCAAAGACACACACCGTTTCATCGGAAATTCCACACGAATAAACTCCAATAAACGAAGCTCCATTCTGTGGTATGCGTGCGTGTAAGAAAGAGAAAGAGGGAATGAATGAGAGTACGCGCAAGAGGAACAAAGCCACGTTAAGCTGGTTGCGATTGGTGTGTTGCAGACACGAGGTGCCTGTCACCTCGGAGCCGATCACGGTGATACACATGGACGAGGACGTCGTCGTGGTCAACAAGCCCGCCTCCATCCCTGTAAGTGGTGTACTGCCAGGACTGTACTGCCAAAAAAAAAAAAAAAAAAAAAAAAAGAAAAAACAAAGAAAAAATAAAAAAAGAAAAAATAAATAGAATAAAATAAAAAGAGCAAAAGAAACAGACGGGAACATGCACTCGGTTGCAGTAGTTTCGCCTGTTTCCATCTGTTTTTGCTATCGCGGCCGATTGTCCGCGCGACTACGACGATTGTTCGCTCAGCCTTTCGCTTTCTGCGGCCCAGGCCGATTATTTTTGGCCCGAAGCCTCGGCCGCGCGATCAATCCGAACGAATCCGTGTTTGTTTGCTGTTCGAGATCCCATGGTTGTACTAACCCAAATTATTCACTCGCTGGAATACCTTCGATCTTCGTTGTATCCAATTCTAGGGAAGTTGGTCGAATCCTTGCGTAACGTAGTCGGAATCTAAATGAAGAATTTATCGACGATGGAGAAGAACGTTGCTTCTTCGTCTTTCTTCTAATGGTAGCTTTTAGTATCGTCTACGGAAAATATTACAATTTACCAAGTTGGTTTACTGAACTTGTTAGCTTTTACACCGTGAATCGTCCAATTTATCGTAACGAAAACTGCGAAGGAAACAGAACTTGCTATCGCTAAATCGAAGGTATTCCAGACCCGAGAACGTGAAACTACGTTTCGTCATTTATCGATTACATTGTTTGAAAATAACAAAAAAGAAAAAGAAAAAGAAGGGAAATAGAGAAATGAGTGGAATGTAAATATATAATAAGAAAAAAGCGTTCAATCGTCGTCCATATTCTCATACTTGCCGCATGTTTCATGTTCCCTTGTATTCTTTCTCTATCTTTCTTTTTTTCTTTCTTATCGTGTCATGGTAAGTTTCTATGCGTTTCGTTGGCTTATGATTAACCGCACGTCCATCGTGCAGCTGTATTTTTCCTATTAATGTTTTCTATCTGCAGTTTGACGCGCCGTTGGGCTTTGCTCATCGTCTGTGACTCGACGGCCTTCGACGTGGCAAAACAATTATGAATAATCACGCGGCAATTTTGTAATGCGTTTGTACACGCTGACTGCTTTTCATTTTGCCCGGCTCGTCTCTCCTCGCTTACCGCCAGCCTTCTTATTTGCGATCCTTCCTCGTGTTTACCTCTTTAGATTCTCTTGTTTTCCCACCAAATTCCCGCCGTGAATGTTGCTTTGCCGTATTAATCTTTTTAAGTGCCTCGGCGCGTATTTCTTTTTTAACGATTTAAAAAAAACACGTTACAATTTCGTCTTCTCTTTGCGAAAAATATTTTCTTGCGAACGTTTCCTCGTGACTCATTTTTGCAATTAATAGGATAAAAGCGCAATTACGGTTTCTTGCGCGTCGTCCAAATCTAAATTCATCGAATTTTCGAATTTAAAGAGTTTCTCTACGATTAAAATTTCCCATTTTTACCGCACTTAAAAGATACCTACAGTTTCGAGCAAAGTATTAGGTCGTCGGAAAAGTTTCTTTCTTCTTCTTATAAGGAAACAATGGATGCACAAGATTTCTCGTTTTATATTATTTTATCGAATTACCTATGATCCATTTTGTTCTATCGAGATAAAGATTACAACGTTCGACGTATTAGATTTCATGTCTTGTTAAAGACGTTGAAGATGCGTCGTTGTAAAAGACGTGTCTGTGAAAGAAAGACACTTTTCCGACAATCTAATATACCAAGTTGCTTGCTTGCTTGCTTGCTTACGTACTATAGCGTTTTAGAGAAATAGAAAGTCAGCGTACCGAGGCAATTTTTCTTTTCAAATTATCCTTACATCGATCACGTGGCAGTTTGCGAAATCCTTAATGATCTCTCGATGACATTTTCACCGATTCTCAGCGGCGAACGAATGATTTATCTCGCTGATGCTTCTGCCGTAATGTTTCCAACGACCAAGCACAGAATTCCAATGATTTTATAATCGTATAACTCTAACCGTACATCCTCGATCGTATCTTAACGAGGAATAATAATTTACAGCGAGTATTATACGACCGTGTAATTTTCAATTATGACGCGATCGCGTGACGAGGTAAAAAGACTCTGTAGTTAACGTAATTATACCGAAATAGGCAATGAATTCTGTCAAACATTACGAAATCTTTAAACAATTGGATAACTTCTGCGACTTTGGCAAAGTTGACATTCTTCGAAGATAAATTTTAAACTTAGAATTTTCGAATTAATAAACATCGGTGATTTTAATTGCCACGAGAAATTTGAAACTCATTAATGTCGTTAAATCAAAAATTTCTTAGAACTTCATCGCGTCGAAAAGATTCTTTATATTCAAGAAACTATTGTTTCGTTGATATTCGTGAAAGATGTAAACGGAAGGGAAAATAATTTAATTCGATAACTAGCTTCGTCGATCCGCGGGTGACTGCCGCGAAATTGAAACTTGTAACAAAGTTTCTCGGTTCGTCACTATGGCTTTCAGATTCGACGTGTCCCGCTTTTGTTTGCCCGTTTAATTTGCGGTCCTCGCTCGTACGTGGATCAAAGCCAAAGAGAAGCATTAAGCGACGCTTAATTACCATTCCGCGCGTTCGGTTAATTGCCGCAAAAACATTTTTGCGACCGCGGAATGATCATTTAATTACGCCCGGGAACAACACACCGGATCAGTTTTATTTTCCAAGCTTTTGTTCCGCGCGTTAGATTTTACGAGTCCATTCGATCGCCACCCTCGCCAGACTACGCCAAACAGTTTACGAATTCAACTCGTTTCGCGTTCCCTCGGCCTGTGTATGTGTGCGCTTTATATCCTGTAAACGTTAAATTGATATACACTTGAAATTCAATGAACACGCGTAACGTTATTACGCGTTTAAAAAAATAAAAGCAGAATCAATACCATTTACTTTTAAAGTTTCGATCGGAAATATTTAATTGGATTGAATTTAACGAAACGTGCAAAATAAGACGGTATCGAATGTAACGTTATAAAAATACGAAAATACTTAATAGTCGTTTCTGACAGAAGCAAGAGCAAGTGCGAAAGAGAAAATTAGAAAAAATGCGTAGAAGTAGAAAGATCAAATGAAAAATGTGAAAATCGAAGCAGTTTATCACTTAAAAATTCATAGAGTCACGCGTTTAAAATTCACAGGTAAGCCAAAGATTATTATATCGAGGATTGAAAGGTAACGATTAAAGCAAAAATTAGAGAAGCGCGTATCGAAACGATTTCGTACTATGCAACGCATAATCGTCACGGATAATCGTGCAAATACGAATCGTCTAAGAAATTGAAATGATCGCGACGGCTCTCGGATTTCGCGTATTTCGATCGCATGGGAAAAGGAAAAGGGATGAGACGCGAAGTCGAGCAACCGATGTTCGTCATCGGCAATCGCCTTAAAAAATTAAGTCCGCCGTGAAAGCCTCTTATCGCGATAGAAAATAGTTTGACCTAAAGAATAGGAGTAAGGGAGCAGGGGTGGAAGCGAGATTTTCGCGATATATATCCGCGCGGAGCACATCCGATGCTTCCAGTGAGTGGGTCGGACAATACGATGGCGACAAAGGAGAAAGGAAAGGGTGACAGAGACATAGAAAAGGGGGTTAGTTGACGAGCAGCGAGATGAAGAGCAGGATTATCGGGTAAATCGAGTGGTTCTCGTTGTCGCTCGGCTGTCAGCGAGTCTTTACGACCTGCTACTTCCTGTTTATGTACTATTTACGCCTCTAACGATCCCTCGCCTATCAACCTATCGACATCCTCCGTAGAATTGCTCGGACAACTCCTTCGAATCTATCGAATTGCAAGTGTTTCTTCTCACGTTCACGTTCGCTTGCCTTTGTCTTATCGTGGTTGTAGGTAGTACGTATGAAATGCTAATATGTTGTACGTGTTACTTTAAATATTTACAGACAATTTGGATGACGTAGATGTTTATTCTTCCACTAGTTTTTTTTTTTTTTTTTTTTTTTTTTTTTTTTTTTTTTTTTTTTTTTTTTTTTTTTTTTTTTTTTTTTTTGATATGTTTTACGTATGTCTAAAGAATGATGTTCAAATGTCATTCATCGTTTACGGATGATTTACGTATCGTGTTCTTTCTTGTACCGTAGAACGCATTGTTTATGTATCGTGCTCTTTTTCGTACAGTATAACGAACTTACGTCTATGTTTAAAAATTGTGATAGCATTAATTAGAATTTAGAATTTTATTTGTACTTCGCAAACGTCACTAGCAAGTTACGGATATCGGTAATATGAAAAATAAAACATGAGGACAAGCGTCGAATGCTTCGCTATTATATTGCTTCGCTACGATTAGAATAGTGACAGATTGGCTTTAACGAATCGGAGTGTTGGCAATGAGCGTTACTTGAACTACGTGTCGCTTTATAGGCCTCTTCGATGGAGTATAGCGTATCTATCCCGAAAGTTTTGTCGTTGTAACTGTAGTGCAAGTAAAATTGTACTAGAGAGATCCCTTAACAGAAGTTAAAAGTTTTTCGTAGCCATTGGAATTCTTTATTGCTAAGAAAATTAATCTCTGTCGTTTTCTTCGAAACGCGTAAACTTGTCTCGACTCTACCGCGCCCTTGCAATTTTTGTGTCCCGATCGTTCGTTTCGAGAAATGAAAATACTCGCAACGTTCTAGGGGAACTTCTTTCTGCATAAAATCAAACGCGTGAAATTACACGTAACGATTCTTCCGTTTCAACTTTTCGCGCTACGAGATTTTAAGACGAGAAAAATGTACTGTTGCGCTTTTAAATTTCCCGCAAGTGCGCAAAGATGCACAGTGTCTGTTCGTTGAATATACAAATACAACATTTTTTTCAACCATTGCAAGCGTTTCGCTCGTTCCAGAAATTCTTTCTAATCGCATTTTTCGACAATTCCGGATCAAACATTGTGCCCATATTGCGGCTAACACGAACACGCAATCGCCGAATCATTCCCTTTTGTCATAGAGTCAATCGGTTTTTTGCACTTCGAATTGGGAGAAATTGGTCGACGTCGCATGCAGGCAGCCTGTTTGCACGTAGATTCGCGTCGAATCGTTTGCCCTAACCATCGTTGGTACCATGATGGCGTCATGCGATCGCGCTTAGCTTCGAATTTCGATCGTATACCGTCAAGACTGCTGCTTTTCACTAACGTTCTACATGCTTACACGTTGTACGTCCTGTCAGCTTGTCTGGCGAATGATGTGGTTAGTGGAAAGCATTTTTAATTTAATGGTATTGACCGTAGAGATGTACATAGTCCACGGTACACAGTCCGGTTGAAAAGTAATGGGATTGCCAATATATTAATTTAAATGCTAATCGTATTTGTAGAAATCGTTCCTTTTATTCAGAGTATGTTCCTTTAGCATCGATTTACTTCAATGCCGAACATGGTCAACCATGATAAATGAATAGATTTGTGGAGATTTGCTTTTGAAATGGTTTCGAGTATTCTTTTCATGACTGTCTTTATATATAATATGTATTCTACGTTAATTCGTAGCCAGTGTTTTAGCAGTGAAATTCTCTGTATCAAACATAGAAAGTAACCGTAAAGGTAACAATCACGCGATTATGACAGACGAATGATCGTTGCTGCATTGTTTTATTCTGTGAAGATTTATTATGCGCAAGAATTCAGATGTGCTACGAAATATTATAACATCGCTTCAATTGCGACTTGATCTGTATGGTACGTGATCGTAAAATATTACCAAAGAAATTGTAAATCGATGGGAGAAAAATTATTTCAAGCGAGGAATACTCTAACGGTCAAACGGATAACAATGTTGGAAAACGAAGCGATTAGCTTAGAAGCTAAAATGGTCGAAGAATATCGGTGGTGGAAGAGAGGAGCACCTCTTGCAGAAACACTTCTGGTGTCTGTAAATACGATAATACAATAATCCCATTCCGCTTTTCTCGTTCTCCTTGCCGAGTATTTTTAACCGTAACGCGTAACTCGACCAATTGCACAATCTTCGATCTTCCTCGTCCTCTTTTCCGCTTCGCGTTCTGTTTTCTCGGCAAATAAACCGAGCCGATCCTGGAATTGCAGGTGCACCCGTGCGGACGATACCGACACAACACGGTAGTCTTCATTCTGGCGAAGGAGTACAATTTGAAGAACCTGAGGACAATCCACAGGCTGGATAGACTGACCAGCGGTATTCTCCTTTTCGGTAGAACGCCGAAGAAAGCGAGGCAGATGGAGCACCAAATAAGAAACAGACAGGTTCGTTTCGTAACGGTGTTATGCGAGGGAAACCTGCTTAGATCCGCCGGTTTTCCAATAAATTCTGCTCAACACCGTTACAGCCGGATCGGATAAGGACAAAAAGACATGTTAGACAGCGTTTCATGTTTTGTAGAGATTTACGACTTTTACGAGATATTATTTACAATGGTCTCGATCGAATGTCGACTTTGATACTAAAAGAGAATCGAATCCGTCTCGTAGTAATTTTCAGTAGTATATGTAATTCATAAGCGCTGTTACTATATTACTGCTACATCAATTGCTTAGCGGAAAAGTTAGATTAACGTTTAATTTATTATTTATTGAAAGAACTAAGTAGAGATTTACGTAAATAAGATTCTCGACGGAATGTTAATTTTAATATCGAAAGAGTGACTTGCACAATTTTTAGGATACGATATATACGTTGTTCCATTTCCTATAAAATCGAATATTCTAATAGATCGTACCGATAATCAGAAAAATTCTCACAATCTGATATTCCTTTCAAAAGTTATCTTCCATTGGTCCTGAAAGATAAGTTGAGAAATGTATAGGAGGAATTGGCAACCTGGAATAATCTAGCGATATACGATCAACGCGTAAATTCTTATTTCAGGTTCACAAGCAATACGTCTGCAGAGTGGAAGGCGAGTTCCCCGAAGAGGAAGTGGTCTGCTCCGAGCCGATCGAGGTAGTATCCTACAAGATAGGAGTGTGCAAAGTCTCCGAGAAAGGGAAGGACTGTGTAACCCGTTTCAAGCGCCTCAGCTACAACGGCAAGTCGTCCGTGGTGCTCTGCAAGCCTCAAACGGGACGAATGCATCAGATCCGTGTCCATCTTCAATACCTTGGCTACCCAGTGGTAAACGATCCTCTCTACAATCACGTTGTATTTGGCCCTGAGAAAGGAAAGGGTGGTAACATCGGGAAGACCGATCAGGAGCTGGTCAGAGATCTGATCAGCATCCACAACGCAGAAAATTGGCTGGGCATGGATGGAGATTCGGAGATGAGCCTGTTCAAGCCGAAATTAGACATAGAGGAACGCGTGTCGTTGAGCAACGACAAGGATGGATCCTCTCCATCCTCGACGCCTGGCCTAGGCGAGGAGGAACAGCAACAGCAACAGGAACAATCGCTGAAGGTAACGGTAGGCACGCAGACTGGGTCAGAGCCGCCGGATTCTAGTTTCACGAACGACAAGATGACGGTAGATCCGCACTGCTACGAGTGCAAAGTGAAGTACAGAGACCCGAAACCATCCGATTTGGTCATGTACCTGCACGCGTGGCGCTACTGCGGTCCAGGCTGGGAATATGAGACTCCGCTTCCGGCTTGGGCAGCCAGCGACTGGACCGAAGAAGACCGATAGTTCCGGTCCACGAAGCATCGAAACGAGCTGTCATCACCCTTCGTATCCCTTTTTGATATCCTTACCCCGTGCCTTCCATCCGCCAGCGAGCGATCTCGACCATCGTACATGTACCCATCCCTGTGACCAGGTCGCTGGACTCGCGAACAAACGAGAGACCTCCTCGGTTGGTCCTCCGAGATTGGTGTCGCGTCTGGTCTGCGCTGCGTATTCGAGGCTCTTCGCGCTGGCAATATCGCGGTGAATCTGTCGGGATCGTTTCCAGGATGATTCTCAACGAATGGCGGACAGACTCGCCCGTGGTATTCCGAACGTCGTAGATCATAAACGAGGAAGATCGATGGATGGCGAACTATGAGCGTCACAGCGTTAATTGGCTCGAGACGAAGCGAAAGTTCGCGTGAGACAGCCTGCAGGTGTTCCGACGAATCTCCCCGGAACGTTTCAGGCCGTCCTTGATTCCTGACGCGTTCGTCCGTTGTTGCTACGCGCGATCGATCTAGAACAGAGCTGTACAGGGTAGAATGCTGTTCGCCAACTCCTTTTACGCCATAATTTACTCGCTATTGATATTAGAGAGTTGATACGAAGCGACGGTCGTACATCGTACAAGATTATCTTTTCTATAATTTTACAACTTTACGTTAAAGAGGATAATCGAACGATTTATAGTTCATGAAATTTGCTTATAGAATTTCATTCGTTTCGTTGTCAAACTTATTCCACGAGATACGTGACATCACTGCCTCCTATAATTTTGTCCTCCCAAGAACCGTTACTTACTACGATTCTCATTTAGAATAACGTAGCATCGATTAGAATCCGTTCGTGGTTCGATCTGAATCGGTGGTATTGTGGTTATCGCATGGGGAAGTATAGATTCTCGTCCAGGACGCACCGACGAATAAAATAGCGTAGAAAGATCGAAGCATCGACGTGGCACGGGCCGACGAAACGATCCTGATCGGTTCTGTAAACGGGTCGGTCGAACAGTCACTGCCACTGGTGCGCGCACGAGAGAAGATTGATGCAACTGTCAACCGCGTAAGCTCGAATGGATCGTTATCGTTCGTGTCCTTGATTTATGATGCAGATAGCAACAAGGAAAGCCGCCGATCGTCTTTTCTATTACTCAGGTCCCCTGCGACTGGGAATCTCTTTATGCTTCTGATCTCGAAGGACAGCACGCTCGAAACCGAGCCCCTTTTATGGATCTTCTTCCAGCGAACGAAGAGGGTTCGTTCTTTGTTTATCTTTCTTTTTTTTTTTTTTACTTTCTATTGGTAGAATATGTAAGATCGAAATAGTTCCTTCGAAATATCATGGGCAATTAGTAACGTCATTTAACGAAGATGATTGCTATATTATGTTTCCTTTCTCCCTTTTATCAAAGGGAATTAGATAACGTTTATCAGTTACGTAACAAATGCTTCATTCTATCAATCGAGAGATATAACGAAACTTTGAAATGTATTATGGAAACTGTATTACAGAGTACAGCAAACCCCTTAACGCAAAGCGATCTACCCTCGTTCCCTTAATTAGAAACGCCTGCAGTCACCTTTCCGTAGCTATGGCAAACGATCTTCTGTGTATTTCTTAATCATATTATCTAAACGTAGAATAGCTACAGTAACGTCATCCATCCCTGATCCAAGCTACCCAAAGTAGATCAGTAGTAGACTAATAATTTCCATTCTATCATGCTTTCAGCAACGTCTTACCTTTAACGACCGTTCCGGAAATCACTACAATCACCATCCATCCATTTGTTCTTTCACAAACGCTCGTGACGCAAACTAGAATAAAGAAGACAGGATCGTGATCGAAGATCGTTTAATCCTTTAACGATATAGCTTGAGATACTTGGGTCTTTTCATCTCTGGTCTTCGAATGTTGTCAAATAACGTTATTAATATTTATTTCTTGTAAAAGGTTAAAGGTACGTACTTTTATACGTATTCTTTTATATACAATACCAGAAACGCAGAAAATTCGAAGGGTAAAGAGGTAATTGTTCTTTAAATCGTTCGTTCTGAATTTACTGTTCTGTTACTACTGTGAAAAGGTCAAGAATGTTTAAGAATCATCGTCGACCAGCGTTCATCCTCGAGAACCGCGCAGACAAGGGGCTGACGTAGGAAACTGCAATAGAGACGCGTCTATTTTTATGGCTGATTATATATACAGGAAAACTAAATAGTGGCGCAGGTCCAGCGGCAGAGGTCTCCAACAATAAGCGTGATCTTGCCAGGAGGATATAGCCAACGATCATGCCAAAGAGCGCGAGCGCGTCCGGCGAACGAGAGCGAGTGTATCGGAGATGAAGTGAAAAATAATAAATGTATGTGTGCGTATATGTATGAGAGAGGGAAAGAGAGAGCTTCTTTCATGCCATATCGTGTACGTGTACCTTGTTCCCGCGCGTCGAATAAGACCGCGTCCAAGTGGCAGGACTTGCAACAAGTACAATCGAGCGAGTGAAATAACGAGATTAACGTCGTACATTATTTTGCTACGAGTCACGTTCGTCTCCTTTAGCGGGGCTATACATAGGCTTTTATCGCGTGCTCGGGATATCTGGAAGAGGTGATGAGAATGGTAAACCTTTCGAATCTTTTAATTGTTTGAAAGAATTATATTCTGGGCCGAAGATGAAGCTTGTTGTCATTTGATTGTATCACATATCCTTTTACATCCCGCTGTATCATTTCTATTTATTTTTATTCTTCCGATAGGAGATCGTACGAACCCCTTCACCGAAGGTTCCATCGACTGTCTTATGGCTCATTGAATAACACAGAAGGGGAATGGATAGTTTCAAGCGGATTTGAACGTTACGAATTATGCGACTCGTGTGACTCAGTTTCGTAAATTGCGTTCTTTCGCAGAAGTTTTAGAGGAAGTTAGAAGAAAGTGGATCCTAACGGTAAAACACGTGCTCAAGAGAACACGGTTTACATAAACGCCAACAACGTTAAAGTTGAAATCGCAAGAAGGGAACAAAAACCATCTTTTATACGAAAGCTTTGTAATAATCGCGAGCTATTAAATAAATTATCGAATGAGAGAATGGAACAGGATGAGGAAACATGAAAAGACACAAAGAAAACAGTTCTCGTTACCTCTCCGGATTCCTGTAAGCAACAAGCAAAACAGAGATCAGTGAACAGAGATTTTAGATAGATAGAAGTAGGAGGGAGATAACGTAATAACGGACCTATCATAAAAGACAGTGTGTGCGCTTACTAACCCAACGGGATAGCTTGCGGCGAGAGACGAAATGAAAGAAGAAAAAAGAAAAGAAAAAAAAAACAATATAGCAAGCTATCCCGATATTGTAACAGCTAGCTTAATTTTATTTAAGTAAAAGAAAAAGAAGGGAAGAACTAACTCTCGAATATATATCGAATGAAAGAAAGACAAAGAGAAAAAAGGAATAAAAAAAAAAAAAAAGAAAAGAGTAAGGACGAAAGGAGAAACTCCAAAAGACAGTCTCGACTTGGTAGCACAGAGACAAAAGGAGAAAAAGGGGGAGAGAGAATGTGTGAGAGAGCGAAAGAGAGAGAGAGAGAGAGAGGGAGAGAGTGTGTGTGTGTGTCTGTGTGTGAGAGAGAGAAAGAAGGAATGAAAGAGAAAGACATCGGTCTGTAAATCGAGCGAACGCTTTTGTATGTATATACATATATATATATTGTATATTGTATACGCACATTGTACCGTAATCTGAGCGACATTATTGTCTGTATCCGTAGTCAGCGGAAGCGTTAGAGCTAGAGAAACTTTTTTCTTGTATAATGAACGAATAAATGTAAAGTATCGTTCGGTATACACATCGTGTGCCAATGTACCCTTTATCTTTTTGTCGATCTTTGTTTCATCGTAGTCGTTCCATCTTCTTTCACGCGTCTTCTTTACTTTATTCGATCCAAAAATGTACTTAATAGTATCGAATATTTTAAACATGATATTTTGCATTCTGGAAATATTCGATGTAAGAAAGAACAATGTATGCAATACATATTTTGACGCGATAAAAATGTTACATGCGATTACTTGGAGGTTGAGATGTGCAGGATGATTCTGTAACGTTGTTAGGTAATCTCCGCTGTCACTATTTTTGAATTATAATTAAAATTGTATTCCGTGAGTAAGGAATTTATTAAAAATTTAGTAATCGGATCACTTTGTACATTTTGTTCAAATATACAGGAACGAACTGTCACATTATGTGCTATGATTTAGCGTTCGCTGTATCTCGGATTTTCAGTGAGAACGAATAAGATCGATGTTATTTCAAACAAGATTAGAAGCTGTTACTTTCTTGGATTCCGCTATCGTTGAAATAAAATCACAATTCTCTTTGAGTACCTTTTACTTTAGTTTTATTTTAATTTCCCGATATTCTTCAAATTTTAAAGATATTGTAAAATATCGCGTTTCACGTTCGGTTCCCATTAGTGAATGAATACTTTCGATCACGCGATTTATCAAATTATTTTTCCTCCTATTACAGCATGTAAAAAATTATCGAATTACCTTGAAAAATTACGTCTGCTTCTATATTAATACAGACAAATTAATTCTTTATATCTATTTTATTTACTAGATTGTCGAAGATTGAAGATGATTTATATCGGCAAAATTACATAGAAAATTAAACAACACCGCATTTTGTGAAGTTCGACTTATATACACTGTAAATAAGTACAATATTTTACAGATATATATATATATATTCGCACTTGCTACAATCGATTGTTTTGCGGTAGATAAATATTGAAACGTTCAACAGTTTCTAGTTTCTCTACCTTTATTTTAATTGGATACTGCTTGCTTGCGTTCTTTAATACGTGCTTCTATTTCCGGCCTGAAATGTCTGATCAGTCCCTGAACTGGCCACGCTGCACCATCCGCCAAAGCGCAAATAGTATGCATTTCGATCTGCTTGGTCAACTCCCATAGCATATCTATCTCATGTATTTCCGCTTGTCCTTGAGCGAACCTAGACAGATATTCGTTGCATGATTTCCAATACATAATTTATTTCTTTTTTAAATAAAATAAAAAGGACTGACAAGTAGAACTATTTTCGTACCTTCTCATGATTTTATACATCCAACTTATTCCTTCACGGCACGGAGTACACTGACCGCAAGATTCGTGCTTATAGAAACTGATAAGACGCGTAATAGCTTTAATAATATCGGTCTGTTTGTTCATCACGATCACAGCTGCTGTACCAAATGAGCTCTGTACTCTAACGAGATCATCGAAGTCTAACAACACTGTATCGCATACGCTGCAACATCATACGAGTAATTATAGCTGTTAACTCAATTTTGACCAATACGTGCTTCTATTACCAGTCGGTATTCAAATATATATAAGTACCTTCTGGGAATAACCGGAGTGGAAGATCCACCCGGAATCACACCTAACAGATTATCCCATCCGCCGATTACTCCACCAGCATGCCTTTCAATCAGTTCCTTCAGGGGAATGGACATCTCTTCTTCCACAGTGCATGGATTGTTCACGTGTCCCGAGATGTTAAATAATTTAGTTCCGTGATTACGTGGACGACCGAATGACGCAAACCACGCTCCGCCTCGCCGGCATATAGTCTATATATTGAAATTTCTATTCTAGAATTAAGATTTTCTACGTATATACATTTCCTAATAGCGTTAAATATATGATAATTACATACAGGAGCAACAGCGACGGTTTCGACGTTTGTGACAGTGGTAGGGCACCCAAATAATCCAACATCGGCTGGAAAAGGTGGCTTTAGCCTAGGCTTTCCCTGTTTCCCTTCGATCGATTCAATGAGGGCTGTTTCTTCTCCACAAATATACGCTCCTGCTCCTCTTTGCACAAAAATGTCAAAATCATAGCCAGAGCCGCAAGAATTCTTGCCAATCAGGCCTGCCTGATAAGCTTCCGCAATGGCGACTTGCATATTCGACGCTTCGTTATAAAATTCACCACGAATATATACGTAAGCTGCACAAGCTCCCATAGCACGACCAGCAATTAAGCAACCTTCTACTAGCTTGTGTGGATCGTGGCGTAGAATTTCACGATCTTTGCAGGTGCCAGGCTCACCCTCGTCACCGTTAACTACCAGGTATTTTGGTCTTCCATCGGAGGGCTTATTCATAAAGGACCATTTCATGCCAGATGGGAAACCAGCACCTCCACGGCCTCTCAGACCAGATACCTTAATCTCATTGATGATCCAGTCTGCACCTTTTTCTATAATTTCCTTGGTCTTATACCAATCTCCCCTTTTCAGAGCACCCTGCAATCTCCAATCATGTCTACCATACAAATTTGTGAAGATACGATCCTGGTCAGCCAGAGGGCCACCCTTTTTCTAAGAAAAACAATAATAACACAAACCGTTCCATATTTACGTTATTTTAATATGACAAACACTAATTAAAGCGGGAATAAAATACACGCACCTTTCCTTCGGGCGCGTCATCGGCAAACGTTCTTTGCTGCTGGCTACTCAACGGCGACCCAAGGAAACCTTAAAATCATAACCAAATTTTGTCATTACATAACCTCATTTCAACAACAACGTAAAACATCGAAGTTCTTCTTAAATATGAAAAGCATCGGAACATCGATGTTCCCTACATCATGGTTGGTCTTGAATGACGTGAACGTCGTGAATATGGTTACAAATTAAACACAATAGGATCAAATCTTACCCAATTGTCTCCTTGGGAGCTGAAAACAACGTACAATGGTGCCAGCCATCTTGCTGTTTGCGATCTCGCAGAAATTCGCGATGTCGAGCTGTCTGCTTAGGAAGATCATAGTATAGCCATCTCGCAGCGCGTTCAAGAAACAAAGTAGTACAGGATTGAATACGTGTTCATCACTGTTTTGTCGTCTAGTCGTCTGTTTTTATGAAAGAATTATCGTAACCGTGTTGAGCGTGCGTGCGTGGGTGAGTCGAGAGTGAGACTCGAGTCCCGTAACTGTCGTTCGCTATTTGTACAAAAATTGGGAAACTCGACGGATGTTCGATTTTCTAGCCTGGTCATGATCCTTGGCTATCAATAGACACCTGTCTAGACGACAGCGACGAAAGCAAGAACGTTTGTCCCCTGGTATAGCAATTGGAAACAATATGCCTTCCAGGAGAAATAATTGTGACCTATTGGCCAGGGTGAATTTTCCGCTGTATACGCTGCAAATGTTGACGGGTAGGCATATCTTGGTCGGTGGTGGTGGAGGATCCTCGAAGACTGGGGTTGCTAATGGATTTGTAAGAATTCCGTCTTTTTTAGTCATTCTTACATACATATCAAAAATGAGATTAATTTCATAATTTGTTTAAATTGGATCATTCTTCATGAACAGGAAATATTTGAATTGTCTCACAATGGATCTCAGTTCGTTGCCGAGGAAGTGACCAGACACGAAACAGGTCCCAGTGTTGTTATGAACTGTACAACGTACAATGATCAAAAGAGAATCTGGATTGTAGCTGGTCAAGAGAGTCACTGTCAGCTGTACGATGTGAGTAGTAAAGTGGTGAGTGTGAAGAATGGTGATGTCGTTAAAGGAGCCAGCGGTAATCCTAAGGAAGGCATTAGGCACAGAGAAAACGTAGATAAAGTAGAAGAGACCGTTATGCCTGAAGAAAGGATAGAGGATGTCAAGGATGACAATTCAAACATTAAGAGCAAGAAACTTCAATTGGTAGTAAAGCCAGCAGATAGTGTACAAACAGATTTTAGGTAACTATGTTTTTATAGAAATGCGCGAAGCTTCCTAAAATAATTGTTCTAAATATGAAAAATTTCTACAGCGACGAAGAACCACTTCAGAGGATCGTTAGAATAAATTCAAATGGAAAATTCATGGTCACTGGTGGCACGGATGGTCATATAAGATTATGGAAATTTCCACAATTGCGCAAACTGCATGATCTAGATGCTCACACGAAAGAAATAGACGACATAGACTTCAGTCCAGACAGTACACTGATCGCAAGCATAGCAAAGGATGGCAAAGCATTTTTATGGAGTGTGAGCAACGGTTCTAAATCCAAGGACTTAACTTGGTCACCCCCAAATGGATTGAAATACATGTACAAAAGGTGCAGGTTTAGGAAGCTGGAGGAAGACAAATCAAAAACTCAACTCTTTATGCTCTCCAACGCGGTGGTTGGGAAGAATATTAGTTTCCTTCAAATGTGGGATGTGGAGTCTGGAAGTGTCGTCAAGACGGTACCATATAAAGAAACCCTATCTGCTTTGGCGGTGTCGGACGATGGAAAGTTTGTGGCAGTTGGAACAATGTTCTCCGGTAGCGTGGATATATACATTGCATTCAGTTTGAGGAGAGCTTTGCATGTACCTGGTGCACATAGTATGTTTGTAACTGGTCTAGAATTCTTACCAACCAAGTTAGACGGTCCTACTATTGCTAGTAACACCGAAACTGCTGTTGTCAGCATTTCTGTGGATAACAAAATCTGTATACATAGCATACCGTTTAGACGTAAGTAGTTAAATAATCTTCTTATTCGTCCTTATATCGTGTTGGTAATCTTAACGTTCGACAATTTTTTCTGTTGTAGACACGCTACCATTCTGGTTCGTCATTATACTGATTATCCTTAGTATTTGTGGAGCGTTCATCTTCTGTAGTTATCTCGGAATATGACCTGAGAGAATATACCTTTAATAACAAGTACTTTGTTTAGGGTTTTTTAATATCGTACATCGAACTTTCACAAATGTGTTTCTTTAGTTTATAAATGTTATTGATAGTACGGGAAGGAAGGTGTAATAATCTGTTCGATTTTATGAACACGTGTGCACTATTTTTTGTGACAATAGACATTATTACCTATAATTTGTTTGGTAGCAAATTATTCACGTGCGTGATTGACCGTGCGTTTAGAACCTCGTTCGTTCAATTAATGTTAAAACAAATGAAGTGATGCTGCGACGAGTAACTATTCTACATTAGATAAATTCCTTGATAAACATAATTGTAAATAGATATCTTTAAATGAGTTTACGCTTGGACACACAGATAGCTACTTCTTCTTCTCACATATTTCTTACACTTTAAGATCATCTTATACAGGTTTATTTTGGTACAGAAGGATCAGCTCATTTTGACTTTTATTGCATTTATGTGAATTGTGTCTGTGCATTGTTCACGTGTACAATGGAATATAGATGTCGAGCGTGAAATGTTATGTATATGCCATAGTATTAAAGTTTTAATTTTATTCCATTCTTTGATCACTATGTTCGGATAAGAAACATATCGTGATTGGTCCACTTTGAAATTTAGATTAAGCCAAACCGGTCACGTATAAATAGTACGCAAGCATCACATGAAACTTTATCAATTTTATAATGCATTTCATGGGATACAGTAATTTTCCATTTAAGGAAAACGTTGCCATAGAACAAGTACTGGGCAAATATACTTTGTTAAGTTGAAAATCAAACTTGTATGTTTTTACTTACTCCCTTTCGATTTTTTCTTTTTTTTTTTTTTTAAGAGATTCAAATTTGAATTTCTAAACCGAAATTTCAATTTTCATCGTTATTTAAATAAACAAATTGAGAAAATTTAAATAAATATGAACACATAATTATGCGAAAATAAAAGTCGGAGAGTGTAAATAAATAAACAAACCAAATATGTAAACAAATGAGAAAAATCTGGAAGATAAATACAAGATATTTTTATTAAGAAGCAAAAATAAAAAGTTCCGTTTCTGTTTGTCAGTTCAAAGAAAGTGCAAGGAATGTTCGCTTATTTAGGCGACGATTCAGGACTCGTGATCGAAAAGGAATGTTGTCCAAAATGGAAAGGTGCCCCCAGGGTTTTCCCCAGGGTGGGAAGGGGAAGGACGAGCCAGTAATGACATTTCACGACCTTAAAGCTGGCGCCTACCAATAACTCTCAAGGCTGTGGAGAACGTATCATCGTGTCGAATAACTAAATTTCCTTCCATTCGAAAGTTTCCGAAATTGACTCCTTCGTTTTTCACTTTTTTACCGTTTCCTTTTCGCATCGAATAGATTGGTTACCATGCGAAATGTTACGAAGATGCGCTCGAAAAGAGAAAAATGCAACTAAATCGTATCGTAGGGGAAATAAAATTTATGCCTCAATCTTTTTTTATTATTTATCTAAACTATATGTTAAATAAATATAATTTTAAGATTATCAAGAATCAATTCTTGTATAATATCAAAAGCTAGTTCCAAGAAATCAAGAATGTAAATGATTAATTATCATTATTATGTTATTAAAAGTCGAGGTTTCTGAAAATTCTGGGAATAGGTAGAAAAAAAGATTTCGATTTTATGCAGGCTAATCCCCCTTAATCGTGATACAACCAGGAAGGATTCTACATTTTCGACTTATTTATCACGAGCTTGCCAATTGCATCACGATTTCGAAATCACTTTATATATTCAACAGGTCTGGGAAAGAAATTCGAAAAGTCCTGAGTTTCGTACAACGTTTATTGTGAAATACTTTAATAAAGACTCTAAGAATTACTTAATTACTCTCACGCGTCTCTTAAGCACTAACGTTAACCAAGTGTACAGTGTACACGGTTCGGCGCGCTGCGACGATACCGATCGATGGATCAATACGTACAACGACCCGCAGAAGAAAGGGATAAGGATCGGAAGGGCAAGGATACGGTGGTTATGTACAAAGATGAATAAGCTTAATCGAAGAACTCGTTCCTCTATGCTACGGAGAAACAACTCCTTCGTTCTCTTTTCATTTCTTTCGATCACCATAATCGACCACAGAAACGTTTCGCGAACGTTTGCTAGGGGAACTCAGACCCACGAATACTCTTCTGCCACAATAACACGAATGCAACTCAAGAATCCCACAAAAATGATAATTTAACGGTTATCCTACTTGTAAAATCCTGTTCCAATAATATCACAATAAAAAGAAAAAGCATCTCAACTCACGAAGAATTTCTAACTTATCTGCATATAATAAAATACATCAGAATCCTACCGCGCTTGTTTCCCGTTTCAAAATTGAAATCAACCAGACAACGTCAAGTCGATTATGGTAAGAGATTTCTCATTTCCGTTCGCGACACGTTTTCCGCGCGACGGTTCGGCGCGCGTTCTCCGAGGAAAAACCTTTTGATGCATTACTTTAGCGTGGTTTCTCTTAGGGACACGCGCCACACGATCTACAGATCTCTACCATGAAGCGCTCATTTGTTCGCGGTGAAACCGTCGCCAGTAGGATCGAGCAGCCACGGGTAATAATTCGGGCACTCCATGCAGGTGAACAAGCGAAGAGTTTCGCCAGGAAGTTCTCTGGTAGTCAAGGGACAGGCGTTAGGGAGAGAACAGTAGGGCTGGCCCTTCTCGTCGCAGGTTTCTTTCCAATCCTGGAAGTCCCTCAGTGCCGAGAGTTCTGTCGGAGTTTGCATCCACTTGATTACCTGCAAGTGGTATGAGAAGATATATAGTCAGACGAGATTATAGGCAAATGTTGGCTGTAATGTCTTTCTCTCGGCTTGAAATAGAAAATTTGAATTAGGAAGTTATTGACAATTGAACTGTTTCAAAAATATTATTTCGTTTTACAATTTGAGTTTCGCGAATGTCTAATGAAATATTGTTTATACGTACTGTTTACTACAGAAAGAGGATTAAAACAGTTTTTAAATTGTGCCAATGCTATTTTAGTTATTCGTTTAAAACCCGTTACTTTGTATTCAAACAAAGCCTAATTGAAGCAAATTGGCTTATATGAGCGCGAACTTGAATTCAAGTAGACGCGAATCTGGGAAAGGATTTATGGTATTACGAGTTTGTATTCGCTCGATTAGCGGTAAGTAGAACGAGAATGTGTCTGGTCGGACGGAGCACGAAATTAATTTCTGATAAAAGTGACCTGTTTGCGGTGTTCATATCTTTCTGAGGATTAGAGAGATTTGTTATCGGTTGGTTGTAAGATCGTTAGCTTATTATCCAGCCATTTGGTTCATTGTTTATATTTAATTCCATTTTTGAAATCTTAATGTCTCGAAATCTGATTTCGCCAGCAAGATCGACACCAACGTATTTAATCTGGTGTTACTGTCGTTTAATTTTCTAATTTTCCTCGATGTAATGAGAAAGATACTCACATTTGATCTACCGTTTTTATTTTATAAGAGTAATCAAAGTAGGAATCGTGTTCGAGAATCGAACGAGAACGAAACTAACACAAGTAATTTTCGGTGGTCGAATCGATCGTATAAGATCCAACAAATTCAGTGGAGCAGTCAGAGAAATACAGAGTTCAGAGAGAGAGAGAGAGAGAGAGAGAGAGTTTGTATCGCGTGACTATATTGAAAGCGGAAAATAAATCGACGCAAAGCGAAATAAATAAAAGCAAGCCCGAGGCTTGATGGATCATGAATGAGAAACGTCGTGATGCGGCGAGATTGAAACCGGCAGATAAATTGGAATAAGCTAGGAGACTCGTAATAACAGTTTTGGTGAATCTCTCCGGAATGAAATATAATCTCCGCTTAACTTGTTTAAAGGGAAGGCGATTCTCAAAGATGCTTTAAATAATTTTGCAATAGTTTAAAATCTTTAAATAATACGTTGTATTTCCGTCTTCATGGTTTCGTTTAAAATCTGCGATAAATGCTAATTAAATCAAAGAAGCTTCGAGAAAAGTTCTTTCGAAGAAACAAATATCAAAATACAATTTCTTCCACGTATAAACTGCTATTACAGCCGCCGTTTATCCAATCCCGAACCAACGTATATCGCACGGTACTTCTGGGCAATTTCATCCTGCCGGATCAGACATTCCTCCGAATCACGATCAAGCTCACTCACCTGAACCATGGTAACGAAATAGACGTCGCTCCTGGCCAACATCTCCTCGATGAACTTGATCAATTCCTCCCTATACTCCTTCTTGCTCTTCAACCACGAGGCGTGGAAGTGAAGACCAAGCGGTGCCCTGTTGCTGTTGAAGTGCCTGTTAAAGTTGTGTCTGAGGAGCCTGGCGAATTGTTCTCCAGTCTGAATGTTCGAGCAAGAGTCCACCATGTGACAACCAGGCAGAGACTCGTCGAAAGTGGGATCGTCTCTTCTGTCCAATTCGTTCATCACCATCTCCCAAACAGGATGCGATCTTGATGGACAGTTGCCGCCGTTTCCGTTGCATTTGTGTGGCATTCTGAAGTACAAAGTGTACGGCCAGATGGGTACACGACCCAACGAGGCCGTGATGGAGGCGTCGTAGACGAAGAATTGGTCAGCCATCATTTCGAATTGTTTGTTGCCGCCCACGCGAAGATACGGAGCCCTCATTCCGATAATAGAACCGTCGGTGATGTTTGCGAAACGTTCTATGATGAGTCTAGCTCCAGCCATCTCTGCCAGCCAGTCGTCGTAGGTTCCCTGGGTCCAATATTGCGGGTCGTCCTTGTGGGTCAAAGAGAACACCGCGATTTCGTGGCCACGACGGTGAAGGTCTTGAACGGCGGAGTAATTTGTGTATTTGTGAGAGACGAAGAACGTGCCTCTGATCTGGCATCCGTTAGGGTTTTGACGTTGGCCGTTGAAGATCTCTTCGTACAAGTCGATGTTATCTACGTTCACGGCTCCGTTGAATGTGATCGTGATCATTTGGGGTACCTGGGACGGCTCGATGTTTCCGGGGATCCTGGTTCCATCGGCGGAACAGTAGCAGTCGGGGAGCACGCATTGCGTTGGATCGCAGTCTGGCGCGCGATTTGGATCGGTTTCCACAGCTGCGGGGTAAGATGTGGCGAAGG
Source organism: Bombus haemorrhoidalis (assembly GCA_014825975.1). Classification (NCBI taxonomy): domain Eukaryota; kingdom Metazoa; phylum Arthropoda; class Insecta; order Hymenoptera; family Apidae; genus Bombus; species Bombus haemorrhoidalis. Next base: position 968,911 of record CM026171.1, read on the forward strand.
TTAATAAACAATCATTAAGGAATTTTTAAGCTAACGCCAGTTTTAAGATTCTCGAACGAGGATGTATATCTCTGATTTACAATTTTCAAATGAAAAATTAAAACTACGCGTAATATTGATACATTGTTGGTCAACGACGGGCATATTGCGATCTGTACACGCGTCAATTTGCATAATTATCAAAGTATAAAATTATACGCGTAAAATAGTATAAAAGTATATACCATCTTTTCTTGCGAGATCGTTAAAGCGATATTAAGAAATACGAATTTGAAGGATTGACTGCAACGTATCGATAGATTTTCCTCGCATCGACGTTGAAAATCACCGATCGCTGTACCTCGCTATCCGTACTTGTGACCAAAAGGAGCGCGGATTGCGATCGCGAATCGATTAAATCGACACTTACTGCACGCATTCTCGTCGGATTCGTCCTTGCAGTCGGGTTTACCGTTGCAGAAGAGCTCCTTGTCCACGCACTCGCCGTTACCGCACGACAATTTCCCTTCGGGGCAGACTGGTTCGTCGGTCCTCAGGATGGGCAACACCTTACGCGGCTCTGCAAACGTAATCCTCGTTAACGGGCCGACTTGTCGGCTGATACGCGACAACCAATCGCTACTACGGGACCATTGGCGTTCACCATAGCTGTAACTTCTACTTTTACTTCGCCCAATTTATGTACAAAAGATCGTGGCTCGCTCACCAGTGGCGCAGGAACCTGTGACACTACTTGGACAAATATATTCCCGAAGAAATCGATTAACCATCTATCAATGGAAATAATAGATCTCGTAGTTAAAACTACTTACAGGATAGGATACTATAATATTAGAGTAATCGATTTATTTTCTGCATGGAAAATCTTTGGTAGGGTTAAAGGTTGTTACTGTGCGGGATTAATTGTGACCCAAAGCTACGGTACCTCGCCAGCTTGGATATTAAGTATCGGACTAATTACATCTCGTACGTCCAGTTACGGTCTCCTGCCGGTGTAATCTGGTATCTATGTACATGTGAACTTTACGTACAGATGTGGACAGCTTTCTTAACACCCTCGTGATCGTCTTCGATCGCGAATCTAACGAAATTAATTTTGCTATACTATAGCGGGATACCATGTTTCTTACTCGTTTCCGTTTCTTCGCGTTACTTATTCGTCGTTATTCTGGCTATTTGTAAATTTTTATTACAGCACGATGTGCCGTTATTCACGGCACAAGTTAAATCACGAAGGTATTAAGCAATTTATGGGAGGATTCGGTTTGGCCTTGCGTTAACAGTTCCTACGCCACTGCGTTCAACCGGCCTTTTCGTTAGCCTCTCTTCAATTCCTTTTCGTTCGAGGAATTTCCCTCTGGTTTCTAGTCGCCTCGCGACTGGAAAAGCGTAGCAGAACCGACGTGATGGGCGTGACGGAGGAAACGAATTAGAAAATTTGATAAAAGAAAATCCTCGTGAATCGGTCTTGAAGATCTTCTAAAAAGAACCGCAGATTTCTCCGGCGAATTCTTTGCTCGAGAAACCTTCAAGATCGTTGGGAATACGACGGAACGAAAGACACGAAATGGCGACGAAAGGCAGAGCGTTGGAGAGACGAATCATCGACGAACTAACGTTGCCCATCACGAGAAGAGTTCACGTCGAGAGTATCGTTTGTATCGTTGGCTCGCAGCGATTCGCACGTAGCTAACTCCATGATTTATTACGAATAAAGACATCGACTAACGAAAGTATCCGACTATTTATAAAAACTTTTCCTGAATATATCATGTACACTATACGAGATATTCTGTATAATATACGTAATATGTTCATAAATATTTTCTATGTTAAATCTTCGAATACCTTCGCCAATCGCTGTAAATAAAATGAGAAGAAATATGGATACACACACGCACATACACGCACACGCACACGCAGGCACTGTTGAGATAATAATGAGAGAGAATAGAGATACGTGGTGAAGAGATGGACTGTTGCGAAAGGCGAAAACAGGCAGCGGAGAAATAAAAAGTGAGACGGTGCCTCGACGTGCCACCGTGCGTCGAGAGAACGAGCGCGAGAAAAGAGAATTGCAGGTGGACCAATGCACGCGTAGATATTCACATACAGGCGCACGTATAAACACGTACACGCATACACATGGCGAGCAGAGAGAGAGAGAGAGAGAGAGAGAGAGAGAAAGAGAGAAAAAGAAATAGACGGAGAGCACACGAGACTGGTCCGATTTAATTTCATTCGCGGCACTCCGCTTTCAACTCGTAATGCAGTTTGCTCGAAACATAAAAGAAACAAGATAATCTTCGCGGTTGAATTATTAACTCTGTAATTTTTCTCTTTTACCTTCTACGACCTTTTCGTTTCAGTTATTCTAATTAGAGGTAATATTTCTTTACCGAGCTTTTTAGTTCGCTTGAAATTACGAGTTTATTAAAAATCGGTCATTTTTTAATAGTTTCTGACGCAACAAGGATATATTGTTACGATCATTGACGCTCGAAAGGCAGAACACAGGAACGAGGTTGTACCGTGTATTAAAATCAATCGGCTGTAAAGTAAATAGATCGATAATTCACGGTACGTACCACGAATAAAAATGTTCGATATACATAACGTTCTCGAATATTCCAGAACTGTCTAGTTCATTAACTTTCCAAATGTTTTTACGATACGGTTCCATTCCGGACGGATCTAAATTTTGGGAACGAGAATTTTCGAAGAAAAAAACAAACGTCATGAACGTTTGTAGATTTTCTAGTAGATACGATCTACAAAATTCTCCTCGTAAATTGAGCTTAACACCGTGCAAACAAAGTGAATCGATCTATCTGATCAATTCTGATCGCAAATAACACTTAACGCCGTTTAAAGCGCGAACGATTCGATGATCGAACCAAGCGCCATTTGCATTTCCTTGAAAACGAGCAATCGCCGGTTTCTTTTCTCGCACGAAACCAAATCGGAGCAAACAGGTCTCGCGCGAGCACGAGCAAACCGAGACGCGCGCTTCGAAACGGAAGCGAAGGAATTCGACTGGGTCGCGACGACAACGAGTGCGCGATATTAAAAAAACAAAAAAAAAGAAAAGAAAATATGGCTGCAGCGCGAGAACGGAGGAAGATAGAGATCGGCAGCTGGAAAACGCTGCGTTCGCAACGGGGTAAGATGAGATTAATCCGGTGAGAAAGAGAAAGAAGGAAGGAGAGAATTAATATGATTGATCGCTCGAATACTTGACGCAGGTTTCGAGCGGTAAAAGCGAACGAGTCGACCAAATAACAAGGAGCCGTTCTAAGGAGGCCAGATCGTCGAAGCGAAACCGATCTGGATGTGGACAGACAGAGCAAGAGAGACAGACACAGAATGTAATCGGAGAAAGAGAGAAAGAGAAGGAGTGATATATGCGTATGTATAGCGAGACAGATAGACGAGATACAAAGAAAGAGAGAAAGAGAGAGAGAGAGAGAGAGAGAGGGGGGGGGAGGGGGATGGAGAGAGAAAATAGGAGCGAGATCAGCGATCGAGAACGTGCTACCTCGTACCTGGAGCGATCGCGAAGAGAAAGAATCGTGCGTCTGTCGATGTATGAGTATGTAGTACGTATATATGGTGTCGATATGTACAGGTGCAATAGCGTGCGAGCGTGAATTCTATAAAGCTGAAAAGTCATTGCGTGCCGAGAATCGTTTTCGGGAGATCGATATACGTGACGTATCGAAGCGCCGAATAACTCTATTATTTTCATGTTGAATCTAGATTTAATAGTCGACAGGAACGGCGAATCTTCGAATATTCTTCTTTCGGTATCTTTTATGCGATCTTGGACTTAGATATGCCAGATATTTTGGAAAATTTGATCGTTAAACGTAATTTGAGCGTAACGATCTTCTTTTTTGTTCGATCGTTTAATTTTTAAATTCGAGCGATATCGATAGCACGGAATGTCTTAATGAATAAATTTAGACAATTTAGAAAGCAACTAGATTAGAATTAGATGGATGAAGCTTGTATATTCGCGGTGTTAGTGATGCGACGTGAATCGAGAAAATTGCGTGAATCAATCAGGAAGAGAGCATCGATGAGCTGGAAACTGGGTTAGATCGCGCTCGAGGCACGAGCTTCTCGTCTCCGGAGTTGCACTTTCGCTCAAAATCGAAACCAGTCTCTGGGCAGCGAATCGAAAGTGGCCGGACTGGAGATTACAACGTCTCGAAAGTGGTCTCGCATGTAATGGTCGTGTATTTTCACTGCGGCGAACGTATCGAACGTTCGCACTTGTGCCGTTCGCGTAACTACGAGATACCATGACGAGGTGGAAAAATTTCAGCAAACTTGCGAATGAATCGCTTTTGCGTGACTTTAGAAAGTATAGAAAACTCGATTTCATTGAGCGTTTAAACTTCAGGTATTTCCCTTGCAACTTTATATTTCGATATTATATTATTAGAATTTCGTTTAACTTGCGAAAGAATATTCGTTCTTGGTTAGTCTAATCTTTTCCCATTTTAATCCGAGATTTACATACTTGCTTAAGAATTAACGAAACATCGATATTAAAAGCATAGATCAATTTTTAATTCGTTAATAGAACTCGATAGCCCGATGATAAGAACGTACAATTTTCAAGAAATAGAACGATGCGCAGAGAGTTAATGAAACGATGCGAAGGATAACGTTAATCGTTTGTCTTCGTTCGCGTTTCTCTTCTTTTCTTTTTACTCTTTCGGAGACGAGAAGAATCGTGGATGAATCTCAAACGTGCGCGAGAATAATCGTGCGTTAGTACTACCTTACGAATGGTGCGGGCTACGTTGCGAGTCTACGAAGGAACCGGCCTTCTCCGTATCTTATGAAACATTTTTCATCATCCTTAATAGAAGGAGGAAAGAAAAATCTTCTTAAAATGGTGTTCTTTCCAAGGGAAGTGCGTTTAACCGATCAATCCCTACTTTTCTGTTTCTCGATTATATAGAAAATTGATCGATGGGAGAAAGAGGCGTAAATCACGACATTTGTAAATAAATTACAAATTTTTCAAAAGCTGAACGATCATAAACGCATTTGCCGAGGAATAGACGCACCGGAAACGGAGACAGGTACGTCGGCTCAACCTGGTCGATACATCGACTTACTCTCGAGCTTGTCACAGTTGGTGACTTTGCCCTTCCAGTCGCAGGTCTGTTTGTCCAAGTCAAAGGCCAGTCCACTGGGACACGTGATTTGCTTCAGGCCGGATTTCGTGCACCTGTTCGTGTCGGACAGAAAGCAAATCGCTCAGTTAAACTTAGCAATAAAAATGAATCGCTTACTCTCGAGTTGGTCACAATTCTTCACGTTCGTTTTCCAGTCGCACGTTTGACGCTCGATGTCGAATGCCAGACCTGTTGGGCATCGTACGGTCGCCAATCTGGTCACCCCAATCTCGCTCGCTTTGTCGCATCTGCGATTCAAGTTTAACTCTTTCTAGTTTAAAAAATATTTAACTCGTGATTGTCGTCCAATTTCTGAACGGTTTAAAATCCTGCCAAAAAAAGAGCGTCGCTCTGTTATTCTTTTTATCAGATGCTATTATTTTTGCGGAGTATTCGTCAGATCGAATAGGAGTATATTTCGTCACGCGTAACAAGCTGTAATCCTCCTACAGCGTTTATAGTATCTGATATACGATGTGCAGTTGATCGTATTATTATCTGGCTATGGTGGAAATCTAAATAGATCGTATCGAAAATTATAAAACAGTAAAAAAGAAAGTCTAAAATAAATCTATTTTTAACAAATATCTATTATCAATCGTGAACGAAATACAAAAGATTCAATGGGCTGCGTACTGATTGACACCTGTTATGCGTATACCTGCTATGCGTACAACCTAATACTATTTTGTCAATAAACGAACCCACGCAAAAATCGATAAAAACGGAAATAAAAACAGATTCACAAGGCTTGCGAAGTAATTCTCGCTTGAGCCAAGCGAATAAATCTTCCCTAAAGAATCCTATATAAAAAAAAAAAAAAAAAAAAAAATAGTAATATAATCCGTATAAAAGGACGAGCGAAGATAAAAGAATCAAAACAAGTTTTTACGATTCGCAAGATCTCGTCGAATTCTTGCAGGATAGGAACGTGACGTTCCGCGACAGGATCTTGCGTTCTTGGTCTGAGAATATTTTTGAGCGCGTGTCCTTGACGATGAAATAGTTTATCCGTTCGAATGAGTCAGGATACACCGTCTGTCGTCATCGACTGGAAGGCGAGTCCTGTATCTGGTATCAGGTTCGCCTTGAACCTTCCGACGCGGAATTCGATCGCGAAGGAACAGAAGACAGGAATTCGCCGTCCGATCCTCCGCGATCGATCTTTCTCGTAAATACCGTTTCTACCGTTAACTTCACTGACCTTCGGCGTTATTTATACGCTGCAGAATCGACTATGATCCATTACGTGACAGGATCGTGACGTCTTCGATTCGATGTAATTGATTAGAAACACGAGTATTTTTTTTATGCGAAACTTCATTTATCTTTGATTTGAGGGACGACGATTTAAAAATAAGAATTAACGATTTAATGGAAAATTACCTCACGACGTCGCGGCAGTCTCCTTCGACGTTCAACCGGAAGTATTCGTCTCCTGGCCTGTCCTGGCATAATTCCTCGGCGTTTGCGTCAATTCCATCAGCCCCTTCCTCGTCTTGTGCTCTGACCTGCGTTCCTGGAAATTAGAAAACGCTGTTGAACGATCAAGAAATCCTTTAATGAATGTAAATATCGTTTAAGAGTAAAAGTGAGAATTTACATGTTCTTAGGAATTATAGAAAGAAGAAAACTGGAATTCGTCGCTTTAACGGATTTGCTACTTGTGGCGTTTAAGTAAAACTTGCTCTCCTCGTTTCTTATCTCGGATAAAAGAGATCTTCGAAAGCAAAGAGATACCACGCCTCGTTCTCCGGCTTTGACCACTAACAATTACGTACTTTCTATCATCGATTACATAAACGTTTCTCGATCCACGAGCACAATCTCTAACGTGACTTCGCAACATCGCTCCTTCCTTTCATCGTTCCATTAAAGAATCTAACGATAAGTTAGGTTAGACACGATTAAGTGCAAGTTCCTACTTCTCCTTCTTTCGTAATAGCGTTAGCGAGTTAAAAAATACTTAATTTACTTTTCACTCGCGTTTCCTCTTTCCTTTTATCTTTCTTTTTGTTCTTCGTCGATCTTGATAGACGGGAACATGTGAACGGAACGTGTGAAAATAATCTCGTCTGTCGATCGAAAATATCCAAATCTGAACGGACACCGTCTAAGGAGCACGCACCTACTGCTTTCTATTTTCACGGACCTCCGCAATTAAATTAGAAGGAAAAAAAAGAAGGAAACGTCACCGACAGAGCGGTTCGCGTGACATTTGAATAAGAAGGGCATAGATCGGTATTGTGAGGATCGTATAAGGAAAATGTCGCGATCGTTGGAAGCCACGATCTCTAGAGATCGTAAACCGAATACGACGGGGTCGGTGAACCCCCGTAGAAGTAGAAAGTCTTGGAAATGTCAGGGCAACGAGACGCGAGTGGGGAGAGAAGCGACAGTGGTTCTCTAAAGTAGGTTCTGTCTGTCTCTCCCTCTACCCCTCTTGCCATAATCGAGCATCCTTGTTCGAACAAGTCTCGATCCTGCCTTCTTCTTCATCCACGACCACGAATCGTGATCCGTAATCGTGATCAACGCCACTTCCGGACAATTTGTCTTTGTTAAAGCTTTTGCATCGGCCGAAATGGTCTTGCGAATCTCATCTTATCAACGAGACGATAAGAGAATTATTTCTTGAAGTGTACGAATTTTATTTTATTCTCGAGAGGTTTACTTTTTAAACAGTTTGGGAATAATATCGAAATTGTTTTGAATGTTTCGAGTTTGTTAGGATCGAAGAGTCTTTCGATTTTCTATTGAAAAGAAGATCTTTCGATCGTCAGTCTGGCATTAAACGGTCGAGGTGTCGCGTTCGAATTGACGTAGCTGTTCTGAAGGAGCCGTTTGACATGTCTTGTCGCGGCTCCGTTCGTTGAAGTCACCAGAACGTTCATGGCGCCGAAGAACCTATCGATCTCGAGTCGTCTAAGGCGATTGTGAAACTACCGCAACGCTTTTTAGCCTTTCTTTAATTTTTATAAGTGTCTGCGTCGATTAAGAAGTTCTATTTATTAAAGGAGATTTAAACGTAATTAATTGAGAAACAATTTTCCGTTCATCGAGGAAAATTAGAAGAAATTTTGCATTGAAATTGTAGTGTAACACGGATTGTATATTATTATCGGAAGAACCGAGGAACGATACTGTTAAACTACGAGGGATTCTCGAACGGAAAGTTCTCGTGGAAACTCGTTTCGTCCGAAGGAAATTCTGTAAACGTCGAAAGCAACTTTCACCTGTAACAGGCATTCGAAGAATCGGAGCCTAGAAAGCCAGGTGTTTCTCTTTGACGAGAAATCATGTTCATCGTCAAAGATTCTCCATCTTTCGATCAAACTTTCACCCTAAACACGATATAACCCAACGTTACCGAATCTCCTGCCCTACTAAAACTCTTTAACGAACAAATAAATTATTTAAAATCCGGCATCATCCAATCTCAACTGCCATCAAACTTCTAAGAACTCTTCAGAACTTAATCCTCCAACTCCTAACGCTTCCAACTTCCGTCTAGATTCAAACTTTAAGATACTTTTTCGAATCTTAATGCAAAGTTTGAACGTTCTTTGAATCGAACTTTCTAAAAATATCGAGAAACCAATTTGTTGGATCGATGTTTCATACAGATGGATAAAACACGGGCAAACGGAAATAGGGAAGACGTAGCAACAGTGTGTACTCACCGGCGAACAGAAAGAGAGATCCAAGAAGGAACAGAAACTTGGGCGACATCGTGGCCGCTGCCGCCGTCGTCGTCGTCGCCGTCATCGTCGTTGTCAGGACAAAGAGCGTCTGGACAAGCCGCGCCCTCTCGCCCCTCTATATGTACACCGCCACTCCTTCCTCTTCGTCGAAGGACTTTCACCATCCGGATGGTGCTGCCACCTTCCCTACGTCGTAAAATAGACGGAGAACAAGGGTTCCATTCCTTCCGTCCGTTCGTGGAGAACGAGAGGGGACCGTGGCATTCCATTTCGTCTCGATCTTCCTTGTCTCGAGCGATCCAATCAGAGGCTACTACTTGCGGTTTTTGACGAGAGATCGAGAGGAAGAAGATGAGCGATCGTTTTGGAGTTTGTTCGACGCGATTGATTATTCTCGTGGCCCGAATTTGCCTGGTTTGTTCTACTTTCGTCGATATTTAGTTTTCTAACTATTGTTTCCATCTTTCTTTAAATGGAGAGTTCCTTCGAGAGGAAAGGCATGTACATGGAACCATTCGTGTCTTGAATTTCTATTACTTTGGAAAAGCAAAGATCGATAACAATGGTAAAATCTTCAGTCTTTTGAGGAGCATGCCATTCGCAATGATCGCTAAAATTTATGCATTTGTGAGAGATACGCCGAGTAACAAGTATAACACAGTTAAAATAATTTATGAAACTTACGAATAATTTATGAAAAATTTGCAAGCGAAGAGAAAGAAATATCGTACTATCGTTCAAATTTCGTACTTTGTTCCTTCAATTCTTGTGCCGAAAATCATACGAATTTAATTACTAATTACGATCGAATTACTAATTTTTGAACAGGTGGATCAAATTTAATAGGAAAAATATAGTTCGTTCGGGTCTGCAGTGTATTCAAGGTCCGCGTTACAAGGTCCCTGTAGAAGTGAAAACGCGCTTTACGCATCGTTTTACGGCCTCCACGAAAATATCGGCTGACAGCGGCAGCTCTAAAACGGGGCGACGAAAAATGGTTCGCGCTCGTAAAACTCACGACGAAAGTATCGTTCACTCGTGTTCGAGTAACTTTCCACGAAAAATGCCCTGTATGTCACGTTCGTCGACATGACACGAACCTTGAACCTATCGGCTTTTAGCGTAAAAATCGGCAAGATACGTTCCAACGAATTTCGTACCGTACTTTCGACAAAATAATGAAAAAGAATTCGTCGTTCCTCTTAATTCCTCTAAAACCAAAGCGAAGCATTAGAAAATCGTACCACGGAAGCACTTATGAAAAATCGAAATTACTTTTAAAACACGCCATTATGGAATCGTCGATTTTCCTGCAACGTAAACCAAGCATACATCTCCTTCGTAAGGCAGAATTTTAGAGGGATTCTTTGTTTCTGCGTTTCTATTTTATTTGCTTCTGCCGGCACCTCGTACGGCTGCCTGAATTATTTACGCGGTTTTAACGTTGCTTACCAAATAATTTTCATCTCTCGTCCTTCCACCCCTTTGCCCAACTACCACCGCCTTCTGTATTTTCTCCCTGTCGTTGTTAGCGTGGCACGTTTGCGCAACACGTTTATTTATTCCTGAGCTAAGCCAGGATACACCGGGTGGTCAATAAATTTGCAGTTTGCGCGGTAAAAGGTTATCGACGTCCCCTGCGAAATAACTTCGCGGGACGCGCTATTGCGTTACAGCTACGCTGCATACCGCAATCTACGACACAATCGTGAAAAATTATTTTCACGTACGCTGTTTGTTCGCGATATAATTCTCGATGCAACGGTTTGATTAGAAATATCTTTGTCATATCTTAGACAGCAATAATTGCAAAGTACCTCTTATCTTGTATCCGCTGTTTATTTATCTAGAATCTGATGTTTATTTTCTTCGTCTAAACGTGGTCGTTCGAAACGTTGCAATTTTTTGGAAAGCAGGTAAATGTAATTAAAGCAGGTAAAGGTATATATGTATATTATGCAAGAAAAAGCTGCAAACTTATATTTAGATGTTCCATCAAAATATTATTCGAATCTACAAAAGTATATCGTTATCTAGAAAATTTCTATAAAAAGATCTGTGACACTGCTATACAAAATTACCAATTGATCAATTCGAATATTCTGGTAATTCTAACGGTAATTGTCACTTTTTGTACGAAGGCAGAAGGTGTCCTAATATGTTCGTGAACGAGAATGTACGAGATTCCGCGAAATCGGTGGTAGGGAAACGCGTGAGATAAATTCGCAGCGTGGCCTGTTCTCAATAACCAATATCTACGAAAGAAAGGATCTGCGTAGACCAAACGTCCTTCTTGGCATGGAGATCGATGGAGACCTGTGTTCGCCTTTATCTCGACACGTTCTTTCGACGTACGTCGAATAACGTAGCCGAAGAGGATTTAGAGAAGTATTTGTTCGCCAGTCGGGATCGATAAATCCCGAGATAACGCGAACTTGTTGCAGATAACGTTTAATAACGCGTACGATCGTGCGTTTCAGTCATTCGTTGGGACACGTTGAATAAATCCTAAATTCCAAACTTCACTTTGAGATATATCGAACAATCGAAGCCGTGAATTCCAAAGTAGTTGAAATCCACTGAGATAAATAGTTCGAGGAAGTCGATTATTCCTTTTGTTTATCTTTTTTAATACGTTATTTATCTTGTTGATTTTTTCTGCGAATATTGTTTGTACGTACGTACGTACGTACGTCTTCGCTGTGGTTATGTTTTCAACGTTGTTATTGTAGATAACGAGGTTTTCTTTTTCTTTTTTTTGCAAAAAGCTTCGTAAAGCTGTATTTTAATCGAGTAATTTATTATACTTTTAGTCAGTTCGCGCGGAGAATGATATCTAATAGGAAGAGAATATTTATTAAATTTAATTACTGTCTCGAGACAGTCGTCTCGGACTTGGTGGCTTCGATTGGTTGATGAAGGAAAAGAGCGAAGAAATTGAGAAACCGAGATTACTTGGGATAACGTCGATATATCTCGATGTGCAAAAAGGAAAACAATGAGATTCGAATCAGAGGAACGGTGTTTCGCATTAAGAATGTTGTAAGTCGCTTCTAATTGCAATTAACAAATCTTGGCTCACTGGTGAACTTCTAAATAGGCCAAAAGAAGACACAGTGGCGTCGTTAGAAATAACGTCCGTATGGAAAAGAATCTTGATGTAGACACGATGATGACGATGAATTGCACAAAAATCCCCCATTACCGTCAGATTTCTTCTTTATACGCTTTTTTTTTCGTGCTCTTTTTTTTGCGAGTCTGGACCAATCGAAGATTACACACCGTGGCTTTTCGTTAGAACGAAATTTCTGGGGTCGTTCGAATGGAAAGGAGGATCGATGAAGCAACCGTGTGGTCGCGAAGGAAGAGATATTTCGGTCCGCAAAGTTGCGTTCGTAATACGCGAAACGTTCCGCAGACTGGCATGTATCACGAATGTTAATGATGAAACATGATATGCTAATCGATGAGAAACATCATCGTCGGATCTGAGGCAACTGAGCGAAAACGGAGCCAGTGCTGTCGGTGGAAGAGATAGAGCGAGGTTGTAAATTCGAGCTTCAAGCAAGTTGAACAACGATATGGATCGATCCAACATTAAACCAGAACTACGTGCGCTTTGTAGATGTAGAAATACTTCGAATTTCAGGCTGCGAAAAGATACATCGTTTTTTTCACTCGACTTTCTGTTTCCATCAAATATCCGCTTGAATTCAAGCAACCTAAGTAATCCGAACGAGGCTTAAAATTGAAAGTATAAACCGAAGAACACGAGAAAATTCATCTGGAATGTATACAACGTTTTATTAAAGACCTTTCGATATATCACCAATGGAATTTCATATTAATGAAAGTGGTACGCGAATGCAATAAACTCAGGCGAAGAGAGAGAGAGAGAGAGAGAGAGAGAGATTTACATCATCTTCGGCTATAAGATGAAATGTATTAATCTTCGACTTCGTTTTTCTTAATAAACGAGCGGAACGTTCGAGTAGCTCGTAATGCACGCGTTCACGTGAACACGAGTCTCGTGATTAACGACTAGGAAGTAGCTATTTCCTTATTTAATCTGGCAACGGCCCTGAAGTTTCGTGAGATCGATAGAAACGCGACCGATAGAAATCGGCTATGTGAAATCGTGAATCACTAGGTCTTTGTGCTCCTGCGAACCTGATCACGCAAGCGTCTTTTATTTTTATCCTTCCTCGGCGTTCGTTTCGATTCAATCATCGATTTCGTAATTTTTATTCTAAAGACATTAAATAAAAAATTTCTCGGATATTGCGTATCCAATTTTTAAGTCACGAACAATTTTCCATTGTAAAAGAAAAGCCTTCTAGGTACTTAACAAATGTTCAGCCAAGGAAATTCGTACAAATATCAATCTTTTCCCAGGTATTAAGAAATGACCAGCTGTCAGAAATAATTTCTTGAACTATTAAAAAAGATTCTTAATCGTCCCTTACCAGATTTTTTACTATTAAAAAAATCTCCTAATTACGTAATAAATTCGCAACCGCTAAAGAGATCTTCGCTTGAATCTAACAACCAGCAACTAGAAGATAAATGGTTTTTCGTTTCTACTTCGTTTCACGGCAAGTTACAAATTATTACAAATTGCAAGGCTTACGGTAGATAGCGATTGCTGTTCCCCAACAGCGTTATCCACGGCATTTCTAAACGCGTTCTAAGCTCCGAGTCCTTGACGAGATGCACACGCTGAGATGCCAACGAGGGCACACGTTCACCCGTACAATGAATACAGGGAGTCTGAGGAAACCAGTTTTCGTAGTTCACGATCCTATGCACGCCGTCTCTTTATTTTCTTCTCCTTTTTAGCCTTCTGTCCTTTTTCTTTCCCTATTTTCTCCGGTCTTCTCCCAGTAACCTATGCGGTTGCAAAAATAATGGTCGAGAAAGTGTTGCTTGGAACCTTGATCCTTCAGCTACTCGCTTGACTTTTCATCTTCGATGTTTGATTCGTCTTTTTCACTTTTCTGTCTGACAACTGTCAGTCGTTGATTGATCAATTGTTGTTTGTCGGTGGATAAGCTCTGTACGATGATGATTTATAGAATTAAAGTTTTGTTATGCGTTACTTTCAATCTCCCACGAAGACGTTGGAAAGGAATAAAAAGAAACATTCTTGGCGATCATTTATCTCTCCACTTTCTTTTTTTCATTTCTTTGATCCTTTCACCCATCAACCCTTATCTCTTAACTACAAATGTCCACGTTTTTCCTATTATCGTTAAAGTACAATCTCTAGAATTATTTCGTGATTTTACTCGTCGAATGATCGTGTTGTAAAAATTAGTTTCTTTATGATCGAAGGTACTCCAGTGCCGAGTAGTTTTTAAAATGTTCCAGTATATTATAGTAATGAAATAAATTTTCCGATAAATTTTAGACACGAGTAGTTCATGATTTTGGGTTATTGCTTCAAACGACAGCATTTGCTGCCAGAATTCGTTGGCATAGATATCCGAATGGCTTATTTAGAAGTCACATCGACCAACTGACAGCTATATTAAAAGGGTTATCTTTGTTAATATAACGACATATTGATAAATTCGATACACCAGCAATCCTAATAAACCGACGAACAAGCTAATTTTAGAAGGATCGTTTCGCAGAGACTAATCACGATCGATCGAGGGGAAAACGTATGAAATATGTTTTATACGCGAGAATCGAACGCTGAAGGTTATTCGGTTACGTAATCGAATAGCACAGTGACCCACAGACCTTTTTCTCTTGCTCTTTTCTTCTTCCTTCATGCTTTCTACAATCGCAACCTCTCCTTGAACCATCCTCGTGCCTTCTGGAGATCGTCGCCGGCTCTAGGAACACGCAGCTGACTTCAATTAACGTCCTCATCCCTGGATCATCGATTCATCCACGTCAAACTGTGTCGTCTAACGTTATCTTGAATGCTTTTGAACAAGCAATCGTTCGGAATCGAGATCCTTATCGAACATTTTCTCTACGCAAGAAAAAGCTGTTTACCTTCTTTCTTCGATGATCCATAGAATCTTTAACAATGGAGACAAGTTATAAATCACGATGAGCAGTCGATGATAGGTCGTGTTTCGATGATTTGGAAGTTTCTTTAGTACGAGCTCTGACAGAATATTAAAATGAGTACTTTTTGTCTAAATATCGCCGAATTCAAAGCTTCTTTCCTTTGAACTTTAGGAAAGTTGAAAATTAATTCTATTTATTTAGTCGTGAAAATTGCTATTGAAAATTTTGATTTTAATTTGATGAAATATTTGATCGTGCATTACGAGACTTGTCTTTAACTTGTTTCGAAGCTTTGAATATTCGAAGCTTGAGAGAGAAGGAAAAAAAAAGAGCAGAAATCGAATTGCCTGAATCGTTGAACTTTCTCCCAAAGAAATATTCGTCGTTGTAAACACCACGTTCGTTTTAAAGCAGCGATTCTTCTCTTTCGTTCAAATAGAAAGCGCGTCGAATTTTGATTTATAGATGACCCCCTGAATATTTATAGGATCGTTCGAACGCAACCTCTGCTTGAAACAATTCCGAAACTGTCGCGAACTTCCTCAAACTTTATCACTCCTTGCTATTCCATCAATTTCTCTCAAATTCCTACATTCATCTGAAAATTATTCGTGATAATAATTTCGCGCTAAAACGAAAACGTGGACGAAGAGGAAAGAAAATAAAACAATTGAATTATTTCAACGGAAGTATTTCAATATTTTCATTTACGCGTATCACTCGTTTCGATACTACTTCCTTTTAATTCGCAATTACTTCGCAGTGTTGTCTGACAGGAAAATATAACAAAGGAAAATGCCATTGTCAATTCATCCCGAATCTCAACTTAATATCAACAGCCACTTCATATCCTTATCGAAGAAAAATAGAATGAAATAATACTACAGAAGTACAATATGTAGTCCAGTATTTCCATCCGAAAATTGTCTAACTGCGTAAAGATGAGAAGCGGTACGCTGTTGTCACGCAGGAGACGCGAGGAATGATCGGTCTCCTCGCGTCGCAGTTCGAACGCGTCACAAATAAGACGAAGAAATTGAACTTTATATATGATAATAGAATTTATTATCCAACGGAATGACGGTTCAAAGTGTTACAATGGAAAAAGGTGTCGAGCGCTAATTTGGGGGGAGGGTTTTTATACCGAGGTTTCAGTCTCTCTGCAGAGGTTATCATCGAGTGTATATCGGAGGCGGCTATTCCGTTACTATCTGGTTATTGTTCGATAGCTGTGACACGAAGGATGTTTAGTCTATCTATAATACTGGTGCTGAGCGTGTGACACCGTTGTGTTTGATTAAAATTGCTATTTGCAAGTTCAAAGCATTTTAGGAAGTTTGATTATATTTCGAGAGACAGAAGAATGGTATGGACAGTTTGCAAAGGCTTTCTTTTTGTCGTGACTTGGTCGCGAATGGGAAAGTCGAGTCAACCGAGCCGGTGGCACAGGGTGCGCAAAAGAAGAGAAGCGCGAGGAGAAGGCAAAGTTTCGAAATACGAGATGCGCATAATTATACGCGCCTACTTAGCTGCATCGGGAATGCAACGTAGTCCTCCGTTTTTCTGGCACGCCCCGTGTCTACCTTTCGATCGGCCTTTGTCCGTCCCTGCTGCGACTCCCATTTATGGCTTATGAACCTTATAATCCGCCTCGTCCCCTCGTAATTCAACGCCCTCCTAACTGTTGTTCCATCCAACGATGTGACGCAAATTTCGCGTCAAGTCACTGTAATTGCCTCGATCGAACTCGTGACGAATGGTAAATCACGGATAAAACGTCTTTTCGAAAGGAAGTTTCAAAGTTAATTCCATATCGCCGAAGTTTCGAATTCGATTGCAGGTTCAAGCAGAATTTTAAGCCTGTTACGCTCTTCCAATCTTTATATTCCGATTTCATCCTTGATTCAACGATGAGAAAGATTTACCGTATTCTAGTAACGTGTTTCCTCTTAAGAAAAATAACAGCGCTAATGTAATTGCAAGATGTTTTATATAACACGCGTAATATGGACATAAAGGTTTTCTACGGTAACTGTTTAAACACATACTTTCGATGCGAGCCAATGCACGATTTGCTATACTATAATAAATTTTTGTTTTAAAACATTCATCGCAACGCACATGCAAGAAACGGGCATCGAAATCAATATGATTATGAAGAACGATTGCCTAATTAATTTCATCAACGTACCTGCTTGTCTTCGGTTTTAACAAGTTTCAATCCTTTTCTTAAATAGAACATCCATGATACTATATTGGGGAATACCGTGGCCAAAAATTGTATTAAGAGAGCTAAATAACGACACGGAGAGTTAAAAATGTATTACCTACATAACGCGTGACTCTTTTCTACTCCCTTAAAAGAAACAAATCGGAAGAAGAAACTTTTCGCAGAAGATACAACGTTATTGGTTATGGGTTAGATGATGAATCGTAGATCAAAGAAAGGAAGAGACTCGATGCCGATCACGCGCCGGAAGAAGACTGTTTCGTATGATCGACACACACCACCGACGACGTGATTTTCACCTTGACCGTGGACGGGTCATCGTCCATCGTTCTACCTTTGCCGATACTCGTGTTGTCGGTCCTCGAATTTGATGTGGGGCACTCGCCTCGATGTCGTTAACATCGATAACATCGTCCCTTTTTGCGCGTGTATAGTAAAACATTCCATTCGAGAAAGTAGGCTAATTTTGGGATTGAATTATCGAGCTAATTGATCGATCGTCATGAATGTTGTTTATCGAGACGCGGAACGAAGATCCTCGGTCTGCTAACAACGAATTCTCAGTTACCCCGTTTTCAGCTAAGCGTAGATTATAGAGCGGTCATCCCCGTTGCAAAGAAGAAAGGTGGTTTACCTTGCAACAGCTACCCACGTCGAGCTATGTAAGAAGCTGAGCTTCTGCAAAAGAGAAAAAAGAAGCTGAGAAGAATGGAAAGTTATTCTCGTAGAGGATAAACCGCTGCTTCTCCACGATTGCGAGACATTATTGCGTTTAATTGTCGTTCTCGCGTTGAATTAGCATCGTGAGAACGTTAACTCGACGAAATTTCTGATGACATTTCTCAGAAGAGTTAAAGGTCAGCTAATAATTATACGTCTTCTCACGACTCCATTTGCTACGTTTATAAATCCTCTACATTTCGTTTCGTATTTCCTTCTTTCTCGTTCATGCCGCATCTTGTTTTCATCTCGAATCGATCTGCAAATTTTCTTAGCTTAATTCGTAACGAATAATCGGAAAAGATGGAAAACGTACGAGTCTTTGTCCGCATTGTCCGATGACTGAGCAACTCACGTCGATCAGCGATACAGGCGATCTATTAGAGGAAAGCGTGAATCGATGGCGAATCGATATCAAGCTGGCCGTGGCGTCTATTACGAGGAATAACGGAAGGCTGTTCCTGCAAGGTAAACCACCTTCCTTCTGATCTACGAACAGGTCAGTCGACGCGTATGCTCACCTGAGCAGAATTTCTCTTTCGATTGCCTTTCATAGAATCACCGTGAACATGAAGAAACGATCTCTCCTAGTCTGTTCTAACGTAAGAATCGCGCCAAACAAACTTCTGTCGGCTATCCTCTGTTGCATATTATCGTAGCTATATATCGTAAAATACATCTGTTACAACGAAATGGATTTATTGTTTAAATGGAGTTAAAATTTAACGTCCGATATCTAATTCGTACATCAATTAACAATTAACAAAAGCCTCTTTTATCTTCGGAGTAGTGAATTTCGGAGCTAGAAATCAAATAAAGTAAGTTTGTCTATGCCGATAGGAAAGTCATAGCAATTAATTGCGGCGGTGATATTCGAAACTGAGAGGCGAATCCACGAACCTTAAACTTTTATGCCTGCTGTATTATGCTAAGAATTTGTATAAATAATTATGTAAGTTTGTTATCGAGAATCGTGCATCTTAATCGGCGAAATAAAAGCGAAGGGACACTATGATTACACTTAGAATTTATATCAAAATAGTTTTAGATTTATTTGATAAACGATTTGCAGGATCTTCGTCGATATACATTTGCACGCGTCTCGGCACTCTCTTTACCATCTTCTATAGCACACTGCGTTCATCTGTCTTTCCAAACGCTATGCACACACATACTTCCATTCACATACGTGTGTCGCTACTACACGGCTGATCTAGTCTAGCATCTCAATATTTATATCATAATACGGTGGTTCCTTTGTCACTAATTTGTACATATACGTATTTTATAAATCCTTATGAATTTACACAGGTCAGCTAAATATAAGATTTTGTAATTCGTGTTTTCCAATGTAACGTATCTTACAATAATGCAGAATCTAAACCAGTATGCGTCAATAAATCGTGTAACATTTTTACCAGCGCATAGCGCGATATCTCGAGCCTTTGTCGAGTTCGAAGAATTCCATGCTTCGATAGCACGATCGAGATCGACGTGACGCCGATAGTCATGTTTCGCGCGACGTCACGTTTGCAACTAGAATACCGTTTCTTTGTAAAATAGGCTCGATCCATATTGTCTACGACCATTTTGTTTTCGCTTCGGGCGACGAGAATGTTTAATTCGAGGCACGTGTAGCATGCTGGATCTCCATAAGACGTGTCGCGAGCCAAGACAAAGGAAAAGTACTTTTAAAGTCACGGTCACTCGTAAACGAACAATTTCACGAGTCCTCGCACGATCTGTTCCTGTTCTGCCGCTGTTTTTGTCGACACGACGTTCATTTCGATTAATTTATCATAATTCCAACGATCACAGTCGTTTCAACGACTGTTGTTTCCACGCTAGTGGTACAAAACAAATCATTTCGAGGAACTAACTGTTAGTGTCTGGCCTATCGCTCACGTAATCTACTTAAAATTCTGTTGTACTTCCGGTTAGCTTTATACAGCGACGAATAAAAGTATCGAAAAGTTCGAGAAATGATCACGATATGTAAGAAAATAACCCGCCGATGATAGTGATTTACGATATATTGAAATTTTAATCTCAATAATCCTACTTCATAAATAATTGAATAAAAAAATTATATATTTCCCAACTTTATACGAGATTTTACAAAAAAAAAAAAAATTTATTTTCGTTCACCGCTGCATGTGATCACTAGTTTGGTATTCCCTAATGGAACATTTACGATGACGTTTTCTCGTTCCTCGAAATGTTAGTTTGCCTATTAAAAAAATGTCTGACGACTAGGTGGAACGATTTACGAAGAGAAACTGCTTCTCATCGACATTGTTTTTTATACGACTTTTGCACAAGATTTTAAAATATTCTGCGATTCTGCGAAGGTTAAGAAGGTGAAGATGAAATCGTCATGGTTAATCTTGGATATTTTTAAAATGTTTAATCCGTTTAATCGAGTTTGTCGATCGAATTGATCTCGAATTTTTCTTTATTTCAGGATTCTTTTTCCTTTATCTATTTTTGCGATGTTAATTCGTCTTTGTTAAGCTTGAATTTTCATCTGAAACGCATCCCGTTAAACAGCTGTTACGATTACGTGTAGAACAAAAACACAGGAGCGTTCAAATTCCTTAGGAATAATAAGACGGCTAGAAAGAAACGAACGGTATACTTATCGTATTATTTTTCGATCTTTCGAATATCGTTCTCAGCTTGTCGAATATCGAATCACGGCCATAATCGAAGACATCCCGGAAACCCTCACCGGAGGTTTCACATTGCTCTTGCACCTTTCTCCGCGGTAAGCATATTATTCACTCGTTACACGACACCAAACGCATACTGTTCTACTCAGACACGTCATACGCGTGCATTCTCTTACATTCAAACGGATCGAACGTTTTTAAGCAAATAGAAGCTCCCTGAAAAATCGTCGAATGAAATTTTCAAATTATTACTCTCAGCTTTTACGTTTGAATAAAATTAAGATATTATTTGCCAGGGTAATTCGTTACGATTAAACGCTATCTATTTATTAAGGTAAACTGAAACTAATTAGATTTCAGTGGATATTAACGAAGCACGAAATTTTGCGTATCGATCGAGGCGATCGCGTGCCAATTTGGGTTTGCAACGTGCAGTCAGGGCGAGAGCTAATGTTCGACTAACGACCCTTCATCAAAGTCGTTTAACTCGAGGATGTTCGCCTCGTGACTCTATTCGCACCCCTACCCCAAACGTTTCCCTTACCTCGATATAATCTCGCGTTGATTTCGAATTCTCCAACCGATATTCCGATTCTGTGTCGATTAGCTGTTGAGATAATTCTGGATAAACGTGTAATTATGCAAAGTTGGTTGAATCACGGTCATGGTGTAATAGAAGCAGCACATTGCACGAAAGTACATACTGTATGTATATTTGTTTTCCACGCTTTCGCCAAGAAATGTTGTGCGATGTCACGTGGAAATCCGGGAGAAACTCAATGACACGCTCTAGAACCTAGCAGCATCGTCCGAATCGTCTCGTAATTAAAAGAATTTCGAACCTTTCGTTGCCAAACAGACTCTGCTCGTTTTCTTCGACTTTAATATTCAGCGCGTTCTGAGTGAACATTGATTGTACGGGCGAAATCAAGTATTTCGTAATTTTTTCCTTGGTACGAGTTTTATAGCTTGGCTGTCGGTAGTCGTAATGTTAGTTAAATACAAGTTAACATTAATTAAATATACAAGTTTGGTATTAGGTTGTCCGAAGAGTATCTTTCTTTCGCGAACACAATAGTAGTTCTTTAGAATAGTGCAGCTTCGTACAAACGTGAAATCAAGTCTGTGAAATGTCGCGGTGTTTATCTCGACAGAAGGAAGAAAATGGATCGTACGTAATTCGACAAAATAATATAAAACAATAAACGTCGTGCGTGCTCATAAAATGAGAGACACGTTTCGGACAACCTGATAGATTTAAAAAGATTACACTTTTCTGATCTTAATAAAATCGCCGCTGTGTCGATGTCAACTTGCAACGACACATCGAGGGTACAAACAAACAACAGACGTGATACGCGTTTGTCGTTACTTTCTCTGTTAATTGTACCTAATCGGGCACGTAGTCTCTAACAACCGGATCGTTTCAATAACGAGCACTTTACCGTATTAGCGGTTTTCATTCCGCGATGCTTGCGTAACGTGTTTTTCCTCGTCGGCGCCGAGCCGTTTTCGAGAAATTCTCGATTTTGTAACGCGAACGACCTTGTTCTTGTCACTTTCACTCGGCTCGTCCGCGGACCACGATCGCGATCGTCCAGAGCCAGCATCGAGAGATCGTTGCAGAACCACGTGCACACGCCCATTTGTCTCGCAACGATCGTGCTCGCGTAGATTGAACCCAGGAAAGTCGACCTTGCCCTTGACAAACGACTTTAAACGCCAAAAACAGCTTCCACTGGACCTTACAGATTCTTTTCAAGACGATCACCTACTGACAATTTTACGAGGCGATTTCGTTTATGCCAATTTACGCATCACAGTTTCTCAATCTGCTTTAGAAGAGTATTCTGCGATTATTTCTCCTTAGAATGTTATTTAAACTACGTGTACCAGTAAATTGCGGATGCAACTTTTCTTACTTGTGTCTTGTGTTTTTGTCATATGCTACGCGTCTATCTGCTCCCGCGTTCCACACGCATATCTATTACTAGTTGATAAACTATACAAGAAGGTCCTAATCTATTCCTCATATTAGACAGTCAATTTTTGTAAATGTGCTCGATAGAAGGAATAACGGAATGTTCTCCTATTTCATCGTTTTTATCGTTCATTTTTATAAAATTATCGATGGCATTGATTCGAATGTTATCGAGCTCAAGGTACGCGCTTTAACGAGGTACGCGATTATCCAAGGTCGCCATCACCTTGATTATTCGTTCCAAAAATTGAAATCGTTTGTATCCGAGGAAGGTCGACGGCAATGGAGGCATAGCGCGCCACGATCGATGCAAGCCTCGACTCGATTCTCCTTTAAATAAACCCGAAAGGATAATGATTGCAAATTTCAACGCAACGAACAGCCGCTGGTTCCTCTCGAAAACGAGCCTCGCTTTGTGTGTTCAAACAGAGAACGAAACTCAACGCAAACTTTTACCTTTATACATATTCGCAATTATCGATTAGCAGTCAAAAAATCTCTTTATCTCTCTCTCTCTCTCTCTCTCTCTTACTATCAACAAAGTTTATTTGCATTTCAAACAGTATCGAAACTCTCTCTCGGATATTACTTTGTATCCAAGCCAATTACGCTCCTCTCTCTCTCTCTCTGTTTCGATATAGCTATCTTGTTCTATCCTATGGAACAGAAACGATTACAATGATACAACGTTATTCAGTGCATGGTCGTAACGATGAAGTTTATAAGCCGAGCGATCTTTACGTGTATTTATTTATTCGCCTGTTTAAATCAAATGGCATTCGTTTCGTTTATGGTTGAAACACACAAGATGGTTGAATCGCGTAGAAGAAAGTTATCAAGGTATAATGAAATCACAGTCGATAATCGGTTCTTATTTGTAGAAACGTAATCTTTCGAAATTAGCATACTGTTAACCTGCAGCGTCATCGACGTTACGCAATGCTGGTTGTACAGGGTGGGGCACCCAAATGGGAACGTTCGATCACGCTGTTCGTCTCCGAGGTAAAGAAAAGATAGTCAAAAATGTAAAGTTGGTTTCCCATTCGGCTTAAGAAATCGTCCGATCCTGAAACATTCGATATATGTATATGTTTAAATGCACGAATCGACAGTTCTAACGTTAACGTTGATCAATAAATTAATATCAAGGATACATAAACTCTGTGATAAATGTACGAAAAAAAAGCATTTCAAGATTGCAAGAGCATCTGCCGAAGGCAGGAACGGTGGTCGTTTAATATTCCCGATTCATCCGGCTGGTTCATCCCGCGGAGAGGTCGAGAAACGAACGTTTTCGTGTTGCACGGCAGCCTGGGGCCAACCACGGTTAACTTTCGCTGTCAAACGTCACGTAATCGAAAACCGAGGCGGCTGGATACGCGCGTCGTCGCAGCATTATCCGTCTACGGATCCACTCGCATGCGTTAAACATGAGAATGACCCCGAATTATGGGACGACCACGGTTTTGCAACGTGTTCCGTTACACGCTGCCCTCGCTGGCCAGTCACGAGGATTCTCGTAAACACGGCGATCTCGCGAGCTGTGCTGCTGCTCTTTCAGATTTTTCGATGATAAATCGCTTTCCGTGCGGAACATTGCCTTTTCGATGTAGGATAGGGCCTCCTCGAGAAAGGAGAGGGCGATCGACTCGTTCATAAGGTCATTTTTTAATCCCAGAGATGTGTATGACGGTGAGATTGAAGATGAATAAAAACCAGCCAATTTAATCTATTTTTTAAATAGATTGATTTTAGAGTTGGAACCTTTACCATTCGTAAGTATTAGGACACCTCCTGTTGTTCGACATAAGAAATCGTAGATTATGAAAACTGTAATGTCAAGTTCACAAGAGAAAAAAACTGTCCTATATCTTTGTGTTAAAAGACTCCGTGCAAAAGTTGTTGCGCCAACGCGTACCTTGTTTATCCGCATTTATACAACTTTTTGCAAACCGAATACCGTGATAAACGAGCGTACAAAAGATACGTAAGTACTTACTGTCTTTCAACAAGTTTAAGTATCCTTTTTATTTGTCTTTCCTCTATTTGCTTCGGGCTGTACGATTTGTAAATAATATGGACGGGTGCACGCAGCGATACAAGAAATATTCTGACAGTTTCGACAAGTGAATATATTCGGAGAAGAAATTTGTAGACAGTCTCGTCTGGACTCGGCTCAACGTTCGATCGAAGATTCCACGTCTGCGTCTGCAATTCAGATGATTTGACTTTAAAGTTCAAGGCTTTTCAAATTCAATCTTTAAAATACATAAAGAACACCAAGCACGTTTTAAGTAGAAAGAATCGATGTATTGAAAGACAAGGAAAATAGACGCACGAAACCAGTCGGTTTTCAGTGAAAGCGTCGTCCGAGGTCGTATAATTAATCTGCTATAATTACGTACATACGCGCGATAATTTTTCCTGTACGCGTGCCTCTTCAGCCTTGTCTTCTTCGCTATCAATGAGGTTATACTTCGTGCACCCAGTGAAAGTGATAATAAATGCGAGTCACGCGGCTGCCGATAACGAGATTGTTTCTTCAAAAATCTCTCAATCCTTTTTCTTATTCTTTATCTTTCTTAATCTTTATTGGCATTAAATATTATTAATTACGTAAATACTATCTAAATGATAATATAATAGAAAACGTAGGATACGGCGGGTTAATTCACCACCACTTTCATTTAAAAACTTTCACGCCAATAAACGATTCTCGAAATTACACAACCCATCTTCCGATCGGTTATCCAATTTTTAGGAATTAGAAAATTATGCGTTTCGTATAGGGACTGAGATTCCTCTACGGATAATGGCGCGATAGTGTCGCAACGCACGTGGGTATCCCGTTACATCTTCGACAGCGTGCAGGAGGAAAGAATATAAAAAGATGCTCGCCACGGAAAGGACGGGCTATTACGGAGAAGAGTTGAAAGTTGAAAGTGACACTTTCGATCTTTCTTCTACTTCTTCGAACGTAGAATCAAGAAATCGTTTTCCTTTCTTTTCTCTCTAGGATGGAAGAATACTTACGTATCGAATTAACAAATATGACCGTACAAAAATACGTCTCTATGCCAAGAATTCCAATTTTCTTAACGTACTTTCCAAGTATGTCCAACGCGAGCAGTCAAAGAAATTAATTAGAGGATCGATAATTATCGATAATATTCCATCGCGCCAGCCGGACAAACAGAAGCAACGTTCGTATTAGATGTTACAGGTTTAATATTACAAATTATTGATACGTTATTGATACGATGAAGAGGCGGACTGAGGCTTAAATATTTCCGGGAGATTACCGAAATTATCGGCCTTTTATTTTTAGTTCATTAATTAAATTCCTAAAGTCCCTCCAAATGGGCAAATGTGTCCCTGATACGATATTATAATAAAGATTAATTTCGAGGTAGTCGTTTATAATTAAAGTACAAAAGCAAGGAGAGAGTTCGCACGTGTCAACGACTCTACGAAGTTTATTTAAATTGTCTGGTCGCTCCTTTTGCTAGAATCTTACGTAAATGTATATCTACACCGATCAGCGAGTATATAAATTTAGTAAATTCCTTTATCGTCATAACGTCCTTCCATATCTCGCGTTTCATTTACGTCTTCTTAGCCAACGTTTCATTTATGGCGTCGCATAGTTGAGATAGTCTATCGCGCCTATAGAAACGCAATTACACCACTTCCTGCGACAGCTTCCATTCCTTTCACCGTGATTACGCCGACATCGGGAGCGAAATGCAGCGACAAACAAAAAGACGCTTAGAATCAGACAACTGGCCGCCTTGTCCCTCTTTTCGCGTCCCCATGATCCTGACAGTGAAGGTATCTCGAGGACGAGACCTTATTCGATCGATCACGCGATCCTCGAGGCTACCCACGTTTAAGGACGACCAGAAACTTTTGTACCGGAAACATCATCGAGAATCAACCAATCGGTCGACGAAGGATTTAAGTTAACCAACGTGATTCAAATAAGTACAGCGGTTCGCAAAGCTGTAAACTTACTAGAAATTTCTCATTTGCTCAAATTCATCTTTCTCGACTATCGTTAAATAAATAATTATCAGGGCAAACGTTGAAATAAAATTTATATGATTATCGTGTAGGATTCTGTAGAATTTCTCGTATAACGATTCGATGAAATGGCAGTGCCCTTCAGACTTTCGTGATTCGACTTACTTGCGAGGGATTCGACTTGTTCGAAAAAGATCTCCGAAACTGGCAACTACTCGTTTTGAGATTCGAAATCAGCTTGCGAAGATCGAACACTCGATAAGTGCAACGTACGACGGATTGATTTCATTGAGATGTACAAGTGGATATGTAACTTAACTCCGTTATTAATTTACATCGAATTAATTTCAGTTTGACGAACTTGCAGTTGCAAAGAGAGGCAGAGGAATGCGCGTGCGCGTTTCAAAGAGGCGTGGTGCATACCTCGAGGACAATGCAACGTGAATTCGAGCGGTCGATTCAAGAGAACGATACTTGAAAATGGGTCAGAGGATTTTTCGTTTCACGGATCAGTTCCGATTTTACGCACGATGAGCTCTCTCCCTCGGGGTCGACGACTTTCGACGTTCCCGCGGACGATTTTGGACCGAAGGTTCTTCTGTTCCCTTCTCGTGAAACTCGTTCACCTCATGTCAGAAGGCAAACTTGATGCCAACTACTTTTATCGAGTTTCGCGTGAAAAAAGACACGTAGGTCATTCGTCGTGAATGCATCTATGCTTGAAGAAAACGACATAGCGTTAAGTACAATTGATCTATATACGCAGCTACAATGGCGCACGAAAGTATTGGAACGTGTGCCACAGTAAACTGTCCATTCTGTACGTGTAGTGTAAAACAATTTGTAATTTCGCTAGCGCTATACTGTCATACAACCGTCATTTGTTTAAAAAACAGGACGCGTAGAAACAGAGCCGCTAAAAACTGGTTAAATTATGTACACTGGTTAACAGGTACCGATATGCGCAATATCTCACGTTTTCCAAATTTTCAGAAAACTACGAATTGTGGAGGTTTGACAAATCGCAGCGGACCATTCGCGCGTTAAATTTCAAAATACATAAATTCCAGTCGCGCATTTTCATGTACCACGAAATTTATTAACTTGTCATAGAAACACTACGAATTCCCAATTCCAAACCTATTCAATAACTCAACCGTGACGGGACAATGATCGCAAACGATCGGGCAGAGTGGAAACCACGATGGTAACGTTTGCTATCGTCGTAGCTGTCAACGATGGAAACACACGTACGATCCACGTATATACGTGATTGAGTATCGGCTGAATCGAGAGACAGGTTTTCTAGATGGGGAAAACGTCGATCTGCGTAATCACTTTCCATTGAGTGAATTTTCCCCTAGCTGTTTTGATCGCCGCCGTTTCGAGCGATTTATTCGCCGTTAAACCGCGGGACGAAGGGAATCGCATCGAACGGAGGGAATTTTTGTTCGACCAGCCGTAACGATACCGTAACGCCGGTAACGAAATACACGATTTATTATTATGCGTTACGTCGTCGCAGTTTCATTAAACGCGTCCTGCACCGGAACGTGTCGAAGAAACGACGTTAACGGGCCTGCGGCCGATTTCCGCTCGCTGTGCCGATCGCACGCCGTGATACTCACCGACTACGGTGAATAATGCGATCCGTCGAGTGATTTGATCACGACTTTTCGTCGCTTGTTGATCGTGAAAATCGGCATGAGAAATTTCGGTAATTATTCGGTTTCGCGAATTCAATGAGTAGAAGGATTTAGGATGATCTTATTAGAAGTAAGTCGTTTGATTCTTAAGAATCGGACATGCGTAATGATATTATAAAATTAAAAAGAAACAAAGTCGATAGATTTGACTTATAAGAGGTTCGGCTATCTCTTGTTATCCCTTGGGCCTTTTACAAGCAGTTTTGGACATTTAGATGAATTACATGATTGGACAAGTTACTTTGATTTTTGACTGTCCCGTGCGAACATACTATCTTTTAAACACATGTTAAAAGCATATCATTAAAAACAGAAGATACTGAGTGTGATCTTCGAATAAAAATAAACCGTATTAGCATAGAACGGTATGCAACGATTCGATCTCGTATCTTGGAAAAGACATCCATAGGTCAAATCCGGCTCGAAGGGGTTTTTACCTTGTCGAACACACTCAGAAGTTCCTTTCTCTTTGACGCTTCGGTAGCAAATGGTTTGAATTATGGTCATGTATCACGGAGGATCTGATGATTACAGGCCTTCGATAGCTCAGTTGGTAGAGCGGTGGACTGTAGTTGTTGAAGCGTTCCAGAAGAGAAGAGATATCCATAGGTCGCTGGTTCGAATCCGGCTCGAAGGAATATTTTTTGTAGAACGAAGTCTCTTTCACCAAACGATTCGAGCAATTCGTTCGGAACATGAACGAAAAATGTAAATGTACATACAACAACCCCTTCGATAGCTCAGTTGGTAGAGCGGTGGACTGTAGTTGGTTAGACTGAAAAGAGAGTGAGAGAGAAGAGAGGAGAGATATCCATAGGTCGCTGGTTCGAATCCGGCTCGAAGGAATATTTTTTGTAAAACGAAGCTTCTTCGATCAAACAATTCGAGCAATTTGGTCGAAACATGAACGGGAAATGTAAATGTACATATAACCCCTTCGATAGCTCAGTTGGTAGAGCGGTGGACTGTAGTTGGTTAGACTGAAAAGAGAGAGAGAGAGAGACATCCATAGGTCGCTGGTTCAAATCCGGCTCGAAGGAATATTTTTGCAAAATATTCTTTAAATTAGAGAAAGATAAGTTTCTGAATCTCAGAAGAATAGGAATGTTTATAACCCCTTGCAATAACTCGTTTAACATAGAACGGTGGAGTGTAGTTGATCTGAGTGCAAGTGGAATAGTAAAAAAGAACGTCCATAGATTGTTATTTCAAATCTGGCTCAAAGGAACGATTATTTTGTCGATTCAATTTAATCGAATGTTATTCTGTTGGAAAATGGTACGATTTCGATGTTTTTTTTTTAAATATACGTATTATTACGTATTAACTGATGTTACTATATAATTGTTAACATTATATTTTAAAGACAAAATAATTAAAATTATCGATACATAATATGTAACTATCAATAGAATTATTTAAGCACGTTCCCTCACATCCCTTCGATAGCTCAGTTGGTAGAGCGGTGGACTGTAGCGGTTAATGTATATTCGGAGATATCCATAGGTCGCTGGTTCGAATCCGGCTCGAAGGAGAATATATTTTTTTATACTTTTAAACACACAATTTCTTATTAATCTATCGTTACAACTTTCTGAATCGCGTTATACAATTGTTTTCCATGCTTTTAAGAGAAGTTTATTTCACTTATTTTGCTCGAAGAGAGCTCACCAACAAAGACATCTTCACAGACCATCTTTCTTAACTCGTAGATTAGGGAAAACCAGTCGATTCTTCGTTTGTAAATATCTGCATATTTTGACGGATAATTGCATTTTCCAAACATGTAGATTGTAACGTTATGATTATATTTGCGAGAATTAAAACTGACCTAGCTGAGAGATTGATTTATCGTTACTGGTAATCTTCAATTTCATAATTATAGATGTTTCTTCGGTCAACAGATAAAAAAATATACGTAGATAATGTATTTTTTATCTCGTTAATTACATTCATCTAATTCTCTCAGACAGTATACAAGATAGTGAAATCGAGAATCGAATTTCAAATCTTACAAATCAGGCGTAGCAGCACACTTTTCCTAAATCTCCTCGAACCGTGTAACTTCGTACGGGATTAAGAAGATCGTGTAGCGATCATAACAAATAACAACGGGTGAAACGTCGCGCCGTTGAGAAGATTCAATCGCCTTCGATCGGCATCGTACGTCACCTCTCTCACCTGCAGAAGGAGAATTTCAATTAACGTTGCGGGATTTACGCGAAGAGAAAAATTCGAGACAAATAATCGAGCGACGGTATTCGACTTCCATCGCCCACTGACCTAATAGAAGTCAATTTCACCGAGTACCATTTCAAAAGTCTCTGACGTGGAATTTCTGATATCGCTGTCGTTGACTTTCAAATGGCGAGTCGAAACCTGTGGCGCCTCCGGTTGGGCGATTCGCCTTTCGAAGAAAATTAATTATTATGTTAACCATTGGAGAAGTTTGCTTAGGAATCATTGTCGACGAATGACTCTGGATGTTTATCGACGTTACCGAGATTAATAGCGTAAAACAGGATATTTCAAGGTCAAGCGAACAACCGTCATTGCGCCCGTGAATACGAGCGTCGCGTATCGATCAGATAAGCTATCGTGGTGAATCGATGGAGAAATCGGGTCAAAATTGAAATGTCAAGGAGATCGTCTACTTTGATGACAAAGTTAAACTCGAGAATCTTTGGGACCGTGTCTCTCTTAAGAAACTGGCTCCGAACTTTTCACTTTCGTAGGACTCTTTAAATATTCATGCTGCTGCTTTCTTAAATCGGACGCTTTACGCATACCTATTCCTGCTTCGTTCTACTTCGCAAGTTCATGCCCTTCGACGTCTCTGTTTCCATTTTCCTAAAACAAACGTCTAACGATCTTATCCTGACTTATCGCTTTGTCGAATACACCGTGAAAAAAGCTTTTACCTCTGCGTGATCTTGCACAATTTCATACAGCTCTATTTGCACGTTTCTATTTATGTTTTCAATCGTACGTGTCTTCGAGAACAGCACGGAAGAATGCTAACGAGATTCCTGCATGATACGGCCGGCATCCTCCATATCGAAGGAGTCCAAGCCAGAGGGACGGCCTTGCCACGGCATCGAGATACACAGCTTTCTCTACTTTCGCTTACACGCGAGATTTTCAGACCGACTACCGGCAAACTCGTGGCGATTCTTAAACGGTGTTTATCACTTTGGCTCGCGTGCATTCCATCGAAGGAGGCTTGCTCCCGGAGTCAATGAAGGAGGAAACGCTCCACCGACCATGGAACGTTCGCTCGTGGATCGCGCACTTTGAAAATACCGTTGAGTTACGATGGAAAGCGCTGCGAATAAAAATAATAAATGCGTCCGATTGGATAGAATATAAAGATTTTCGAGAGAGAAGTTATCATAACCATACGAGAAGTTGAAAGGAGAAGCGATGTAAATGAGAAATTTATTTATTCCAAGAAGCATAGATACGCGACTATGAACTATGCATCGGATATGACGAAAGTAAACTGTACTTGTACTATGGTTCGATGTTGACTGTAACTTTGCTTCCAAATTACAAACTTGCGCATATTAAATTGTATGTAACATCTACGATGTTTCGAGGATAGATTTTAAAATCGAAGATTAACCAAACGCTGAAATAAGCACATCATCCATAGATTTATACGACCGAGATACCGGAATTTAATTGCGACATCCGCCGATTGCCCCCGCAGAATGTGGGTGCAAACGACTCTCTCGATACGCTGGAAACTAATTAAACGACTATTCATTACGTCCTCGCAGTCGTCGATAATCTCTAGCACGTTATCGATCCTATTATAGCTATCTGCCAGTTCACGGCTCTGAAATTTCTAGCTCTTTGGATCTTTAGAATTTGTAAACGCTTCAAATTCTGCGCATACGTTCGAACGCAAAAGAATGGAACATCCTCGATGGTCAGAGGATTCGTTCTGCTGCACCAAAATACGAAACGAAACGATCAACCGGATCGGTTTCGGAATGGAAACGATGTAGAATCAACGACGAAAGAAAGGCTGAATCGGAATGTAAACGCGTCGCCTCGACTCACCGATCGTCGCGGCTTGTTGGTATTTCACGAGACTACAGCGCGATTTTCTCTCTCGCGCATCGTATAGCGTCTCCTCCTTTTTCAAATTGGAAAATAACGGAATTCCTTCAGTTTATGTTTAATAATCGTGCAAATATACATCTTTATCCTTCCCATCGCTTCACGATGACTTATCGCAATCGATCGATCGAACAAGCTATTCGTTAAACACTGTAATTTCCGTTCATCGTCGTTGCACAACTGGCTTCCTTGCTACTGTGTGATTAACAGCCGTTTTTCTTTTACGATCGACGACGGTTGCGTTCGAGTTTCATGCTTTGGAACCGTAAAAGTACATCTTCACCTGGAAGACTGATTCGAAATTACGATCACGCGCCTTGTAACAATCAAGTCAACGCGTGTGAAATGAGGTTCCTTTGAAGTTTGAATTCACTCGTTCAATTTTATCCCATCGTTAACTATCAAGCATATCGAAGAAGAAGAAGAAATTTACTATAAATCAGTATATTCGGTGAAGGAGATTAAATAACTAACCAAATAAACTAAAATATATCAATGTATAATTAGAGTATTCGCGTGATTTTCTTAAATATTTTCGGAAAAATTCCATAAAGATTGTTGAGGTTATTAGGTGGATGTGATTTTGATAGAAAGAAATGCGTGGGTAAAGTGTGAGGTAGAAAATGTGTTTTAAATACTCTGAAATGTAAATACAAGTCGCAATACTATCGAGCTGGTCCAGATCCGCACGCTGGCAGTGTTGCCTTATGACTGAAAACCCTGAAGCCATCGTCGCCTGTCTACGATTTACGGTTTGCATTCGACCCTATCTTTCGTTTATACGCTGTCGATGGTTTCGGTGCTTGAGAAAGCTAAAAGACCAGATGTAGAGTTTTCTTAGAAGTGGTGGCCACTTCGACAAAGATGAAAACGTAAAATTAGAATTTAAAGAAGGTTAAAAACGTTTCAACCTTCATCGCCAGAGTAATTTTTTTAACGCGTACGTTGTTCTAAAGGGGCTCGCGAACGAAGAAATTAAAACAGCTTCGTTCAAAGACTTTGAATTCTAATAGCGATAGCTCTTACATGTGTGGAATAACGAAACGAGATAATGAAAAAGTATGTCGATTTATATGGAACATATCGATTAAATTCAAGTAAAATACAATTAGAATTTTATTGTGTAAAACGATATTTGACACGCACGGACGTGATCGAGTAATTAAACAAAGTAAAATTTCTTCGAGTATTTTAACAAATGAATGAAAGATTCGTTTCGCTTTTCCAGGTAGCAATAAACTTATCAAACGTCGGTAGCGATAAATGGTTCCAAGCGGCAGACCTTGAGCGGCCATTATGGGCGTTAGACTACGAGCAGAGAGAATTTCGCGGCGTTAGCAAGCTGGAAAGGTCCTTTCTCGCGTTCGACCTACAAGCCAGAAGAATGCAGTCGTCGTTTTCTCGGCCAGAACGTTTAAGCCTGTCGCCTCTCCTCTTCGATGCGGACCACGTACGCGCCGTTCCAATTTTCAATAACGAAGAACGGGCTGGCTCGATTTCGTAATTAACCCGTCGAATTCGCCAGACCGGCCTTGATCTTAACCACCCTCGTATTTCGCCTCGATTTCGCCTGATTCGAAACCGGGAATTTTCTCCTCGATTCGAGGTAGGCGTGTTTTATTGTTCCAGTTCGAATGGCTCGACACATCGAACGTAAGACTCGTACAGATTTTAAAAGATAGATATAAAAATTTATGATCAATCAGAGTGGAAGCTTTATCGAGTGGTTTTTATTAGAAGAAGGTACCTTTGGATTCGATTCAAGAGAGAGAGAGAGAGAGAGAGAGATTAAACGAAAGAGAGATGAAAAGAAAGATTGGCGTAATAAATATCTCCTTATAACTTCTTTAGTATTATTTTATGGTCCAAAGGCAATTTAACGCTGAAAGCTAGAACGATTGACAAACCTTCCATTAGCCAAATAACGAGTTTAGTTATCGATCATTAACGTTGAAATTATCAATTTGTACCAACTAGAAATTGGATAGAAATTTTATATAGGTTTACGGCGATGCATTTATAATGTTTTAAAAAATTTGTAGCTAAATTTTACCCAAACTATGCGTTTCTTTCTATATATTTCACATCAATTTTTACGGCAAATTTTATAATTTACTCGTCGATAACTCCGATGTTAATGTATAGAAACTATAGTTGGAAAATCGGGTCATCGACCCAGAGAAGAGCGACGAAAGGTCTTCGAACTTTGTAAACTCGATTCGCGATACTTTGAACCCGTTCCACTTTCCTCGAGAAATTCCTATTGAAAGGGGATGGGAAGTGTGAATGAGAGACTCTCGTATTCCGCCGGTTTCTCTTTTATTAAAGATTCCATCGAGAACGTAAAATTGATAATTATCACTTAGCTTTAAAAAATATACATACACGATATTTTATATTTATATATATATATTTATTTATATATATATATAAAAGTTTGGCTAACCCTTTAAAAACAAGGGTGTCCGCCATTTTGCGACAGGGAGTTCTGGCGGTCGCTGAGGGATCATCGATTTTTATTTTCATTTTTCCTGGGGTCAACGGGACAACCGCAGCCCGACCTCCCAGCTAAATTCGTCGTGTCCTCCGTCCATGTGTCAGGGATCCGTCTTTTTTTTTCAGGGACAGGCTGAGACACGCGTTCATATATTACACACGATGATAATAATCCTTGTTTTGTTTTACTTTTCCTTTTTTTTGCTTCGTGTTCGCGTTACGATCGCGTCGTTTCTCCCCAGGTCAGGTTCCGTGGAGGCCAGGGTGAAATCGTCGTGGATTTGCGAGAGAAATGGGAGAGAAAAGAGAGAAAAAGTTGTATCGTCGTTCGTCGTCGCGTTCGTCGTCGCGTTCGTCGTCGCGTTCGTCGTCGCGTTCGTCGTCCTGGTCGCTGAATCTCGAGCCGCATGAATATTATCACAGATCGTTGGTGACGTGATGGACGGTTTTCGTCGACGAACCGATCGGGAGAGCTCATCTTTATCGACAATCACGTGTTCGAGCCCCTTTCTGCTACATCCTCTGTTATTAACTGTTCCTCTAAAAACAGTCTACCAAGAGGCTCCGTATGAAATTTTATACAACTACCCTGTACCGTAACGGAAGTAATCTTCGTGAAAGCCCAGCCGACCGTGTTCCCCGATCGAAAACGTCGCCGACGACCCCACGTCCACCGTGAAACTCGTGAAGGATAATCGACCAATGGCAGGACGAGAATGGGAGGGTTAGGATCGAAGGAAGATCAAAGGTGAACGCCCAAAACGACAGGCAAGAGGAGAATCAGAGGGTTTGACTTAGACGAGAAGGAGGAACGCGACACTGTGGGCTTAGAAGAACCCGTCACCGGTCGGATCGTTCACCCATGGATAGTTATTCGGGCAACGTACGCAGGTCTGAAGGTTGATGGTCTCTCCAGGAACCTCTTTCGAGGTGAGTTTGCAGGTATGAGGAACCCAACAAGCGGGAGGTCCGTCCACGATACACTTCTCCTTCCACGGCTCGAAACTCTTCGATTCTGTTATCGTGCGAGGGTTTTGGATCCACTGGATCACTTGGGTCATCGTCACGAAGTAAACGTCGTTGTGGTTGGACAAGATCTCGTCGATCCAATAAAGGAACGCGTCCAAGAATTCGGGGTTGTTCTTCAGCCAGGCTGCGTGGAAATAGAGGCCCAAGGGAGCGCGATTTTGTTCGTAATGTCGGTCAAAGTTGTGATTTAGGAAATTGTAGAATTGGTCGCCGGTTAGGATGTTGCTGCACGAGTCTACCATGGCGCAACCGGGAAGGTATTCGTCGTTCTGTGGATCTTCGCGGCGGTCCAACTCGTTCATCACCATCTCCCAGACTGCGTGCGACCTACGCAAAAAAGTCGAGCCGCTGCTATCGTTCGGATTTCGGATGAAGATGTTGCTGCTTGATTCGAAGTGATACTTTTTTACATAAAAGGGGACACTTCTTACATAAGATATTCTGATTTTTTCATGCTACGAATCCGCTCTTGATATTAGTATAGAACGTACCAAAGATTAGGTTAATCGGACACGTGGATAGACGGAAACAGTTAGGTTGCTACTCTTAATGTGATTCATTGTGGGATTTCACTGACAGCATATATATATCATGTATATATATATATGTTAAATTAAACGTTATACGATATTAAACATGTTAATATATATCGACATGTTTAAGCTACAAACATTCTTGGTACAAGATGCATATAGCAGATAATTGAATCAATTACCTCGAGCCACTACTAATATCAGCTTGCGACAGAATTGTATTAGCGTAATCATTGAAGCGCGAAGTTTTTAATCGGATTAAAGTAATTCGCTTTCCTACTTTAAAATTAGGTTACCTCGTCGGACAGTGTTGAAGGTTTCCATGGCAACGGTGCGGCATTCTGAAGTACATCGTGTAAGGCCATAGCGGTGGGTTGTTCAAGGCCGCGGTGATGGTGGAATCGTAAAGGAATGCTTGTTCTTCCATCATCGTGAACTGATTGTTCCCACCGACTCTGAGATACGGAGCCCTCACACCGACCACGCTGTTGTCCGTTAAATTGGCGAATTTCTCCGCGATGATCCTCATACCAGCCATTTCTTTAGCCCAGTCGTCCACCGTCGCGTCTGACCAGAAACGTTCGTCGTCGTTGTGACTTGAAACACAAGCGTTTATCTTACGATTAACGCTGACTTTAAGCATCGCTTGCTAAAGCAACTTAAACCGCTAGAAATTTAACTCTTCCCGGTCTCCAGCTACATTGTCGTCGTTATCTTTAAATTATTTAATTTTATCTTAAAAGCGCATCTTTTTAAGATCGAACGATACATAGGTCGTTAAAGATCGAACACTCCGTGCATTACGACCAAAGTACAAGCTCGTAGCAAAAGTCGTCGTTAAAGCTGAACGCTCGAGCGAGATCGAAAAAAGCACAAGAAGAATAAGAGAAGATTAATTTGTTTTCCACGAGTGTTTGCTTACGAGATGGAATGAACGGCGATCTCGTGTCCTTTCCTGTGCATTTCCTGGACAGCCGAGTAGTTGGTGTACTTGTGCGAGACGAAGAAGGTGGCCTTGATTTCGCAACCGTTTGGATTCTTGCGTTTTCCGTTGAAGATCTCTTTGTACAGGCCGATATTATTGTTATTGATGGCGTCATCGAACGTGATAGTGATCATCTGCGGTACGTCCTTGGGAGGTAGATCTCCGGGGATCGTGGTACCGTCCTCGGAACAGAAGCAATCGGGTAGAACGCAGACTGAAGGGTCACAGGGTGGCGCTCTGTTCGGATCGTTGTCCATATCTGTAATTTTCGCGAGCCCGCGATGGCCCCTTTTACTCGAAAATCGTTATTTCAAGTCGCTTCGACTAAGAATGATGAAATTAAGGGCAAAGGAACTAGTCGTCTGTCCCTGTCGCGTTCTTCGTCGTTCGTGTCAGAAAGAAGGTAAATTATTCGCACGCGTCGATAAAATTGAATCTTCGTTTAAAAATCATTTCGATAAAGAAAGACGAACAGTCTTTTTTGCAAACGAAAGTAGGCTATCCTGATGCGTCGATAAAATCGAATCTCGCTAATTTACGTAGTTTTCACTATGCATTAAGTTTCCAATTTTCACCTTCGGCAGGTGATCGTTGAAAGAACGAATAACGAATGGAATTTGCAGTTATGAAATTTGCCAAAACGATCGAACAAAGTTTCTCTGTTTCATACTCACCGCAAATATTCTCGTCAGATCCGTCGGCGCAATCCTTTTCCCCGTTACAGAAAAGACCTCTCTCGATGCAAGAGCCATCGCCGCAAGCGAGGAAGCCATCTTGACAGAGCGGTTCCTCGGTGTAAAGCAGGGGTTTCGCTTTTCTTTCTTTGTTCTTCAGTTTGCAGTTGTTCACCGAGTCTTTCCAGTCGCAGGTCTGTTTATCGATATCGAAATACAGTCCCGCGGGACACCTGATGGCCTGAAGACCCGAACTGGTGCACTGAATCACGTCACGACAGTTGTCACCCTCTCCTGCCACCAATCTGAACCATTCGCCCGCATCCTTGTCCTTGCAGATCTCGCTTTCGAAGCTCTCCTCTTTCTTCTCCTCCTGTCGCTTCACACGATTCGAGCCTTCTAAAATTAAGCGATTCGTGTCGTCTTTAGGGCAACGTGTATTCTATTTGTATTTACAAATTACCGTATCGTCGGAACGATAGTTACGACAATATAATATTAAACGTACTGGAACAATTACAACGATCGATTTCTATTACAGCAAGTTTTACGTTGCACGTATACGTTACAGTTTATACGTTTGCACGAGTGTATTTCTAAAAATTTGAATTATTTTTTGTAAAATATGTACACGTTTGCATATATAATTTTATATATCGTCACGCATCTCTTCGCGTATCTTACATTTTCGCTTCATCGATGTAAATTACATGTATACTACGATGATCGATAGTTGACGACTGGTGTCAAGAAGATCGATACCAGCGATGATTTCGTAAGAAATGCAATAACGATCTAATATTATCTTTCATATAAGTGATTTGTTGCTAATATACTGACTTCTTTGCAGATATAACGAATTATTTGAAGTTAAATATAAAATTGTCAGGAATAAAAACGTTTACATAAAACTTCTAAACGACACTCGGATTTCTTCGGTGAAATTTCGAGACGCATATATATATATATATGTACGATTGCGTAACCGCGAAGATACCTATCAGCGGCGAGATTATGGAAAGTGTGAAATTGACGTCACAATACAACGTTGGCTTATGATTATTTATTCACCAATTGACAGAATCATCGTCTTTCGTCAGATGGATCAAAAGCAACCGATTAGCATAAACCATAATTTCCTTTTCTTCCTTCTTTTTTTTCCTTTTTACCTATTTTATTGAGCAACCATCAGAGTACGCTACTACCGATTCTCGCCAACGTTCGATTTCTTACGTTTAGTAGAGGCGGAAGTAGAAAATCAATACTATAAATTACGTAAGAGTTACGAATATAGGATTTTGCCAATATTTATCTCGCTTATGTAACCCATTTGCGAATGCTGTTTTATAAAATACATCTTTCGTATCTATTTATATTTGTAGGATCTCTTTTCTAACAGAAATATAATGGGATACAACTGCTTTCACGTCGAGTGCTTTTATATGTTCGTTTAAAAAGGGAAACTGCGAGCGCTTTGAAAATTCACGACGTGTGGCATTGTTTTCGTTTCGAGATGGTTCTTGGTCGAACGAGCGGAAACGCGCTCCGCTCGAGAAAGTGGAAGCAGAAACGGCTGATTTTTAATATACGGGGAAACACGCGTTGCTTTCCTCTATTTGCAGTTTCGGCTCCGCGTTAATTTTATATCAAAGCAACGAACGGAGAAAGCTGTCTCGCGCCTTTCCAACGACATTGTTTTATTAGCGTGTTTTATTAACGATTTCGCGTTCTTTTCATGCCCCGAACGCGTAGAATTCATCGGATTGATCGATCCTTCCTAGGCGAAATCTTTTTCTTAACAATAATGCAACGTTACGATAATATGGCCTATATACAAGCAAACTTATATATATCGTAGTTGAAAAATTAGCATAGTTATAGGCACAAACTATCCAATTATCGTGATCAAACCTTCGTTCGGTCTAGATCTCGTAAAAGTTGCTCCGGAGTCCATTGCCCCATTAATTTTGGAAAGGTCAGTGGGTAAAGTATAATGGCGTGTAATCGGAAGGATGCTAATTCAAGCGACTATCTTTTCGAGAGAAAGTGGAATCTTTCTCTAGATGTTGCGCGATGAAGAAAGGCGATTGGTTTTAGCAAGTAGGAAGTTCATTAGTGTAAAATAGTGTTATTGAAGCAAGAACGGCTAGATGGAAAGTGATTTGGATTTGGTGCGATTTCAAGCAGAGTTTAAGAATAACGAATTTAACAGCGTTTAGATTTCATGTAAAAGGAACGAGGAACGTTTGAGTATAAAATTAGATTACCGAGGATCGAGATTCTATGTAAAAACAGGTGATGGAAAGTGAAATTCTTGAGGAATTTTAAAGAGTTGTATGTCAAGTCGCGAAGCAGCGAGCCGAAGAAAGTACGAAGTCAGCAGGTTACAGATCCAACGAAGCCTAATCACTGGATCTCCTTGAAAACCGAGAATTCTACAAGTAGCTTCAAACTCAGCGATCCATCCTATTCTACGGCTCGATAACGACCTCTTTCTGCGTGTCATAAACTTTCAAACGTTTCGATCTATCGTTCTTTCACTTCCTTCGCAAGCTAATATTATTCCGTAGCCGATTTCAAAGTCGCAGGTCTACCTGCGTTCGTAACGTGGACGTTCTTTCAAAGAGAATGTACATTGAGCCATTTATCGAGTTTTTTAAAAACCTTATCATCCGTAAACTTTCACGCCTGAAAATCGATCGAAAAACCGGCTCGAAGGAAATATCGATGTCCAAAGGTTTGGAAAGATCCGCGCTAGATTTAAACTCGTTTAAAGTCGAACAAATTGATACATTCAAACTAATAAATTCCTATCGAATTTTTATGTTAAAATATCTAAATAGATTTAAGATGCGTTAAGGGACATTTTCGTAACAAAACGCTGACTGTGAAAAGTCATTTAGAATCGAATATACCAAGGTCGAAGTAACTATAGGCTCCCCCAAGCATCGGACGATCTACAGTTATTTTCAGAGCTAAAGATCAGCGTTAAAAACCGTTTAAACTTAAAGATCTGTAAAACCTTTCGCAAAGCAAATTACATGCAGATGCTTTCGAAATGGAAAATTGGTACGGAAGAACCAAATTTGAAATTACGAGAGGTACAGATACTTTGAAAGGTAGAAAACTGAGGCTGCGTGAAGCATCGATTGAGAGTCTCGTAACATCCAAAATCGCGTAAAATATTCCGAAGAATTCTCAAAATTGACAACCACCGTACAGATGCATCGAAAACCAAAGTTCGGCTAAAGAACCAACGCATTGAATCGTTTGAGCCCCGTTGGTCCCGCGGGCTGGTGTCGTGTCGGCATCGCGTAGCGCCGCGACAAACGGGGAAAGTTGCGCCCCCCCACCCCGTGTATTTTTCAGGGCACGGCAGTGACGTCACCCATCCGGGACCGAGTAGAACCAGAGGCTTTCACGCTCTAATCTCTTATGCAATCTGTCGTCTCCGTCGACCGCCAGAATCGTATTCCGACCGATTTCCTCCGTCCAAACCGCCGATTCTTCCGAAAACGTCCGCCGTCCTCTATTTCCGAACGAGGAAAACATCGCCACAGGAGGAGGAGGAGGGGAGGGGGCGGAGGACACGGTTCACGAACATTGCCGCCTGTCGCCATTTCGAGACTCACGTGCGCTCCTGTT
Organism: Bombus haemorrhoidalis; assembly: GCA_014825975.1. NCBI lineage: Eukaryota > Metazoa > Arthropoda > Insecta > Hymenoptera > Apidae > Bombus > Bombus haemorrhoidalis. The sequence continues at coordinate 1,010,659 of CM026171.1, forward strand.
TTAAACGGTTCGCCTTAATTTTAAATTTCACGCGATGATTTTCACTCGATCTCTCCTATTGCTCCGTCTACTCTAACTTTAGTCCGAAAAGATCAAAAAAATCGGGGACTAATTTCAAAGAACGCTGATTCTATTGTTCGCGCGTAAGTAGCTTGAGAGGCTTATGGCGCAACGGTCGAAAGAATCAACCAGCTAAAGGACTTCTAACGTGGTGCAACGCTGTCCGTCTCAGCGTTTGTTTTATATAGTACGATTACGAAGACCGTCGCTAGTTTTCGAGTAAAAATTGTTATTAAAAAGGCGACGTGTCTTGGTACAATGTCGAAGGAAGAAGACATTGACTCGTAGAGGGAAGGACAGAGGGTAAAATTCAATTCCATATTGAAAATTCCCGCACGAATTCGAATCACGCCTGCCACCATGTTCCCACTCGCTGCCATATTCTATGACAGACTACCCTCCTACACGATTCTCTCGAACCTCGTTAACGATCCAACGTTAGAATCATCTTTATGGTAACACTAACCGTTCCCTTCGTTCGTGATTCGTTCGATCTCTCATGATCGGCACACTGATCTGTTCTGTTCAGGCTGTGAAAGTCACCGAATTCCTTACTCACCGGCGAGAACGATGGCTGCCAGGAACAGCAGCACCAGCGAGGACCTCATCCTCGTCCAACGGAAGGAACGGCGCTTCCGGTTCCCTATGGAGGTTCCGTGACTCACGAGACTCTGACTTATCCACGCGTCCGACTGGCCCGTGTTTCTCACTCGTGTCGAATTCGACGATGGGATGACCAGAGGGGGGCCGTTTTCGTTATTCGAACGAAGAGGTCGCGAGTTTCCCGGCACCACTTCCGGAAAAGAAGTCGAGATCGAGGAACAGCGCTCGCGGGCGCCCTGAGATCTTTGGCTGCTCTCTCAGGTAGATCGCAAAACGAGTGTGTTCGCTTCAAGGACGCGGACCTTGAAGGCGTAGGTACCACTAACGGACTGACCGAGGCCCGCCACTCGTCGCGTCTTATATTTCCACCACCACGTTGTACCCTGTTGGGCCCCCTCTTTCCTGCTCTTCGATCGTCGCTGTTCTGCGTCGATCCGACAATCGTTGCCTCGCTCCTGCTCCCCAGCATGCAGTGGCGTAGGAGTGTCTCAGCTAGAAGACGACAAGCCTTAACTTAACCCGTGGGTCGTGTGGACGGTGCGTTGTATCGCAGGAACGAGGGTAGGTACACTGCCGGACATAGGTGCTGCTACGCCTACTGATATTTTATATTTTCTAACTATTTTCCAGATATTTTATCCTAAAATTCTTACTTCGCTCCTATCTCTTGACATACACGATAATGAATAAAGTACAATTTTTCTTCGTATCTTTTCCGGTAGATGCAACGAGTAAAGCGTGTTGACGTTTGTAACTGGCGGTACATTTACGGTATAGATCACTTCTCAAGAGTTTGGGAACCTTCTTATTTGCAAAGCGGCGAATACAAGGGTAGGATGATTTTATTCTCGATAAAGATATTCACGCGCGTATCGTATATTTTCATACGTATAACGCGTTCGATGCGTTTTATATTTCAAGCTGGTCAAAATGACATAAACGATCGTAAAGTAAACGCTCGAAAGTCTTATCTTTTCGATCTTGCATACGATTCGTTATCAACCGTTTACACGAAATTCATCAAAAACTACAAGACCATCGTTCGTATTGTACGAGTGGAAAGTCTCGAAACTGCTGTCGGTTTGATCGCTTTAAATTCACGGTCGCGATTCCCTGCAGTGAATTGCAGCAACTTCCACTCTCGGCATATTCACGAGTTTAACGATCTTGAGCGATAAAATCGCAGGATCAATACGGTGTTTATTGTTTGGAACGTTGTTGTAAAATACCTAGTATGATTCACGGGTACACCGCTTCGAGTAGAAATAAAATTTCAGTAAAACGCATAGTTTGAAAGATTCAGAGGCTGTTATTTTCGAACGAGCGTGTTCTCAGGTAACGGAGATGTTACGGATAGAGCACAATGGTAGAAAAATCGGGGCGCTGCAATTTCTGGATTTTTTCGCAACCGAGATTTTTACGTAACAGAGAAAATACAAGTTTTCCGTTGCTTTGGAAACGCGAGTACGCGTGGCACCGCGTCGAAAGTGAAACGAGTTCGGATGCAACTGCGCTCATTCAGCCGTAGATGCAACGTGACTGCGATTCCAGGAGCCGTTGCACTCATTTGTCTTCCTAATTCGATCTTGTCGCGGTTACACATCTCAGAAACGAAGTGCCCTGATTCGCTTGCTCGAGCTTCGAACGATCGTTCAAACTCGTTCCCTGAGACTCACGAGTACTCTTATCTCAAGTATTTCGCAACTTTGTTTCAGAAGTTCTTGAATTATTTCTTCCTTTCGTTCTCAAGTAAAGTTTTTGAATTTAATTTTAATCAACAACTATATATATATATATATTGCAAAATTACAAACATGCTGCGACGTTTGAAAGATTATAAATCACCTGCAAGTACGTTACAGAACTTGAAACGCTATCGACTACTTCGAACGAAGATTCGGAAAATCCTGTAAAGAAAGAAAATGCAGAAGAGGGAAAGGCAAAAATCCTGCGATCCTTTTATATCCGGATATTTAAACAGAAAGACTATCGGCAAGACGTTTCGAACGTTGTATTGTAAAGATCGATGGATGGGAAAAATTGTTCAACCCCGGCTTCTCATCGTGGCGTGGAAATGTCAGATCGAAGCAAGGGCTCGGATGGCATTTTGGGGTTGATGACGAGCCGCCTGGTTAGGAAGTCTGCACACGCGTCTATTGCACCATCGTCGTCCGTCTGTTGGAATCGCGACGCGGGCCGGCACGTAAATGCCAACGATCTCGAATCTTTCGACCGTTGCGCCGCGCCAGCAGGTTGCCAGGCAAATCGATGGCTCGCGACCAGAGATGGTCGCGAACCCAGCCACATGGAATGTACCCTTTGCTTGGTGAACGATTTCGTTCGCGCCAGAACGATTTAATAAACGCGCGTCCTCTTCTTCTCTCTCGCAATTGTTATCCGAATGGAACATGGTATAATTTGATGTTTCGTGTGACGAACGATGAATGGAGTTGATCGTTACGTTGTTTCGTTGGGTCTGCAATTAGGCGAACATAAATTATGGTAACTGTGAGATCGAGGATCGATTTGTGACATCGTTGATAGGATTGTTAGCGCGATTGCCAGATTGGTGAGAAAGAACGAGAACCCTATGAGTGTTGTTCGATAGCGATCGATTCTGTGACAGTGTTTGAACGATTACATTCTTAAGTATCAATTATTAATAATTGGACGATTAATGAAACTCGTGCAGCCGATCATTCCGTATACCGATGAATTCCTGATTTAAAATGCAGCAATTATTTCGTTCGATTACCTTTGCTAAATATTATCTAATATGATTAAACACGGTATACCAATAACGATAAGGAAAGTAATAAGATTGCTGGGCGGTATATTAATCATCAGTTGTTAGTTCTTTCGTTCGAATAAAAATACTATGGTCGGTAGTAATACGTAGGTTTTTGCGGGCAAAGAAAGATCAAAATCGTGAACGTTTCATCTACGCGTCATCACGAACGTGACTTTTCTTAAAAATTAACGAATACATTTCGTAGGTCGGACACAAGTCCGAAAAAAGTGAAATCGTCTATGTCACGTTTTTGCTTGGCTCAAGTTGGCACATCGGTTCTGCGAACAACCACGTCACGGACTTGTGTATTGGTATCGAAATCTCATTGTGAAACGACGGTGAACCGGCTTTGGCCGGCGTTTATCGTTAAATTCAGCTACAGGAATTTGCCCTTTTCCGAGGCGGAGAAGAAGCATAAACGACGTCGTCGAGAAACCAAGTGTGCGTGCTTAACGATTCTATTATTCGATTATTCCGATGCTACTCATCCTGGTATGACCTGGTATCACCGAAGCGTTTCTCCGCACCGAAGAAACCGCGAAGAAGAAGAAGAAGAATAAAAAGCAGAAGAAGAAGAAGTGGCAGTGGAGGAATCTTCGAGCTAAAGGGAAACGCTGAATATGTAACGATCTCTGGAATTTGGGGAATTTCTATTCGAAAGATTCATCGGAAGTTTCTTTTAGTCTTTGCAAACTCGATTTTGATATACGAGAGTTACGAGAAAATCGTGTGATCTTCAAAGCTAGGTGAACGATCAAACAAATCGATTTCTACACGATGATCGCTATCTATGCATTGGATCGATCTTCCTCGTAAGATGTATAGATGGTTATTCGAATTGGTAACGAGGAAGGAGGAAGTGCGCGTCTTCTACTCGGGTTCGTCTCGATGATTCGCGTGATTGAAAGCTAGCTTGGTATTCTCAGTGTCGCGGGATGCATTTAGAAAGCGATGGAAAACAACGATCTGCATTACGAGTCACGAAACCTATCGCACGTTCTTCCGAATCGAAGATTTTGTCTCACACTTTCAAGAACGATCGATTTAACTTTGTAAGCCCAATTCGCTTCGTTCGCGTATCGTAAGGCGGATGAAAATAACCGTTCTATTACGTACACACTGTCATTCACGAGTCTCCAGACATCTTACATTTTTAATAAAACTTCGATATTTGATGTAAATTACGATCAGCTGCTCTCGTTTCCATATAACGTGTCAAGGCGATGATCCATCGTGTGCTTTTACGACCGCGTAAATTTGTCTATTTTTAAAGCAAACATCGTGTTATGCTTTTCTAACCGGAGTATTTTTCCATCTGACATTCCGCGAAACGAAATCACTAAACTTTGTTTGAATTTCTCACGTATCAACGATGGACGAACGAACGTGTCAATATCAAAATGCCCGTCAAAACTTCAAAGTTCACGGATAAATGTCCAATCCCTCTAAAAGCGAAAGGTAGCCAGGCGCTACGAAACCGAAGCTCCCCGATTAGCGTAACAAATTACATAATCGTCGTTTCTTTCGCGTCGATCACGAGATCACGACGAATTAACCTATTCGTTAAGAAAGAAAGAAAAAAAGAAGGGAAAAGAAAGAGCAGCAAATTATAGCGCTCTGTCCTTCGAGGCGAAAGACTTTTATTTTTATCGCGTGACAAGGATTACTTCGGTAGGGAAGAAAATCGAAGAAGGAAACAAGGTCCGTTATCCTTCGAGTGGTGTCTATTTAAAGGAATGATCGCGTGGAATGCCAACGATCGTTTCCTCGCTGTTCAAAAAATGCGCACACCTGCGAAAACATTACTACGCTTTGAAACCCGTGCCTGAGCAACGAAATTCTGTTTGATGTTCGGCTAATTTGCTAAACCACAGCCGTTGACGCGTCGATCGCGCGGTAAATGCATCATGGGGCTGCTCGATGGCGCATGCAGCATCGGAATATAAATTTAATGGCTCGGTACTTTGAGCAGTCGAAACGATCGAGAATTTTGTATCGAATGAACTTTAACGCTAGAATTATCAAATTAGTTAAAACACGATCGATTTCAGGTTTTTACGTTGGAAATTACTAAAAACGTGTGGCAACTTTTGCGAAAATTAATTTATCAAATTCTCTTTTTATCTTCTAAACGTTTCAACGACTACTTTGCCTTGGATATTTTGCAGGTCACAGGATTCCTGTGCATTCTCCTACTTCTATATTTCTCACAAATGAACAAACATTCGTAGTTTAAATATTCAAATTCTTAATTCTATCTTGAGAATCATCGAGGCTCGACGGTTTGTAACACGATCGCTAATCGATTACGTTCTTATATCCTCAAGGGCTGGCATTGTTCGCTATATTTGCCTGCGAAAAATCTATTTTACCGAGTAACGTTAGAACGAAACGTTCGAAGGCGAATGAATTTTAACGCTGCAAATTTTAATGCTGCATTTTAACGAAGATGATAATTGCGCGGGTTGTTCAATTAGATTTTAAGATAAATTTCCCTCAAAGACGGTAAGTTTGTAAATGTGAAACGTCGAGACTTTCTTATGAACGCACTTCACCACATCTAATGCAATTTAACGAAGGTTTTATTATGACGTCTGCCGTGTCGTTTAATTGGAACGAGATCAGCGGCTCTTACATTCTTGCGCATAATTTACGATCTTGTTTATTACACGGATAAACAACTACCGTCTTTCATATTCAAATTACCGAATCCACAGAGTTTCAGTTAGAAGTGTGCACTCGAGGGACTGCAATTAATTGGAATATTGTCTGAGAAAAGTTTGACATTGAAATATTGACTCGAAGCACAGCCGAAAGGTCTACGCAATAGTTTCCAGAGATACGTTGTTCTTAATTTACAACTCCATTTCCGAAGCTTTAGCTTATGCGCGATTCTCCTTGCTTGGAAATCCATTTTATTTGTTTCGTAGAATTTTCCCTTTCAAAGTTCTAACATATTTAATAACACCGTTTTCCTCGGTTCAAGCGTGCTGTTTAGCATTTTTTTCATTTCCGCGCTACGATTCTCCGTCTTTCAAATTAAATTAAGAGCAGAAGAAAGAGACGACGCAAGGATAAAATAAGAAAAAGAACTTCGGATTTCCTCGGTTTCGAAATGGCAGAGAGAATGTTTTTTAATTAAAGAGGGCAGGACGCCCGTTAATATGGATATTTTCTACGCTTAATTTCCTCCATTAAATTATCTACTTCCACAAAACAGAGGCTACTTCCTTGAATAACATTCGCATAATTATCCTGGCGAATCATTCAAAATACTTTCGCATTTCCGTAATGAAGAACAAAAGGGAGAAACGAGTAACAATGGCGATTAGCCGGAGACAAGATCAAAGACGCGCTCGATCACGATCAGCGATTCTCTCGGATGATCTTTGAGGTCGGTACGTGAAACCATCTCGATCGTTATCAGGGTACGAGGCACGATTCCATTGGAAATCGTGCGGCCCTGGCGTGACATATGCCGCGACGGTGAAAGGAAAAGAAGAAGAGGCAACCGCGACGATATCAGCTGAAGCCTTCGAGGCTGGCTCGAGCTTTCTCTGCCCGCGGCCAAAGCGAACGGAAGGCTCGTCGCGTCTGAAATGTTAGAGACACCAGGCTCCATCTAGTGCGATCTGCTGGATCTTCTATGTCGTGATCCATGATCCATGATTCGGATTTAACGATCGAGTTAAAATCCTTTCGTTACAACATCGATTAACAATAAATTCGCCATTAAGTACTCGTCCCAGCGGAAATTTATAACGCTATTTACAACGTTAATTATAGCGGTATAATCTGTTTTTATAATTGTAAAAAGAAGCTTATAAGCTCGTTCGATTTATAGTTTTATGAACTCGGATTTTCTAGTCAAAAATATTTGTTTCCTTCTCGAACGTATTGCTCGAACGTGATCGATTCGTAAGCCATGACCCGGTTTTTACAAGTACGAGTAAATACGTTTGGAAAGAAATTAAACGTTAAATATAAAACTCTAATTCCGTTTAAAGGGACAGCAGATTAATTCAGCTCGTCTAATACCTACGATATTTATTTCTAACGCGATACAGCATTTATCAAAACTTTCTGTTTCTTTCCACGCGATAAATCTCCGTAAACGCTCCATTCTCAAATCAGTATTAAATTACATCCAAACGAAAAATCATTTCTTTGATACCTGTAAAAGTTTCTTACCGATCTAAATTACACCCTACGTTTTACAAATCGCAACATTCAAGAGATCGTCGATCGGAATCATCGATTAAAGCCGATCGAATAATAGCAACGTTCGCGGAGAGCTTATCGACGAGAAAGCAAGGGGAGAACGAGCCCTCTGGCTCGTTAATTCGCCTTTTGTAATTCAGTTCGACGCGGCCAGCGTTTATTGGCGCGACACTGAAATCCAGGGATTCTGCGGCAACGATTCGAAGAGAAAAATCGAACCAGCCTCTTTTCCTTCGTTCCCACCCCTTGGTGAAAGAGCTACGTATAGACAATCGGAGCTATCTGTTGCATCTCCAGGACTTGACCCCACTCGTCCTTGGCCGAACGGTCCTGGAATCACCCTCGAACCACCCCTTTGCTGCACGCGTGTCTCTAATGGCGCCCCTAGCAAGCAGCAACCATTTTATTTGCTACGGTGTACGCGCTGCTCGAACGCGATTAAACCTTTTAGATTAATTTCTAAAATGGAAATTAATCGAAATTAATTAAAGTCTGAAGTAAAATAGGCGAACGATATTTACGATGGCGCTGGTTTAACGACTGGTTAACTGACGTGGCAGTTGCTCGTTTTAGATTTTCGCTACGTCGATGGTAATTTAAAAGATCGATGGAAATCGGAGATCTTTGTATTAAATAATTAGTAAATCGTGGACACTTACGACAGTAAGCAGAAAGTGCTCTCTTATTTCTCAAACGATTATACGCAGATAATTATGGTCGGTAATATTTTGCACGAAGAGCACCGATTCGAGTGGATTTGAGAAATTCTTCGGAACGTGAAACGATATTTTGACGTAACATCTCCTCGAATTAATCCCCTGTCAAATTACAACATATCAATTAAAAATCGAGACTGCTTCCCTAGAGAAATTCGTAGAGTAACGGCGATACGGAGAAAGACGAGAATCCTCTGGTCGAGATTGGAAAGCTAATTTTAGCATCGTTCTATGAATCTTTAATTCTCATGCGCGCTTCCTTGGCACGGTGAACATTTCTCGACGAGGCAACCTGAGCTATTACCACTGAATTTCGTTTCGTCGTTGAAAAAAGACAGAACGGTCCGGAGACGAGATGGAATTTTAATCGACGCTTTATCCGATAGTGGCGGTGAAACATTTAAACAGAGCGTATTCGCGTTACTTTAAGTATACCAACGTTATACTGAATCTTTATAGCTCGGAATACTTACGGCTTTTTGGAACGTTCAAAACGTTGATCGCTTGTTAAGTGGTAGCCGTGCATTTGCGTGTAAATCGAAGGGATTTCTGACATTTGATGAATTTAAAAGAGTCTATTTGTCTAGCTTGAATTATCAATTTTAATCGATCTTAACTGATTAATAAATGATTTGTTAGAGCGCGATATTAAAGTACGAAGATTAAATAACATATTACGAAGGTAGATTCGTTTAAAACGATAGGTGCTCGAATGGACTAGAACTTTCTAGGTAAGCCGATACCTGGCCAAATAAATGGGACAAGTTACCTGAAATTCGACAAACGGGACGTATTAGTCGATAACGCTGCGGAACAATGCGGTGGAAGCTACACGTAGCTTCCTCCTTTTGCATAATACGTTTATCGTAGAAAGTTGGGAGGAAGACGAACGATTAACGAGTAGAAATACCGAAACGAGAATTTTTTCTTACAAAAATATATATAATTCGAGGATAGATCCAGCTACGAGACACTCGTCTCAACTCGGCGAACCTTTATCTCGTCAAGGATAACGAGCTTTGTCGCTTAAAGTAAGTACAATCGATGCAGAGAACGAAGAAAATCGACACCTCGACAATGGTGTTACCTCGAACGTGTAAGAAAACCGACTAAATATAGAATTTAATGTTACAACCCGGCAGTACGATTCAATGCAACAGCTGAATACAACTACTTTCACAAGGATGTTATTCCTATTTTCTTCCTTGCACACAGCCACAAGTTCTTGTCCCCTTTTCCTCGTACGATTCATAACTCGTTTCCTACGCAATCTTATCGCGTTTCGTATCTTCTACACGTACAATCATCGACCGATTCGATTCAACACATACGCCGCGGAAATATAATATATTGCTGAAAATACCTTCTTGACGCTAGATGTTACATGTACAGAATTTTACATGCTTTCCATTCGTGTTACTAATAATTAAATAATACGATTGATATGATATATTTAATAATATTAAATAATATTAATGTAAAATGACGAGAATTAAAATTACACGATGAAATTATGCGAACTACGATAAGTAAATAAGATTTTATTAAAATTGTATCACCTGCACATCTTTACTAATTAGGTTTTCTAGTTAGCAGTAGTAATAGCAGGTTGGTAATTAGGTTTAATTTTAATCTTAAGGATAATTTAATTAAAATTCGTTGGTAATTTGTAAAGGTAGAAGCTCCGAAGTTATCGCCAACTATGTTGGACCAACCACCGATATATGTATCGGAATACTAACCTGTGTATGGCAATGTGCGTTATAATTGGTATGTTGCTAATTAATCATATCGAAAGTAATAACCAATATATCAACTATAATATATGTTCCCGTACGTAAAATAGTTTAAAATCGATCATCGAACCACGCAGAATCCCAACATGCCCACCTTTCTCGAGGAATTTTTCGATAAAAGTCGAGCTATTTAAACTCAAAATCCATAACCGTGACCGCTCGAGCTTGCTAGGAAAATCGAACGAAGGAAGGGACAACGACGAACGGCGATCGAGAAAAGAAGCTTCGAATTATGTGATCGGCGTGTCGTGAAGCTCCAGAAGCCGATCTTGTCGCGGTAAATTGAATTTTTCCGCAGGTTGTCGCCACGAATCTAAAAAATTTTCCGGAAGAGTTTCAAGGTCGTTTCTAAGGTAATCCTTCGAGGGACGAGCTTCGAAAATCGCGGTATCGTTTACGTTACGTTGGAGTATTAATCAAAATCGATCTACGTGGAACTTCTAAGCGAAGATGTCAGAATGAAAAAACTGAATCAAGCGAGGTTGAACACTTCTATAGCATAAAAGGATGCATTTCGTAATTTCTAACAAATCGATAGTTTTACAAAGCCTCGATGGATCAATTTTGCAATTTACATTCCTATTACACTCGTAACAAAAATTCGTTAATTCGAATCACGCGAGAATTGTACAATTCCAAGTGAGAACAATGAATTATTTTTATCTTACGATAATCTATCATCGCATCGATTAAAACATATTCAGAGTTGTAACATGTTAACATGTTATCAATATCAAGTTTACAAGATAACCCTGAACACGCCTGCTGTATTATGTTTCGCAATTTAACAACGGCAGAAAGACCAAACGTTAATTTCGTATCACGCGAGATTTACGTGTTCAGAAGAATAAAAAACCGCGTTTGTCTTACGGAAATTTATCTTCGGATTAATTCAAATAGACTGGCAATTTATGACTCATTAAATACAATTTAAATTCCCCTTTTAAACAACGCGAGTGAATAAAATTTCGATTTTCGTCGCACGTGCCTGCGAAAGCAACAGCCTCTCGCGTTTGCCAATGTAATCGTTGCTGGTATCGGTGTTTCCACGTGGAGAACGCCAGAGCGAGAAGTCACGCGAACAGAACGAGTACCCGTAAACCGTCACGTGAGAATTCTCGACGACGTCGGTTCCGAAATACGTAGAATCGACGGACAACCTTTGTCGGATATTCTTCCGGCGTTATTATATTCGAGAGGAAAATCTCGTGGAAAGACGCCTATCTCTCTAGAAAAATTTCTCGTAGAATAAAGATATATATTTATAGTTTGTATGCGGCTGCACGAGAGGCCTAATCTGAACGGATGTGCGAACGATTCTGTCTTCGAGGCTATCTTTCTTGCCATGGATAATAAGGACGTTCATTTTTAGACGTTTAACAGCACGAAAGAAAATTCTGATTTTTATTTTATACTCGATCGCGTGACAAATCGTTCGTGAGTTACTTGGCTGGAAAAGTAAATGAACAGGAGCTGATTATAGTGATTTCTACGCTATACAGGGTAAGAAAGTTACGTATAATCCAGCATGAGGCGATTCTTCGTAAAAAGACGTAGAGACGTAGAAATTTGTTCGTTGGACGCTTCGTTCCCGAGAAAATCGATTTCGACAATTTGCCGAGCATACTCGAACCGAATAAATCAAAAATGTGAAATAAAATTTGCCGTTTAAAAGTTTCGCTTCGTTTTCATCGAAATAGAATTTCCACGTGTTTGTTAAGACTTGCCCTAGTATTTTCTTCCATATTTTGCTGACTCGCTGTCACGTGTAGAATAACATCCTGTCGATTGTTTCTCCTGTCTGGTCCAGAATTTGCCGTGTCCAAGTACGCTTGATAATTTGTCAAACTCGCTTTTTTCGAGAAGGAAGCGTCGCAAATTTGTCTTCTCGTTTCTTCATAAGCGATCGCCTTGTGCCTTCTTTTACATTATTTTCGATCGCACTATGCATATTACCGTTCATAAATACTTGGACAATTTATATCGAACGAATTTTTTTAACGAAATCGGGAACTTTGGTATTTGGTCGAATATGAAACGTTATGAAATCGAACGAAATAGATTGATACGACAAATGATTATTAACGCGGAATTGTTAGAAGCGTGCCTATAATATCAAGAGGCGAATTTTCGTGAAATCTTCGAATGGCGAAATACGAAGCAAAATATTTGTTGCAAAGTATTTTATTGCTCTGCAACTCATCATTTGTACGTAAGTTGCATTTCTCTTGGTGCTCTGACAAGTATGAATAAACGATTGATTTGTAGTAAGAATATTTGCGGAAGATATTAATAAACTCTATTTATATATTACATTTTCGGAGGAATTTCAATCATGTTCCAGCGGAGATAAAATTTTGCGCAAGTTCCGCTGGTTCCCTGTTACGTACGTGTACTTTATCCTTGAAATTACTTCGAAGAGCAACGAGAAGCTATTCCATTTAAAGTTCCTATAACTTTTGCTGCTTCAGAATTGCAAATTATCTTGAGAAAGTACAAAACACAAATCATCTTTGCCCTTCGGAACCAGTATACTAAACCTCCACACGATCTCGACACGATTGGCAAATAAATGATTAAAGAAGGAGACGATCCCCTTCTGAACGTACGATATTGATTTATACGTACGTTCTAATTATTATTCCAATTAATGATACGTTGAACTATATACCGTTCAGGATCTTCATCTACCTCGTCTTAAGAAACCCTCTTGATAAAACCAATAAAGTCAACGAAGCTATCCAAACGCTCTTCTGCCCTATCTTCGTCGTCCGATCTCTCTAAATCCACTAAATCCAACCCAAACAATTCCTCATTATCCAGAATTTCATTCCTCGTAATTCACATTCTTTTCGCGTATCTAGGAAATCGTTATAGCCAGCCTAAAGCATCAACAACTGAACGTTCCACGTTGATCCCAGCCGCGAGTCCATAACGTGACAACAAATTTCGAAGAATCCCACAGGATCTACTTAATTCACCCCAAGTCGAGCACATCGATTCTCCGACCCCTAATCACGTATCAAACTTGGACAATCCCAGAAAATGAAGATCAACGGGCAGAAAATAAAGAGCCGGAGGGATGTCTGTTCGCGCGAATATCAATCTATCAAACTGATTCGATTGCTGTTGATATTGCCGTTTCTTTCGATTCTTCGAAACGTACCGCGTACCAGATTTTATATTTTTCGGCTTTAGCCATTTTCACGACGATCCGGGGCAAGTTCGTCGAGAAGAAAACAGCTAGTTTTGCCTGCACACACGGCCTAGCCTGAACGGGTTGGGCATATCGATCTCGAGAGAGGCAAAGATCGTCCTGCATGAAGCTTTCTGGCGGTCGAGTGGGGTGTCAGGGGCGTACCACGGGGCTCGACGCCACCTGCGACGACCTTGACCTACGGGGTTCCTCTCGCGCCGGCGTCACGTCCTCGCCCTCTTCCATCGCAACCGCTTTTCTCTCTGTTCGGTTTCTTCGACGAATATCTCTCGTCCCATCTCGCTGCTGACGATCTTCGAAATCGACGCATTTCCATTCTTCATCCTTGTCACTTTCTCTTCAAACTCCTTTCTCTCGTTCATCAACCTCTCTCGCGTCGCGTGTTACCACGATCCATCGTCGTGCTTCCTCCGATATACCGCATAATTGGTTGACATCGGTTTGCTCTAATTCTTATCTCTATCGTTGTCTAACAAAAACCAGACATCCGTCTGAACTTTGGATTTTGTTGCCCGTGGTTTCAGATCGAGAGTAGCCTTATCGGAGACTGATTTTTTAGCGCTTTATCGAATGCCAGCAAAGTCGATGGGATGGTTCGTGCGTTTGACAGATTTTTCCGGCTCGTGCGATCTTCTTTTTCCTTCTGCGCTGTAGTTCTGTTTTTTCTTTTTTTTTTTTTTTGGTTCTCGTCCTTTCGATGGCTTCATTTTTCGTTGGGCTTTAAAGGACGTTCGATCGGAGGTCTCGTGTCATAGCCACGTTCGACCGGTTTGTCGATTCGAGCTTTTTTTCCATCGAGTACGTCCTCCCTTTGTTGCCGCACGACTTTAATTTCAGTTTAATTTCAACCTTTCGTTAAACTTTCTCTTTATCCGTTCGCGATCCTCTTATTCTTGCCTATCTAATTGCATAATTTCAAGCTTCAAACAAATTCGATTTCTGACCTAGATCGCAAGAATTCCTTCATTGATAAGGAGAAATCAGTTTCGCTCGTCTGGCAAACTCCCTCTGGATCTCCTTCGCAGCCATCGTTATCGGGAAAGGCGAATCCAAGCACTCGAGAAATTCTGCATCCACCAGCCTTTTCCCATGTTCCCAATTCGTCAACCTTGAGAGCGTCCTTTCTCGAATCTGCTGCGTTTCCTCCATGAATCGACTTCCAAGCTTCGCGTGCTTCCGTCTTCGACCGACGAATTGCTTCCTTCGCCTGCTCTATTATCTTCGTCTTAGCGTTTAAGTAAGTTTACTGAAATCAACGATAGGAACAGGTTGGAGGCGATCGATCTGTTCAATCGCTTGAACGATCGTTTCATATTCTTCTTTGATGATAATGTAGAAAGATTGGATACATTCGATAACTTCCTAACGTTAGAAGAATCTAATCCTTTTTTTACACAGGGAAATATGTTTGATCGAAAACTATAGAAGTAGATGTAATAACGACCTTTAACTAGGCTTTAAATATTTATGTAGTTCCATGCAGCACGTTTCATCCATTATTATTGAATATTATTACTACGGCCATTTTGCTCTGAATATTTGTAACATTTTATTACAATTACATAGTTACATAGCACGTATTGCCCGCGTTAAATTTCCCAAATGCATAAACATCCGCAGTCGATTAATCATTTCATGGCGCAAACAAGCATCTCCACCTGAATCGGAAGTTTCAATCG
This sequence comes from Bombus haemorrhoidalis, assembly GCA_014825975.1. Lineage (NCBI taxonomy): Eukaryota > Metazoa > Arthropoda > Insecta > Hymenoptera > Apidae > Bombus > Bombus haemorrhoidalis. The sequence continues at coordinate 1,025,742 of CM026171.1, forward strand.
CCCCCCACCCGATCCACCTCGTATTGTGCAACAACCCCGATAGCTCAATTTCCCGCACAGATCGAGCTAGTCGAAAGTAATGACTGCTAAAAAGTCCATTGCTTGCTGTTCGTTCGCCCAGTGCTGCTCGAACATTCCACCGTGCTATCAGGCCCTATCCCTAGCCACATCCCATTAGCCACTCGCGTCCATCCACTAACGATAATTCAAGCAGCAACAAGCGTCGGATCGACCTTAACGATCGGTCTCGTCACGTAAAACCAGGGATAAATCAAACTCTTGACGAAGAACTGGCGTTGCTGGACCCTTTTCGCCTCTCTCTAGCTCTTTCTCGCCCCGAAGCATGGCGAAACACGGCCGTCCATCCCCACCGGCGCCGAGCTACCGGACCGAGGCAACCCCCTCCCCCTGAGCACGCTGCTGTCTCGGCTGTCCTGACGAGCGGAACCAGTCGCAGTTCGAACCCCGAGGAGACCGACCGAGGAGCTTGTATCCTGGACGTCGACAGCAGGCACGACGCTGATGATCGTGCCGAAACTCTTGGCCATGAGCCCGCCCTCGGAAGCATGCAGGTGGGTGGCCTATGTTCCACGTTCGTTCGAGACTCCTCGTGATCGGAGCTTCTCCAATCGCTGTTTTTACGGGCTTCTTTCGGATGAAGTTCAGGTGCATAGGGGTGGAGGGAATGTTTCCAGGCATTCGGAGTTTCTTTCATAATATCTCGGGTGGAGGTTTTGGTATTTCCTAATTTTCTTCCGTTGCTAATCGAGGTGCGCGGGTGAATATGGATAAATGGGATCGAGGATTTCGCGAGTGCTTCGACATTTATATCGAAGTATTTTATTATTACCGGGGGTTGTTCTGTTGTTTTTTAATTTCTTTTTCTCTCGCAATTACGAGTAAGATTATAAGCAATCACGCGTAAACCTTCGGAAGCTTCGTGCGCGGTTTTATAATATGTTGTTGCTAAGGTGGAAGCTCTGGTATTTTATGATACTGTTGCCTTTATAGTTGAGCTACGTGTGTAGAAATACAGAGGATTAAACGTTAACACGAGTGCTTCGAGATTTATAACCGAATATTTTATTACCACTGGCTTGAAATTTCTATTACTTTATAATATTTTGTTTTCGCGATTGTGATGCGTGTGTATGGATCGAGAGCTTTAAGCACAATTCTATAACAAATATTTCATCGTCGCTAGGATGGATGTTTGAATATCTTGAAATTTTATTTCTTTTATAGTTGAAATGTATGTCTGTGAATATTGGTCACGATCAGAATTGGGAATTTTTCGAGGACTTCGTGCGAAAAGTTTCGTGTTGCTAAATAAATATTTTACTAAAACTTTAGAAATTTAATTCAATATTATATTATTATAATGATCGTGGTGGTTTAGGCGAGATGAATATAGCGATGAATTTGATTTAAATTTCATCGGTACAACGCTATCATTCAGCTTGCATACTTTTTGCTACTTTTAACGCGATTTCGTGGTAGATAATATATAAATTACGAAGCGCTCAGGACATTAAAGCGGCTTGAATTAAATTGTTAATTATTTAGGGTTTGCTCGATACGAGCTGTCTCGTGTTTCAGACAAGTTCCCCTTCGTCGAGTTCGCGGAGAAAGTTCAAAAGTTTGTTCGAGTTTGTCGTTTAGTATCGTTGCTCGTTTTCCACCCTCTATTGTAATCTCATTATCCTAGAGGGTTAGGGTGAATTATCTTCCGTTGAACCATGAGACGCCTCTCAGGTCTGGAAAGTTATTTTCTAAATATTCTTTTCGAGGATATTTATTACAAGCACTCGGTTACTTTCCTTTCAACCCTTCAAATTCAAAATCGTTAAAAATGAAGTAGATGGAAGTAGATTCAACTAAGCTTTTCGAAAAAGAAGTTGGTAATTTCCATTTGCGCATGCTTTCAAATAAACTATCCCTTCAATTTTCAAATTTGTTCAAACGTACTAGCCATTCAAATTTCAAATTTTGAAGGAATGAACTAGTCGTCTGCTTAAATAACAAAATCCTCTGCCTCTCGCGGATCTCGCATCTTACGTAATATTTATTTTTACAAATTTCGTATTCTCAGGGAACAAAAAATATAATCGTACGTTTTCAATAGCGAGGGAGTTTGAAAAGAAAGCTCTCGGAGTTTCCGCTCTCATTGCCTCGATTCATATCGAGCAACTCGTCTAATTTCCGAAACAAGCGTGCTAACAAGTAACAGCGACGATGGGAATGAATTTCCAGGGTCTCGAATCTCCTGGATAAAACTGTGTAAAAATTACGGTGAAGCGGGCAGGTGTCTTCGATAACGACGTCCTTCGATCGGTTCGTTCCCTTGGCTTCCCTTCAATTCCCGGTCAACGTTGCACAGATTTCGAATGAAAGGAACCCTAGTTCGTTGTGGCATAATGAGACCTTTCGTCATTTTCGACGACAAACGAGCGAAATAGCGTCGATGTTTCGCGTTTCTTTTCAAAACCTTGCAGCCGTTGATGCGTTGAGGTGCATGTGACGATGATTTTAATTAATTTTTTCCGTGGTATTTTCGTCAACGATTCTGTCGTACGTTATCAAATACTTTCGCAATTATCGCAAAAAGAAAAATATCTATATATATTATTCGCTTTTTTATCTTTTGAATTGCTCATTCAACTATTTATTCGTTTTTCTTAACGAGAAGAACGAACGAGAAACTATTTCCTTTGAAATAAAAATTAGGTAAATCGGTTAAAAGGAAATTCTAATTGCGATGATATCTTGCCCTCGAACTGAGCAACCAGTTTTGAAATCAAAACCACTCGACAACCTTCTCGTCCCCGATTCAAAAGGGCAAAGGTTTCGATTAATTTACATCAGGTAACCCTTAACTTTTCCATTAGCGTCACACCAATCCGTCTGATGATAAAGTTTGCCGACCGTCTCGTGTCAAAATTAGTAATCGAGTAGCAACGGTTTTAATCGTTAAACTATGGAAATTTCGTTTTGTTCTATTTACTGTTACACGAACGCTTTGATAATAAGAAGAAGAAAGAAAAAAAAAAAAAGAAGAAATGATCCCGGTAAGATATATTCGACGAAAGCAAACGTGCATGTTCTTTAGCCGACGGTTAAAGATTAAACGAAAGGGTGTTACTGTGTACACGCATGGAGAGGTACTGTGCGAGAAAAAGCAACCCGCTTTTTACCTTTCCCTCATCGACCGTGCCATGTCAAGGCCGAACAAGGCAAGATCTTTCAGTCACGGTCACGAACGTTGTCGTGTGTCTGTAGGACTCGCTCTGCGAATCATTGGCCGCGATTATGGCTTCGCCTTTCAACCCCTGGTTACCTGCCTGCGAGAAATTTTTAACGGACTGCGCGAGTCGTCGCTAACAGCTGAGCACTTGAATCGCTCCTTCGCTGCTAACTGCTCGAGATAATTTACTAATTAAGAGAACGTTTCTTTAAGAGGCGGTAGAGTGTTGGTAATTAGTTTAAGAGAAAGGGAGGGGTGGTGGCAGTTGTAGGTAGAACTTGATGACTTTAATAAATAGGGAATGTAGTTGATTAATTGAATTTTTCAGAGAAACATTTCGATCATAAATCTACGTTGTGTTTTTGACAAATTTTCTAATATTGCCAGCACTCTCTGCATTTTTGCACCATTTTTTACAAATGCATAAACATCCACGGTCCAATTATAACTAAAGCACGAATAACACAAAATCGTATTTTTCGGCATACAAACATTTTTTATTTACCTTTATACGAATACGAATTTAATATCGTAACAAATATTCGGTTTAAATTGATACCAGCAGCGAAATACGAAATACGAAATCGATAAACGAAAGGGGAGTACGAATGAATGCAGTGCAAATGTAGCCGCGTAATTGCAATATGAATTGCCATTATAAAATTGGGCCTTCGCTTTGTAAGCGAAAGAAGAATTGTTCGACCATGATGGGCTATTTTATTCGTTTTGTATTGTTTAGTCGATCGCGAGACTCGTCGAACGAGTTTGTAACATATTTAAAAATCCAGGCAAGTTTTACCCAAGATACCGTCAATTTCAAATTCAACGAAGTACTTTGCCAAACGACTTTTACATTTGTTAACGCTAAAACCAGAGTGCTCCAATGGTTAATTCGTAATGTTTCATATTAATACGTATAGGTTTAAAACGATGCATTTTTAGAGATTCGAATGATCTTTGGTAAAATACGGTAGCACTGTATGATAAGAGACATAGAAATCGGTCGTTACTAACGAGGATTCGTTGGAATTTTTCAACTCGACTGAAATGTCCGATTAAATGATATTTATTTATCCAACGAATTCCTCTCTTCGTATATAGTATTAATAATAAAAGTATCTCTTTCTTTGTCTTCTCGATCTTTTTCTGTTAACGTATTAAGAAATAACGACGATGGAAAGGGATAATCGTAATTAGAGAATATATATTTATTTATTTATTAACACGCGTATCACATTCGTAAAAGGTTTTCGCGTTGGTTCAAACACTTTCATGGATCTAGAAATGTAGGTGACGGTACGTAAGTGGCTATGACATACCGTGCGCGAAGAAAATTCTCTATTCGTTAGAAATACGTAAAAAAAAATATAGGAACAGAAAAGAATGCATATTTCATCTCTTCTCATATACTAGCGTCGCGTCGGGTATTTGGGCATTCTGCATCGTGTTATATTTCACGCAAAAAGGATTTGGATCGCAGCCAGATCGTCGTTTCGTTCAAATTCTGTCGCTGTGCTGGCCACAAATCCGGCTTGTACACTAAAAATGCCAGGGAATTTTTCATAAAACCGGTTTCAACAACTGCACACGGAACAATACAAAGAAACTGGTTCTACCTCTAAATATGTTCTCGTTATTCGGCAAATGTTTGCACCAGAAACTCTTCCATAGGATAACAATCGACAGCTGCTAAGCATTCTTCGTTCGATATAAGCCAAACTCCAAAACTTTCGTGTCACTGACGATACATAAACTATGGTGTGAAAATGTTTATCTATGTTATGTTGTATAAATGTTAAATAAATTCCTTAGGATCTTACAGGCTTCGAAAGGATCCGTTAAACGTGGTCAATTTCATAGCTATCGATGTTAGACGCGCATAGTGATTCGCGAGAAAGTTTGAACGTTTGCCATAGAAAAGTTTTATAAATCTTCTTAGTACGTGGTTAACTTTGCAAAGTGAAATTATAGGACATTTGAAGCAGGCATGTACGATCCTCCTGATAAATAGAAGATCAGAACAGACGCTAGTTTCGTATAGAACGTGACGGTTGATGTAGACCGTCGAAGGAATTTCTTCCAAGGACTAATACAGAAATTACAAAGTTTGTAGCGGTTTTGTGAATTTGAGATGCGATACGATTCCGAGGAAGCGACTGGATGAATCCTTTGTTTATATCGCGTTCTCGTCTTTTATATCCAAATACATTCGATAATCGCTGTACCATTTTTTATGGTTCTTACATTCCGCGTTGAAAATTTAACGGACAATCCTTTACGAGCTCGCAGCATGAATCTGAAACTTTTACCGTAACGTTCTCTTCCGGAACAGGTAGTTCGTTTTTTCCCAGCCCTTTTCATGTTTCTTTATCTTCTCTTTTCTTTCTTTCTTATACGTCCACGTTGCCTTCCGTGGAATGGGAAAAGCTGTAAAAGAAGCGTCCAGCTTCATTAGCTTCCTGATTGCGTTCTATCGATCTGTATTCGCATCGCTTGTCGGACCAAGCGGCTTTTTTTATACGAGGTCGGACTAATTATACGCCTGTGGAAAAAAACGCTGAACAGGATAAAAATGAACCGATAAATTTACGTTATAATCCCATTAAATGTCGCTGCTCAGAATCGCTCGTCGCGTCGCGGCGTCGTGAATCGCTCTCATCGTCCAGCGAACTCGAAGAATGACTGCACAATGTATGTATTCTGAAATACGAAGACAGCGAATATTTATACGAATTTATTATTTTCTAAATTTGTTCATTTATTTTCTATTCTATAACGACAAAAGTAAATAAAAATTCAAATTTCCCTTACAAACGGGTTATCCGCTGGTTAAAGCTCGGTGCTACGAAAAATACACTTTTCATTTTAATTACTTCGATGCAAGTTTCGTAGTTGGATCGTTGATAACGATTCTGGCATCGGTAGGAAACTTTTTCTCTTCTTTTATCGATCTTTCATCGAATATGAAACGCGATTCGGTAACGCGAGCTTATTTTAAAGATGTTCTAATAAATGTGCACTCGATTGTCGAAATGTTATCGATAGGTAAACAATTTTTCCCGAAACGGTAAAGCATCCGCTTTTACGTTGTCGACATCGAAGTGCAAGAAACGAGGAACATCGGAGAACAGAAAATTAAACCAATACTGAAACAATAAGAAAATAACCGTCGAAGGAGAGACGATCATTTTCCCTGAAACGTAGAAGATTTTTCAAAATCGAGTTACTTGACAGTTTCTCGCTATAACGATTTCCACTACTGCCAAGGTCGTGAAAATGACGCAAAAGCGAATAATGAAAATGACGTTGAAAGGGCGAGGATCGGATCGCGCCCTAAGAACACGAGCCGCTGCTTTGAACTTTGCACTTTTATTGTTACACCGTGATAAATATTATCCAGCGAAGAATTCTCGGGCGAAAGCTTCCTACGTCATCGTGTTACAAAGATACGTGCGTGTTACCGAGGCCTTGATCGTGCCAGTTGTAAACAGGCCTTAATAAAAATCCGATCGAGTATATTGCAGCAAGACAAGCTATACCCGGTCGAAGACTTTCCAACTTACTCGAGTTCCGTGATTTAAGGAAATTCTCGAAAAGATTTCTCTGTTCGCGTCGCATGCAATTATGCATTGTTAATAACGATATCATCAATTAAACTTTGATATTCTTAGCCACGCACGAACCAAACAGACTGATATACTCTATCGAGTTTCGATTCAGATTAAAGAACGAGTTTCCTTCGCTCATACACGCGTGAAATCTTCGATTTCTCTATTGTGTTCGAATCAAGTAACTGCAATTTCTCTTCTTCCTGCAGATAGTTTTAATAAAGGTGTCTGGTTAAATTAATTAGCCATCCGGGTAGTTGTAATTTATAGGTGAAATCAAGATCGCGAGAACCTACTTTGCAGGGAAAATAAACGAGAAATATCCTTCTGCATTCGGGTCGACGTTATTCTCGAGTGCGAGAAGCGTCGAAGGTTGTTTAACGTTGTTTAACGATCCTCCTTCCTAGTTCTCTCGAGACGATCGGAAACACGGAACGAACGCTTGATTAATTCTTGATCATGTTTATCAGTTCGTAAAGCTTCTCGTACAGTTTGTCGCTACGCTTTTCCGTCGCCAGACATCTCTGTTATCTATCAATTATTTCTACACGTGTCTCTTTCAATTTCTTACAAACTGTTTGCCAGAAGTTGTTCCCGCCTACTGGAAAAATGTATAATTTCTTCTACCAAAGTTTCACTTCTTTTTCACCAATTTTGCTTCTCCGCTTGGAAACATGTGATATATCACGATCACACCTTTACTTATGCACGTGCCTCTCTCTTGCGAATAGTCGGCAAACGTATCAAACGCGATGATCGTTGGCGATGACCGATGAAACAGGCCAAATATCGCTGGAAACTACGCGAGCCTCGCATGGAACTCCGTTCTCAGCCTTTGATCGCCAAATCTCCTGTATTTCGATATCTCTAACATCTTGATATTTCCTGATATCGTATTACCTGGCTCTTTCTGCCCTGTAATAACAAGCTCGTCGATAAACGATGCGTCGGTGAATAATTAGCAGATGCATCGATCGAATTTTCATGTTTCCAAAACGGCCATGACAAATGGGATAACGTAGACTGACGATCGAATTGGAACGCTTTCGATGAGCAGACAATGGAAATAACACAAAGCCTCTCCTTTTGTAAACCGATAAGCCGAATCGAGCTTTAGTTCTGCGAGCAGCAACTTCCGTACAGATGAAAACTTCATCGATCGTTCGTTCGTGTGTGCAAACAAAGTAATAAATCCAATATCCAGCATTTTTCCAAGCTACTCTTCGCCTTTAGTTTATTCAAATGCAATCTTTTATTGGTCGTAATCTTCTCAACTAGAATTTTGCTACAATTTTTGTACTATTTCGATTGCATAATTATCGTAAATTTAGTAATTTAGTAAATCGATCTTTTCTTTTTTTTTCATTTTAATTTACTTCGACTAAATGCGCGTATAACGTTTTGAAAAAGCTACGTGTGTTTAAAAATGGGATGACACGGTTATTCGAAAGATCGTTTCAATCTCACGAAACTGTCTGGAACATGGTCAAATTACTTGCGTATTCATACTTGATTGCCACATTGCCCCATTTCAATTTGAAATCTTGTCAAAAATCCAAGACGTTTAGCGAGATAATCAGGACAGAGAGTGTAACATGGAAAGAGTAAAAGAGAGTTTTAGCAAACGTAAACGCGAAGCAAAGATTATTAAACATGTGCGTTTATAACACCTTGGCGACTAATGGACATTGCTATGCTTATACGAAACTCGCAGAACCAATCTTTACGGTTATTCGATAATCATCGATTCGTTTGCAACGTGACGAGTAAACGTAATCCAACGATTGACACAATGAGAGCATATGGTGTCTTCGGTGAAATTTCCGGAAACGTCCTTGAGTAGACTATATCGTGCAAAATCAATTCGAACCAGTGACAGCACCCGCGTGATGTAAATGCAACGTGCATAACGCGGTTGTGTGCACGACCGGAATAGTATCTGGGAATGGCGTTATCAGAGCTTGAGCATGATTACGTCAGATACCGAGCAGATTCGTACACGTCGTGGAACGCTTGACATTCCGACGTTCTAACTGCTAACGTTAAATAAGCAAAGAAATACTTAAATATTACTATGGTATTATATTCTACAGAAATTATTAACTTTATTACTAGGCCGAGGTTTACTAAATTTCAATAAATCTCATCTAAAATCGAAGCACTTTAAATTTTCCATAATTATAGGTACGTAATTCGTGTTCGATAAAGAAGAAACTGATTCGAAAGTAATACGGTCGTTGTTGTTCGTATTGCTGGAAACAATTTCCATTTGGCAATCGATGATGTATCTTTTATAATTCGCTATCTTCCTCTATGAAGCTTTCTATTCGAATTTTTTAAAACTCGCGATCTATGTTAAAAATTGCGTAATCTTATCGATCAGAGTCTGCAACCTATTAATAATTATTGCCCGTCATAAAGGGAAAGTGAATATTGGACAAACAGTTACTGTATCTCGTTAAACAGAAGCCACTGAGAGAGCTGGGCCGATTGTGCCTCAGTACGGGTGAGCAGAGCAACGACGTCGTCGCGGAAGTTTGCACAGAGCCTCGTGGCGGACTTCCACTGCTGCAGGTATGGCCGAGCGACTCACCGAGGGGCGAGGCCGACGGACAGGCACAGGCATTCGTGTTCCCGGATGTCCAGGAAAACGTCAACGACAGTGGCATCGACTCCATACAGGTAACGTAATCGAAACGGCTGAAGCAAGGCTTACCCAATGATTTTCAGATTCTTCAATTTCTATTTTAGTATCGTTGGCAGATGAAATGCATACAGTTGCGTGTCAAAGTTTTTGACAGAGATAGATTTTCCATGCTATATTCCAAAAGTAATATTGCAAAGAGTTTTAACTAGAACGAACAGAAAATCATGCTACTGCGAGTGAAAATTTAGAAAATATGAATTCGGCAACAGATTCGTTTACTCGTGAATTGTAAAATTCGATGACGTTAGCTGTAGAATTGCAACGTGTGATAATAATAAACGACGAAATTGTAGAATTCAATGAGCCAGAATATAAATCGTAAAATTCTTACGAATCACACCGTGGAATCATAGAGTTCGAAGATACCAACGAGTTACACGACGTACCAAAATTACGTAGAATTCAGTAACGACGCTCGTTAAAGTATACGATTTCATAAAAATAGAGATCAAATTATCCGACCAATTGTACATCAGCGAACACCGAGTCCGAAAAAATCGATATACCAATAATTAACCATCGATAGGCTTCGGCGCCTGAGTTTCGCGACATTCTAAAAAAATTTCGTAGAAATAGCCAAACTGTAACGACTTTGTTCGTACGATTATCGGAAAAGGCGTCGCCGTCTCCGTGCGGCGTAGCCAGCACTAGTCCGGCCACCACGCCTCAACAATCCCGACGCGCCAGTCTACTCCATCCGGACCACGCACGACTGCAATTGCACCATTTGCATCACAATCACCATAATTCCGGGATTAAGAGTCCACCGACGCCAGACAGAACGTCCATCGACGAAGAACCTCCGCTTCCGCCCAGTCCATCGAGCTCGACTACTAGCAGCCTGCGTTCGATGCCCAGTTCTGCGAATGTACAGATGCATTCGCAAGATAGGAGACGTAGTAGCAGGTAATGGCCTTTCGATAAGCTAAGGGCTTCTTTCGTTGATTTTTCTACGAAAATTACATTTAGTCGAACATTCTAAAAAAAAGATAGTTAAAACAAAGAAAAGCAACTCTAGGTCCCACTGATAATCCTCGAGGAGACGAAACCTTTTAAACACAGCCGGTTCTCGTAATAACGAGCAAAAGACGGAAAATTCGAACCTTCGTGTCCCTTGAACAAATTCAAAGACAGAAAACGATGACTTAAATCTCGCCTAATTTTACGCGAGCTACTACAATACGAAGTTTCTCTGTAATACGAAGAAATTTTCATTCGTCCGATACGTACCACAGGAACGAACTATAACGAAGCTTTTATATAAAGAAGAAATTCTCATCGTTGCATAACCGAGCTCGAGAACTTCGTCGTAATACCATCTCATTCCCTTCGTCGAACGATCTGCATCCCAAGATAAGTTGATATCAACGATCGTTCGCGTTCCAGACGCGTCACGGTCTCGCTTATAAAAAGCAGAAAAACCGCTGAACGTGTCTGTTCCCGATCCGTGAAATTGCCGGGAGGACGGGGCTAGAAATAATCCCCCGGGCTGATAACGGTCTGACGTCGATCTTGACTCGTGTCAAGGCGCGACCCTGGTACCATGCAAATACGAACACGTGTGCGGTTACCGCTCTCCTTTTCATTTATGCACCCAGAGATATTAATCGTGGCCGTGGTATCCGAGTGATTTGGCCGACGGCTTGCTTTCACAAGCCGGAGCCGGAAATCGTCGGGATTTCGTCGTGCCCTTTTACCTCGAACTCAGAACTTTCAAGGGTGAAACGTTCGCCGAATCACACTGCGAATCGATCCGAACGGACTGACGTTGCCTTTTTCGTTCCAGTATTTTTCAGATATGACGTGTTCAGGCTACATTCTAAAATAAACTGAGAACGTCTTAGCCCTCGAAAGTACCAAACACGGTTATTTCTATTGACATTCGCAGGCCACAACGTATATTTGTTTGTAACGGCGATATCGAACGATTAGTCGTTATTTAAATACGTCACAATGCCCATCGTAGTTGATGGAAACATAGATTCTGTAACAAACGATGAACTAAATAATGGTAAAAATTTCAGATTATAAATATATTTGAACGAACAAATTACGTACGATAATTTTATATAAAAAGAAACATTTTTTCTCGGTATATTTCCCACTCTGTACGTTCCCGTTAACGTCACCGCTGATGAATTCTCTTTCCTCAGCCTTATTTCGTGTCTTCGGCTACGAAGCAACCGTAATACCAATTCATTTGAAACAATCTCCCACCAACTATCTTTCATCGCGTAATCAAAAATTTCAATTGCAATCAACAGGTACAGCATGTTCGACGCTCTGGACCTGGAGTACGCCCTCTTGAGAGCAGCGGCCCGTGGTTCCGTGGGTCCTTATTCTCTGTCGGAATCCCTGCACAAGCTAACCTTTACCCAGAGCTTAGCGTTTCCTGCGCTGGCCCGGGGTCTAGCTTCGAAACAGAGCGTGCCAACCAGGAGACCGCAGCAGCACACGGAAAGCGGGTTGAACGCGTTCGCGAAGGTGGTCACCGCATTGGTCTTGGTTCTCGTGAGCGTGTTGGTGTTTGGTGTGGTGTACAAGTTCGTGAGAACGTGAGGATGGCTGCTGGTGCCCGATCGACCGGCTGGCTCCGCGCAGGAGTTCGATCGACCGGGCACCAGTGACGCCTTCGACCAGTGACTCGTTCGGCCGATTTATCAAATCTTTGTCCAATCAGCTAAAAGCTTATCGATTTCCGAATACGTCGGGGAGTATCGCGAGTGTATCGTGAAATAACGATCGAGCATTCAACGAGTAGAATTTGAACTTACGACCAAAGCTCGAACTAAAGTTCAAGAACTTTTTAAAGTTCAAGGAAGATAAATCTTCGCGTGTCGTTTGTTACGGGGCCTACCTTGAAGAACTATCTCTAGTCGAATAGTCGAGATCATTGTTGCCAACGTTGGTTGGCAATATCGTGGAATACAAACACGAAAGTAACGCGATAGTTGAAAATAGAACGAAACGAGGAAGCTCGACAGAAAACAATAAACCGGAAATATAGATTGCTTGGATGTTGAACGGGCGAGTCAGATGGTTAGAGAATTTCCCAGAGAATAAAGAAAGGCGAACAGAATCGCGATACGACGCTGAGAATTTTACGACACCGCTAACAAGCATTTTTACCAGTGTGCGACGCGATCGTTCGCTGCGGCATTTTCATGCGGGCAAAGTGCGTGTGCGAATTACGACTGTGAAAATCGGTCGATGTAACATTTCCATTTTCTAAATAAAAATCTCCCTTTTTGAATAACGAACGGGTACGTTCGTATATAAGTAAGCAATTAGCTTGGCAAATTTTATAACAGCGAACTTTCTACCAAGTTATCGAAATTTATCGAACGCTTTGAGTTTATGGCAGAACTTTATTTATTCCAACGGAATTTTAGTTAGTTAGCGCTGGATCAAATAAACTAACGCTGTCTTTTATCCGAATACGAACTTTAATTATTTGAAGGAGAAATTGTGGGAGAAATTGAGACGAGACGTTGTAGGATTAAAGAAGCTCTATCACAGTCGTCTATGTAGCGTAGCAGTCGAAAGAATATATCTTTAAATATTAAAAATTAATCTACAGTTTCCCTAATCTCTATTTGAATAAGTAAAATTATAGGAGATTCTACTATTTGTGAAATATTTGTTCAAATGAATAAAGTTTTGCTGTGAACTTTGAAATCTTGTTCGCGTGCGAAAATATGTCACAATGTATGAAGCAAGCGCGCGTTAATTGGATACAAATCCGTGACTCTTCAAGTGCTTTACACGATTCTATCCCGATGACAATCGCTCCGACATTTAGACCGTAGTTTTAAGGGAACTCGCGGCCGAATTCCTCGCGAAGGATTTCAAACTCGCGGAAGCGCTCAATGTAATGGACGCGCCAGCATGTGGCGAACGCGACCGCGAAATTATCGAGATGCTTCTCCCGTCTCGTACGCTAAATGTCACATTAAATACAGCCAGTTCGAGCGTTTCATCGTTATTGAACAGCGACTCGATGTGAAATTATAAAACGTCAGAAAGTTGTCCTCTTGCGTCCCGTCGAGGCGTTCACTTTCGTAATTAAAATACTCATTACACAAATTTGTATACGTCATTCGGTGTTGTATTGATTTTATGCTTATGATTTAAAATTCCGTTTGATTTATCACAGAATTAAAATTCTCCTATTTTGTACGCAATTTAAATTTTCTTTTCGACCGAACAGGGTACGTCGATATTGGCGATGTTTCGATGGAAAGATTTATTCAACCTTCGTGTTCAACGCTTGAATTTTACTCTTTCAGGATGGCATTTTTTTCGAATTGAAATTTCTACTTATTTTTAGAATTTAAACGTAGACGAATAAAAAGAAACGTAGAACATAAAGGTTTCGACATTTCTGTTTCGAGTATATTACGTAAAAATTAGAAAGACTTTTCCACTTTATGTTCTCGCCGTTTTAACTGGCATATTTGTTTTATGAGGTTTCAAATTGTTGTCCATCGTTAACAACACACTGTAGGAAAATACTGAAAGTAGTATGCAATACTGTCTTTTCGTTTAAAGGTTACTACAATTCTGACACGAGCCGTATAATTCGATAGAAACGTATTTCGTTCACGCCTCAAGATAAAATGCAGAGAGAAACCTTCCTTCCAGGCTTACAGATCGTCGACACTTTACAAGATAATCGTGAAACATGTGTACACGTATATTCTATATAAAATACATATTGTAAATATATTAACCGAGGAACGCGTTTGATTCCTTGACGTTGTATCGTATATTAAGCAACGAAGTTTCTAAGGTAATCGTCACGTTGCAGGAAAAAACGATGCTGTCGTTTTCTTTTTTTTTTAATGTAAAACACGAAAAATGTATACACCTATGCGTACCGTGCTACGAAGTAAAAAAGAGGAGAGATGAGAAAATTTCTACCTTGATTGAAAGTTCTAAGACTTGAAAGATAAAGTCTTAATAAAATTAGAATCTGTCGAAGAAAAAAGAATCTGGTCAATTTTCAGAGGAAATATTTTTTCATGAAACAAATGGAAAAAAAAATGAAATCGTTTCGGATAGAATAAAATAAAAAAGGAAAAGCTTACTTATGGCAGGATGATCACGGTTCTTGTCGTCGTAGAATGTAAACGTAAAATCAATATAACCGCCTGTAATCGTTTCAGTTCTGATTCTGGAAAAGATTGCTTTTCCGAGAGGAAGCTGTTTTCGTCGATCAATCGCTTCGTATTGTACAAAACTTTCGAATTTATTCAAAGTAACATTCTAAATAAAGTCTTTTCCAATAATTCATCCAATCATTTTTATTCCTTAATTAATCGTCCTATTCGATTCGTTAACGCTCTGGCTGCCACGTTGGTCATCCGTTGGTGTACCCCATACGAACAGGGAGCCCTATCAAATTTAGCTTATATACAATTTTAGAGACACTGTGTAGGATATTTAAATGATTGTATCTCCTATTCTAATACAGGTATGTCGGCAATTCGATACGCGCTGTTCTCCACATTTGCTGCCAAATACAGCGCTCATCAGTCGGTTTGTCCTACGTCAACTCGGAGCCGTATTAAATGCTGCGTATTTTCAGATTTGCAGATTCTCTCTTAAATATTCAATTCAATGTATCTCCGCTGCAAATGGTGATATGTTGACTATCCAATACCAGTAATACTCCCCATTGGCTGTCAAATACAGTGCTCATACGCTGGCTTGTTCTACGTCAACTCGGTGAACTGTCAAATACTAGTAGTATTTGCAGTATCACAGATTCTGTTTTAAACATTCATTGAACGTATCTCCGAAGCAATTGGTGTTGTGTCGGCAATTCGATGCGAGATTTATTTACGATCCTCATTTGCTGCCATATAAGACAAACGGTTTGCGCTTTATCAATTCGGGGCTCTGTGAAGTCTAGCCTATTTGCAGTTTTAGAGATTCTGTCTCAAAAATTCAATTCATAGTATCTCTAATTAAGTATCTCTAATGCAGATATGTCGGCAATTTGATATGCGTTATACTCCACATTTGTAGTCAAATACAGTGCTTGACCGGAGCGCTTGAACTTCTTACAATCGTAAAAATTGAATGAAAATTCACAGTTAGAGCATTTTGAATATAACCGATAAATAGAAGATACTTTGAAATAAGAAGTACCCCGTTGGGCAATTAAACATTTTTATTGGAACATCGATAAGAAAAAAAAATGAGAACAGATCTTGCATCTAACGGTGCGCTCTGTTTGCATCCATATTTTTGAGGGGCAATCTACGAATATTATTATAAACACACCTTAGAAAATAATCGTAAATGCTGCTTTATAATCGTATAATTGAAGTTACAAGTGTGAACATACCTTACTGTTATATATAGAATGAGCAAATGCCTTCTACACGTTTCAACGATATATTCTGCACGTTTTGCTTACGACGAAACGACGAATGCGAATGGTTTGTTGAAATAAACGAAGCCTCGTTGTAATACGTCGCTATCGACTGTCACCAAGGCGCCAATAAGATAAACGGTCGATCGGGGAAGAACGTTGTTTTACATCGTCAATTTATTATTATTTTGTCGTTATACGCTTCGAATAATAAATATACTCCCGTGGCGTCCGGAGCGAAACGGCGTGCTTTCGGCGTGACTAGTCAAAGTGTTAAGGTTGAACGTTACGTTAACATAACGTTCGATTTATCGAATGAATCGTTAAAAAATCTGAGAAAGACGTAAAAACTATGAAACGTATCTACGTCTTAAAGATATTTAAACAAATGAGTTTCAATTAGCAACAAAAGGAGAGAGGCGATGGAAAAATCACAGAGGCAATCGATTTACATCGGCGAAGAAGCCGTTTATTATTTTACAGTCGCGTGATTTCATTCGACTCTCACGAGTCCCCGGCGTATTCCAGTCTGAAGAAGTATACTTTGAAAGTTTACAACAAGTGTTCCCTCTTCGAAATCTCACATCTAAGGTGCTAAGATATCTACAGTGATATAATTCTTCTTACACGACTATACACGCATTCGGCCGGGTCGTTCGTCAATTTCTTTCCTACGTTTCTTTATTTTATTCTTCGTTATCGACGACAATTATCGATGAAACGATCGTTTCGTTATTACCGTTTAACATTATCGACCCGTCTATTTTCCTTTTCTTCTCTCTTTATATATGTACACGAAATAATCTTTATTGCTACTTTACAAGATCTCTGTCTGGTCGGACACGCGAATATTTTCGCACGTGTGTGACTCTCTTCCGTTTCCTACACCCTCTACGCCACCATTTTATGTATGTAGTAGTATACGTGTGTATGCCGAGATGTATCAGCACAGTGTGGACTGTGTCAAGCGCAATATATCAATTGGAAGTACGCGAACAGTGGAAAAAGTTTGAAATTCGGTGTCGCGTAATCAATTTGTCTTCTTTTCTTCCCCTTTCTTCCTCTTTTCTGCGATCCTCTAACTCCACCGAAAGGAAAGAATGATTCTTTTTTTTTTCTTTTTATTACGTAGGAAGATTCTAAAGATATATATTCGATTTTTAGACTACGTTCGAATGAAACATTTTCTTTTCTTCTTTTTCTTTTTTTTTTTTTTTTTCTCATAAAAAGTAACCTGAGGGAACGAACAAGTTTAAAAGGTGATTCGAAAATACGAGCGACAAAGTTTTAAAAAAGATCGGAATTTCCTTCGGGAGAGTTTGCTTCGATTTGCTACTTTCTTCTCTTCTATCGCTATTCTCTTCTATCTGTCCAGTCTGACCACTGTTATCGCGCTTAGGCCGTGCGTTCTCGTTTTTCTAATTACACCAAAATTTCTCACTCTCTCTCTCTCTCTCTCTCTCTCTCACATTCTCACTCTCCCTCTCTCTCACTCTACCTCTCTCTCTATCTCTCACTCTTCGTTCCCCTTTCTGTTCGTTTCTGTTTAATCCTTTCGTACTATTTTTTAATCTTGCTAAGAGTATCGTTAGAAAAAGACGGTTATAAAAAAGCAATGAAAATATCCCGGATTGAAAATTTCGATTCGGTTAAACGTTTATTAAAAATCACGGTGTAAGTATTTACGAATTGTCTCTCGTTCTCTACGCTTACTATACCGCAACGTTTCTCTTTTGCAACTATTTCAAGCTTGAACGATCGTCAGGTGTCCAAATAATTGCCGACGAAAGGATTAAATCCTAATCTTCTGCTTCCTGCCATCGTTAATCGTGTGCGTTGTACGTACTCGAGTCATCTTGGTCTATTAAATCGGCGACTGAAACTGTAGAAAAATAAATTATTATATCGGTGATCGTGTTCGAGTATATAGTCTACGTTCCCGTGGAATTATCCTACGGACGACACGATACCAAATGTTTCACGAAGTCCGTAACAATCACGACTAAACGAATCTTGAGCACAAAATAAGACGAACTCGAAAAACTATCGTGTCGGAAAGAGAAAGAAAGAAATATCGTGAAACGATCCTGTTTTAATTAAGAAAGGCAAAAATTGTTTCAGATTGCCTTATTTTGATCTCAGAAGTCGTTTAATAGAGAGTAATGCCGGGGACTTGATGAAATGCCTTGCACGTTCAGAAGCGAATCGGGTCTAAGCTCCTATAAGAAATTTCACCGTCTTCCACGTACAAATCGACGAACCTGCTCGCAGAAAAGTACAGTAGAATCGAAACTATCGAGAAACTGTTTCCGTTCTAACGGACCTTGCTAGATAGATATTCGTGGTTCAAACATGACGAGAACATTCTGCTCGTGATCGTATTAGACGGTTAGCCTGCTCTTTTCTTTCGTTTAAATCGTGTTTAAATCGTAACCGGTTATTTTAAATACATTCAAACTCGATGATGCTTAATTTAACGACAGCTTTTAAAACATTCGAGTTGCACAGCATTTCATTTCCTCTTCGTATTCCTTGAGATTATCTTATTTTTTCGTATTTATTCGTTGAAACTCTCCGAGTATATATTTATATTAAACACGCGTGCAATCTTCCCTGCTCGTGTCACATTTTCGATGTTTCTTTTACCTTTTTCCACTTTTTTAAAGTTCTTCTTTATAGCCCTGTTTTTTTCAACAATTCTATGAGAACAAAGCTCCAATAACAGACAAAGTATTTTTTTTTTTCTTTTTTTTTAGAACTTCTCTACAAGATTTTTCGCGGTATATAACAATTCCTTTACTTTCAATTTTCAATTATATAGAATATACGGCCCCCTTTCCTCGACTATCGATAGTATCTACATATCGGCTTGCGATTTTCCTATACAACAACTGTACCCGCGATTCGACTTATTAACTGTGTTTAATTAGAACGCGTAATCTGGCCGATAATGTCCGGCAATATTTAATTATTGTAACAATTACACCGTAGACATATGAAATTCCATTTTAATCGATTAATTTTTATCCATGGTCGAATCGTTACAACGCGCTACAACGTGCGAAGACAAAGCGCTAGGCGTCCGATCACCGTGAAGAGTCACCTTCGAAGTCTACGATCTTCTTCGCGAGTATTATCGAACGCGAAACAGAGCTGACAGAAAATTTTGTATTCTCATGGTATCGCGACGATTCGGATCGAAATCGTAAGAAAGCACAGAGTCGACGGTGTTGACGACCGAAGGAACGTATATCTAGAAGAAACGGCGAGCCACGTTAGGAAAAAGACCTACCACTATGTAGTTGACCACGTCCACGCTCGTAATACTTTCGATTATTCTTTTTTTAATTAATCGCGTCATGGAACGTGCTCGTCGCGGAATCTAGAAAAATAGAGTTGACTTGATTGCGAGAACCGTATCAGCGTATCTATCACAAGGATTACGAGCTAGACACTTTCTTAAGTTACATATCGATTCTCTATGGCGACGAGGATTGATCGATGTTCGATCGAATGGTATTTTCTTTCTTTCACCTTCGACTAATACTTATCCTAGATATGCGCGAATCGACTGGATTCTCTGCCAACTTTCTCGTTTCATTATCATTTGGAAACTTTTATATTTTGTATGTTGTTTTGACGCGTGAAAGTTTAGACTTTTATTTTTTCGTTTCCATCGAACCGATTAGTCGAAACCAGCCAACTATCCGAACGAAGTTCCCTATTTTTCTTCTCAGTTCTACGTAAAATAAGAGTCCTTTGAAGGCCTACCGCTAACTAAGACAATCCACGACGTCCGCAATGAGAAAACGTACAGTACGACGTTGAAACGACACTTTCTTTAATATCGATCGGTTTCGCTCTAAACGTACTTTGTTTCTTCGATTTGTACCCTGTTCTTCATCTTCAATGAACGATGCAATCGTTACCAGCGGTAGACTAAGGTTGTGACAGCGGTAAGAATTTTTCTCTAGTGGCTGACTTTCTTTCAAGGCTGGCCAGGCCTGGGCGTCTCTTCGATAAATAAAATCTCTCAAACAACCATCTTAATTACTTACAAAATAACCAAACACAGTTTGTTGTATAAATATCTTTCGCGTGGAGCTTCTGCCCGAGGAATCAAGATGGAAAATTGTGGTCGAAAAAGCAATCTAATCAGCCCAGTCCTCGATTTTCTTTCAAACTCTTCCGATCTCGTAGATCGTTCGTCTTTCGTCCGAGACCTCTCTGTCGTGTCTTTGCAATTTTTCCTGTTTCATATCCGAACTCGAAGATTTCGAGTAATCGACGTCTCGTCCTCTTTCATCGTTTCGATCTCGTTCGTCTCTTCGAAGGTTATCGAGAAGGAGGAACCTTGCTCGACGAAAGGTCTCTTCGCGAACGAAGAAGGGTTTTGCGTTGAAGTTTTTAGAGCCTTCGAGTATTAGCCTACTGATAGATGATCGGATGGGTGGGTTCGACTGGCAGGTCACTGTCCAAATTCAAGGACACGCCGTCCTTGGATACCAGATAGTGAGTGAGCAGCTGACCTTTGCCCTTGACGAACACCAGGCCGCGTTGTTCGAAGCCGAAGCCAAATGGCTCCAGAATCCTCCGGGTCTCGTCTGTGACCTACGATTTTAATGTTTCTTCGAATATAAATTATTTATTTAGAGCGTTTCTTCTAAAACTACTAATAACTTCCATGCCTAACGGAATAAGCATTTTCGAGTTATAGGATTTTCCAAATATTTTACCTGGATGCAGCCTACTTTCCCAGTACTCTCCATTCTAGACGCCACGTTCACGGTATTTCCCCAGATATCGTAATGAGGTTTCCTGGCGCCAATAACCCCGGCAGTCACTGGGCCGTGATTGATACCCATTTTGAGAACAAAGTGATTGAAGCTTTGCTCGTTGATGCTCGACAATGCTTTCTTCAACTCCAGGGCGAATTCGACGAGGGTGGACAAGTGACCCCACCGAGGAGCATCCTCTGAATCCTCCGAGTCTGTGATTCCTGATGCCGCCATGTATGTCGACCCTATCGTCTTGATCTTGATGATGTCCTTGAATTTAGCTTGATCGAGGATCTAACGAAAGAAGAGACGGAAATAGAATGTCGATAGAGAACTGATATATCGATATATCGTCATATTTAATCCCTTGAAAGTTCTGATCTAAAATCCCTACGAAATGTAGGAAAATATCTCTGAGGAAAGGTGCTTCTCGCTGTTCAATTACATTGTTATTTTTACAAATGTAACAAAATTATGTCACGCTTTTGTCCTTTTTATCGAAAAAAAACTTCTGTTCTCCTATTTACGATAACGTATTAGCAAAGATAAAATTCAATCGCGTAACATTGCAAAGATAGAATTTTAAATTGAGGGATCGAAGAAACTCGCCAACGATACTTACCGCATCGAAATCGGATATGACTTCGTTCAAGAACCTAAGACACTCGAGGCCCTGGTTATTGATGCTCTCTTCGCTGTAGAAATCGGCAAAGTTCGGCATACTGGCGAACAGAACGCCCACTTCGGCGTAGCTTTGACTGTAGAGATCATCGTGGTGTCTCGCACTCGATAGAAAATAAGCAGCCACGTGGGGCGGAAGGATGTTGTAGATGAGGGCGCCGTTTCTGCGCGTCATGTCCGCCGCCCTTTCTCTCTGCGCCACCACTTCCCTTCCTCGTAGGTACAACATCCTCCTCGACTTTTCCGCCTGCAAATCGATCGAATCCTCATCGTGCGAGTCGTCGAAACCGAGCAACTTTACCCTTAACGTAACCTTTCGTTTATTTTTCAACAGGGTTTGGTTAAAAGGTTAATAGTTTTTTTAAAAACATTCATCGACGAATAATTTCGCGACATATTTCTCTATTCCTTTTTCTTTTTTCGTTTACTCTGCGAGAAGCAAGGGGGAGATTTCTGGCTCGGTTTCATTTACGTTAAATGCAAACCGCGATTTTCCCCTCGTGAAAGACCGTCGACAGACGGGAACGAAGGATGCGCCCTCGACCGTCGGGACAAGTGCAGCCCTCGACTTTGATGAATCCGTTCGAGAGCTTCGTACGAAGGCTCGATTATTTATCGTCGCTCGAGGAGAAATTGAATTTTCGCTATCTCTACGTGGAACGTTTTAATTTACCAAAACTATTTCGATAGAGTAAAGATTCGCTGATAGAACTGGCAGGATGAGAAGACGTTCTTGCAAAGAACAGAGGAAGTATCGTGTATTTCGATTTTTCGAATATATTGAATTATTTGGACAGATTGAAGTTTTTTTTTTTTTAAATCTAAAGATAATACTTGATAATAATTGAATAATATGGTAATATACCTATCCACCACTTTTTTCTTTTTTTTTTTTTCTTTTCGGTAATATCTCGCCATTTGCAGAAATGAATTCTCTCAAGTAAGTCTTGCAAAGAAACGTTTTCTTTTTCTTTTAAGAGACAGCTTGTCCAACCTTGGTATTTCATTCGACGGAAATTTATGATAAATAATTCTTTCCCAATTCTATAAACAAGGACGTTACGATGTTTCCAAATTATCTGATATCCAATTTAAATAACAATTATTGCATATATTACTTACATATCTGGACACGATGACCAGAGAAGTAGCTACGATGAGAAGAGTGGCGGATAGGCAATATTTCGATGGAAGGGGGGTCGGTTCGAGGGAAGAAGCGTAATCCTCCCAGTCCAGCCTCGCATTGAGTAGACAGATGTTGATGAAACACTGGACGCCCGAGATGCCGTACATTAAGTACGCCTTGCCTAGATAGCATATGTAGGTCGGCATCGAGGTCGCCACAAGCGTAAGCACACCGATGTACGAGTAGTAAGAAGGATATGGACACCTCGACGACAGGGTTATGGTGGCGTTCAGGGGCGGAATGGTTTCCTCGATGACCACGCAGTTGAACTGTAAAGCGAGATAGAGGAGTTGACAAGTCAGAAAAATAGTGTAAAAATGGATCTACTTTTTTCCTCTTGCTTTCCTTTTAATAGTAGTTCAATGGCTACGTATTTATTCGTTAAGACGTTTGTTAAGTATGAAAATTGTTTTGAATTATTCGTTAATTGGTTAATTATATATTAACACGTTAATGTAATATTACGCTTTCCCATTGCCATGGTACAAGCAAGTAGAACAATTATAAATCGCTGTAGGAAATTACAAGTTCTTTTACTTTTCAATTAAAATGATACAATCCTCTTAATTAATTTATTGGATAGATGTAGGTAGTTGTAAGGACGACGTTTTATTTATGCTTAAGTTTGTGTTTTGCGTGAGATCTGTAAGTGCAAGTCACAGTAAGTGCAAAGCCGCAAGGTAAACGGAATTAAAGGAAAAAAGATGTTAATTTGTTTGTTCGAATTATTAATAATAATAGATATTAGTGGGTCAGTTGGTTAAATTGCCAGAAGAAATGTACATACCATATCGAGAATCAGAAAAATACCAAGGGAAAATGTCATCATAAGGGCCAGAGCTCTTCTCAGCCACATAGCCTTGATGGCACTGCCCAGACACGTGGCACCAGCCAAAACTACCGCGAATAGCACCACTATCCCAATACCGCCCCATGTAAAAGGTCCCCAGGGTTGAAACCTCCAAACTGGGGCGGCACAGATCATCACCAATGGCCCGCCGAGCAGTGACAAAGGGGAAAATGCTTCTTCGGCGTGGTGAAACGCAGACTCAACCTTCGAGTCCTTGAACCGCAAGGTCAACCAGTACGCGTGACCTTTCAAATGTGCTCCGCCAGCTATAATTAATATTATTTACTTGTAAATAGGAAGATTTCTGGAAAGAAATTCATAGTAAATCATACAATACACGTTTGTTTTGTATTGATCGTTTGATTCGTATTGTATTGATTACAAAGCGAATCTTCTGTTGATTTTATTATCGATGAAAAATTAACGCTACGTATACATCGATAACAACTTCTTTTACTTTAATAGATCTCCGAGGAAAGAATTTTCTAACAATTTTTAGGCCTCTTTTCAGGATGCTCCTTAATTTCCATTTTTAAACAAATTACACTTACCAAGACGTTTTACCTTGGACAATGACAATTTAATAATATTAATAATACTAATCAACAGTCAAATACTTCAACTTTCTCACTTTTGCTATCCAGTTCCTTCCTCAGCCTCTGTCTAAATTCCTCCGAGTCCTCCTTATTGTTATTTCTTTCGTTTCCTGCGTCAATCGTCTTCCTGGCGTCCTCCGTGAGCGAGGCGATGCTCTTGGTGGCAGCTGGCTTGAAGGGTTTCAACGCTCGGACTATGAAGTATGTGACGATGCCCGCCTTCTGTAGTGCCTCTTCTCTGTCCTCGCCGTGCGCTGGCTCGACCTCGAACTCGCCATTCAGGAAGCTCAGCGTCGCGTTCGAGATGTGCACCCTCCTTCAAGCCATTATAATATCGTTCGTGTGGATCGTTCGTCGCTTACGAAGTTTTATCTGGCGAATCTGACTACAGGATATTCGCGGAAAAGAGAAGAAAGGAAGGAAAATTTCGGCACGTTTGCGATTGGCAAAACGGTCCTGATTATCCAACGACGTGGGCGTGGCCATAAAATAGGACTGAAAGGAGAATTCACGTACCTATTCTGTATTCATGATAATGTCGAAGGGCGTTCGAGCGTCTTTCATAAGCGATTCTCTGACTGCAACTTGCCGTTACGTTATTGTTCTCGAGCGAATTGTAGTTCGTGCGAATAATAATAAGGTTACGGTACTGCCGGTTAAAATAGTTGATGACGTGGCGTAGACGATTACATGCAGTATCATGTACTTAATACTCTAAACTTGTATTTAACGTGAATTCTGGGTTATATTTTATCACAAAGTGGCATTAAAGATCAGAAAATTAAGACAAATATATTCGTGTTTTTTTCCCCTATGATCTTCGAATGGATGAAGTGAAATCGAAACGAAGAGATCGCTGTCGCGTTACGTGTTACGCGGGAAAGAGAACGGAAGAATCGCGTGACAGGGAGGAGCGAGACCGGTGAGATTTCTAATATATATTAGCCTGATGGGACAAGAGAAACAATTACAATGGTTGGGTAGATCGTGCTTTTAAAGCACGACTATCTAGGGGCAGTTTTTTACCACGCGACTCGGGCATCTCACCCTTTAATACAGCTAAAATTAAAGTACGACAGGGCATCAAAAATTGCTTGCCAGGCGTTTCACCAGGTAATTAATATCAAAGATATACGGAGTGCGCTCATTACGTGTCCAGCGACGTCAAGGACGAGTTTTATACGTCGTCGCATCGATATCGTTCAGCCCCCGAATCAGGCAGCTTTCTCGCGCCTCTCTTCTACTTTATCCCTTTTGAATTTCGGGGATTGACAAGGTCAAGAAATTAGAACGTCAATACCGATAGAATAATCGTTTCTTCTTCTTTTTTCTTTTTTCTTTTTTTTTTTCTTTTTGAAGCAATTTTCCACAAACGAGTATATAAAAGTCTATTATTGACATAATTCTATATTGAAAAATATATTTAAATATCCCTCTATTTTGCAAACAAAAAACAGGCGCAATATAAATAAATCACCTAGATTATTTTTCTCCTTTCTTCGTAAAACTTAAACACCTTTGATAAATATTTTTTCCCTGTAAAATTAGTTAGTTTTTTATTTCTTATTTATTTATATATATTTAGTTATTTATTTATAAAGATGTATTGCTTCGAGTATTTGCTTCTTTTCCAAAGAAGAAAGAAACCTATAGACGATTCGTTCGAATTTTCCTCGTGAAATTCAGCTACACTCTGTTCAACTCCAATAAAATAATACTGGAAGGTTTACAGGAAGAAGAGGAGAGATTCTCACCCCGCCATTCCACTGCTCTCCATCTTGTTCGCGAGTTCGACATCCTTGCTGTAGACATCGAATTGCCATTGTCTCTGTCCGAGGACACCGGCCAACACAGCACCAGTGTGTATGCCCACCCTCATGTCGACAGGGCTATTGGTCTTTTGTTGCACGTACTTGATGGCGTCCACCATAGATAAGCCCATATAGACACAGAGAACAGCGTGGTCTGGTCTTTCCACGGGTGCTCCACTTATACAGTAGTAACAGTCGCCGAGGATCTTTATTCGCAGCTGCTCGTATCTAAAGGTTTTCGAAATACCATCGTGCGTGAGAATAACGATAAAACTTAAGCATTATATATTACGATATAATGGAATTCACGGTATGATAGTTGAATGTATAAAGCCATAGTATAACTTAAAATATAGTAGTTGAATTTCTAGCGTAAAGGCAAAGTTTATAAGATATAAGAAGAGAATACAAAGTACAAAAGTAGAATTTTCTAAGTAAATAACGGTGAAAGTTGAACTGGCTATCGATACGAAAATAGGCTTTTAATTGCCAAGCTTTCATCTTTTAAAGGTGAAGTTAATTGGGGAATACGGCGTAGAATTTCTAATTAAAATAAAACATGAGTAGATAAAAATTGAAATTCTTCGAGTAAAAAACGCTCGAGAATCGTCGAAAGTTTGATGCACAATGGATTACACGTAATTCACTCTGTATATTGATTAAGCTACCAGGAATTCGTGATTGAAGCGTTCGGCGACAGAAATACAGTCAAGTGGCGGGAATTTCGATTTAGGATGGTGAGGGAGGAGGATTTAATTTTTCACTGGATCTCGAGCCGCTATTTGGCAAATGAGAGGAAAGTACGTGTCAAGGAGCGTCTTGAGTGAAGGATGTTCCGCTAGAATTATACGTTGACCTGTATCACTACCGATGCTGCAAGGGCTGAATCATCTATCTTCTATGAACCCAGATTTAACCGATTTTAACCAGAGATAATCGACTTTTATATTTTCCATATTTACATTTCCGGAGATTAGATCAGAGATGGATATCATCGAACCTACGATTTCGATAATTCTCGCTAACGTTACGTTTTCGTCCCTTTTTCGACGACTTTGATCCTCGTCCTCTTTCTCACAGACAATTTCTGTAAATTAATCGAAAAGAATATAAGAACACGGTGTAGAGTGGCTGAGGAAAGTATTTGAATATTTATAGAAATCGTCCGTGAACGTACTGTGTACGTTTTACAAGACGCTTTGGAGTTTCATTAGCATCGTAATGAAAGACAATTGCGCGCAATGCAAACGTATTTTGCAAAAATCACAACAACGATCTTGATTGAACAATCGATCTTATTCTATATGTTTTAATATTTAATGGGAACGAATATTTATGATCAGCGCTATAGACATGCGTCCGTACAAAATTCTCATTTATAGTAAATGCTCAAATAATTTCATGAATCGTTGTATTTCCGATAATTCTCTCGCGACGTTTAAACGTGGACGGTTCGGTAGCGGTGAAATATCACGCGATAGAAATTCGTTAATGATACATCGCTTTGTCCTCAGATGTATCGATTGTTGGAGACGCCCAGGTGAAGGACTCGCGAGTCTATCTTTCTTCGAGAACGATCGAGAAAACGAAGAAGAGACTGGCCAGAATTTTCCGATAAAGTCAATTTCGCGGCTGGCAATTTCAGGATTTTCATTATTCTCCGTATATGAAAGAAAGAGAGAGGAGAGAAAAGTGGAATGGAGCTCGTGAAAGCGTTTCGCGTACGTTCTAACCGGGTCACAGCCGAGTGGACTGTAAACGAACGAATTCTTTCGCGGTGTCGATAGCTTCGCTGTCGATTAATTTGATTGTTCGTCGCACCGTTTATCGACAACTGGTCCATTCGAGGCATGTACCGTTGACAAAAGCAACTTGCGTTTCCTTTGAACTTTACATTCGCGAAAATTCCGGTAATCAGGTACAGATTTACTTCTTTGATTTCTTTGAATGCATTGTTCGGCCAGTTGCTTCATAATCTCGCTTAAAATTTCTTTTCTTTGTATGCATTGTAGTAAAACTGGTAGGAAAGAAGTTCGTTACTGACAATTGCAGCAACAACATTCGTGTACCAACTTCTTAGGTCTGCTCAAAAAATTTGTCCAAATCGAACTAATAATAATCGATCCTATCGATTCTAATTCTAACAAAAACCCGTGCATCGCTCCTTAGGCTCTGTCAAACGATTTTCCCAAAAATGACTCGCTTACCTTTCGCTGAGTTGATCGAATCTAGCAAATAGCTCGTTAAGAATCTTCACTAGTTCGCTAGCGCTGTACGTGGAAGATATCGCAGTAAATCCAACAATGTCAGCATAGAGAATCGAGACGTTCTCATGCCTGGACATGTAAATCTTCTTGAACTGCGTATCCAGCGAGGCGCCTAGGTCCTGTCGCATCATTACAGCCACGTGTTCCGGAAGCACGCTAAGCAGCAGCCTTTCCTGCTCGGCGCTTTGTTCCTCGATCACCAGTTGTACTTCCAGGCTCTGTCTGGTTTCTAAAAAGGCTCTACGTTGTTGGAACTCGGTCAGAGAATAACTGGAAGCACCCAGAAGCATGGCGCCTATGGATAGCGTCACTGTCAGCACCTGGAAGAAACATTTTGGGAGAATAGAACATGTAATTTTTAAAAATCGCTTTAGACGCGTTGATGGTTACAAAGAATACGACGATTGCGGTTCGATTTGTTCATAAAATTGTATTTGAAACACATCGTATCGAAAATATGTTGAAAAAATGTTCAGATGCTCGAGAAGGATAGTGTAGATCAAATTATAATAAACGAACAACGAACGTTGTTTTCAACGTTAATGGCAATTTTATAAATTTAATAACGACCTTTCTTCTTTTCGTACTAAATTTGCGTATCGATTAATAATAATTTCTGAGAGATCTGTCGATTAAATTAAATTGTACGCTATTTAATCGCATAGGTTGTACCTTAATCTGCGATTTGATTCGAAACATCATCGTTCGAGACAGATATTGTACGAAGCAATTTTACGAATTTGCATTTGACATGCTATTTGACGTGTTTCAGTGCCGAAAATCACTGAAATCTGCATGCCGAGTGTATCATATTAATAAGTTAATTTCATTGAACACGTGGTAAATTATCCAATATGTTTAAATCTGCGCTGCTACCATTTTCCTGTCACTTTTATATTCTATGTAGTATAGCTAATCGACAGCAACATGGTAGAGAAAATATTTATTATAAAAATTATTAATACGTGCATAAAACGAATATATATATATACATACTGACGTATAAAATACAAGATAATTAATTTTAAACGTCTTTTTACCCACAGCTGTATCTGATTTTTAGAAGAAGAATACACGTGTACCACTTTTTCACTGAGCTCCTCGATTAATTCCATCCAACAAATTAATCCACCTTAATCCGCCCAGGAAAAAAAACATACAGAACGCTCACAAAGCTCTCAATTCCATTCCTCTCGACCTTTTTGTATTCACCGATAAATTATTCTCTCTTGTTAGCGATGCCTTTCATCGATCCCAGGTTAACCGCGATTCCCAATTGCAACGCATCGGAACAATTAATGCGAGAGATATTTCTACCCACCCCATTTCGTTCCGCGTTCCTAAATACCGAACGAAAAACGTCGCTGAATACAGCAAACCAACGGATCGATAATCCATTTTTGTTCACCTCACCATCGGCTCGGAGAAAGCTTTCAAATCCGTTCACGTGTTCCAGTTGACTGGCCGAAATCGCTGTATCGTTTCTCATACCTCGGTGCTGTTTCTAATTTTCCGCATTCTACACGGAAAACTGCAGAACGGACGAATTCTTATTCACCCGATACCGCCTTTGTCTGTTTGTGTGTCTCTGATGACAATTGGAAAATTGGTAATTGAACGTTGCACAGCGGAGAAATTAGCACAGGCAACACTTTCGTCTGTTATCACTTTTATAGACCAATAACGTTACAGAATATTATTTAGTAATATTTGCGTTGTAAACATTTTTTCGTTGATTTCGTGATCGTTCCCTCCAAACTATTGCTGCAACTATTTTCTGTAATTTCTTCGATAGTTTCTATGATCCATCGAATCTGTGCGATTGTTCTATGGTAATTTCTGAGTAAAGCTCGTCGGCTTGTACCTGTCGCCAATTAGTTAAAAAATAAGTTTTAGAATATCGTTGATTTCTCACGTAATAATTTACGTCCCATGGATAAATCCATCATTCCTTAGCTTGAATCCTTCAACAAATCCTTTAACAACGATATTTAACGCAACCCATTTTGTGCCTGCTTCTTACTCGATGAAAGGGTTGACAGATCCTTAATTAACCCTGATAAAGGGTTCGTTGAACAACGATCAACGATCATTGCAATCGTTGGTGGAATAGATGGAGCCGGTGATTTCCGTGATCGAGCCAACGGCTTTCAAAGAAACGTTCCTGCCATTGAAAACCGATCGTATGTCGTGCATGGAAAGGCAGCATGTCGCGTCATTGCACATCTCTCTGTCTCCAGTTTTCTCTCTCTCTCTCTTTCTTCTCTTCTCTTTCTCTCTCTATTTTAAACAACCATTGACTGAACTCTACTCGACTGTTACTAACGATAGAACCACGTGCACGACTGGAACTTTCGCTTTCGTGGTCGTTCTTGTTTAGGAAAATTTGTAACAGACTTCCTATCCACTGTTTCGTCACGGTTCACTACAAATTTGTAGCCCGCCATCCCCGTGATTCCGAACGATAATACATGGAAAACTGGTAGAAGTCGTCAGGATTGATATTTTCCTTTCTTGAAAATTAATTTTGTAATATTCGGATTGTAATTTTAATGTTTGCCTCGACCGTACGTGTTATTGGCTGGTCATCAAACTGATGCCACTACGTGTTGTCGTTATTGTTCATTCGATATCGTTGATAAATATATATGACAAGGGACGACTGTTGCCACCGTGTTGCATAAAGATTCCACTGATTTCGAAAATTACGTTAATTACATCGCAAAATTCTCGCAAAATTTCAAAACGTTACGCATAGAAACTTGATTACTTTTTGCGCGAGACACTGCAGACTTTCACAGAGGCCTCAACGCAAGGTGACGTCGACGTTGCGTCTCATTTTAGCGAACGATTTTCCAGCTCGTGACGGTAGAACGTTCGGTAAATTTACCCCAGGGCATAATTTCCGACCTCGAAACTGCGAATTAAAGCAACGTATACGAGCCACGAAGAAAAATGAAGCTAATTCAACAGGGTTGAAATATAGATGCCCGACGAACACAAAAATTCATAAATTCTATCCGTGCAATCCTAATTCACTCTGTGTACAAACTCATTCCTTCCACGCATCGATCATCCTGTCACGCGACAAAGAAAATAATTATTTTCAAACTAGTCGTCAGTATAATCTCGTCGTCGAAACGTTTGTATAACGATTTACGTTTGCATCGGGTGTACGAAACAATTTACCTCATTTTCAAAAGTTTCATTGAAACATCTTAAACTTCGTTTTCATGTACATACATATATATATATATATATATATATATATATATATGTAAACTCCCTAGAGTTCAAGCGTGATAGGGACTCTCCCCGTTTACGGACAGCACGACTTTCTTTGTTTCACGGACAGAGCGGCTTTCTTTTGGTTTTACGGACAACCATTTTTGAGAGACATTCGTTTTTCCCAAACGAACGGACGGAGAGCAACGTCAGAGATAGACAAGATCACAGAAGAAAGAATAATTATTTAAAATATCGAAGATCGACGGAGAAAGATGGGTGGCTCAGGACGTTCAGATAGACGTTGCACAAAACTTGTTATTTATTGTTCACTCTTATAGATTGGTATTAATTGTTCTTTACTCCTGTATTTCGTTCAAGTATTTTTTCACAATAAAGTCGATCTTCAGAATTCAGAATCGATCACCTGAATTACCCCAAGATTTACTACATTACATATATATATATATATGTGTGTAGAATATGAAGAATTTGCGTTGCCAATTCTCGCACGTTCATTAGCAAGCTTCATCGAAGCTCGATTAAACGACGTTTCGATCATCGAGTCCCTGAATTCGAGCGTTCACACCGGCGATGACGGATCGGAAACGCGAAGTTCCTCGTTTAATTACGAACTTCCCTTGTCCGTTCGCCCCTTTCACGAAGGAACGTAGCAGCTTTAATTAGCGGCCTGGCTAAACTGGACGCCGCCTATATTCGTAGAGCAGACTGATTAAAAACTCGGGAACGGCGGCCTTGTTCGTTGAAACGGTAAACGTTGAAACTTGCCTGAGACAATTAAGCAGGGTGTCGTGTTCTTAAGAGCGTTCGCTGCTAGGCGAGTTTCCGTATATCTTAGCCGTGGTATCCTCGTCTTCTTCATTTTCATATTTTTAATATTCCTATATGTACGTAAACGCGGCCCTTTCAACGATTCGATAAAATGCGAATGAAAATGTAACGTTGCCCTTGCGACACCGCTGACACGCATGATCTAAGATTATTACGTTTAAACGTTAAACATCGTATTTCCGTTATAGAGATAAAATAAAATATCGTATTTGGATTAAAGCGCGAGAAGTTGGAATCTTTCGATTAACTTCTCGTTGATAGACTGTCCAGGTTGATGGAGGATGGTAAGAGAGTGGTATCTCCGAGATTACGGTTATTTATTACCAGGAACAAATTGTCCCATAAAAATTGACAGCGAGCGAAAATGGCTTCCTATAAATTGGTCGAGCTAGGAACGCAATCAAGCGGAGTGTTGACTTGTTGCACGACCGGTGTGCTTCGCAAATTTTCATTCTCAATTTGTTCCATTAATTTTTCCTATTTCGATGTGGCGTTTCTTCGAAAGACTTTATTCGAAACCAAAATGATCCAAGCCAAACCGACTCTATGCCGACGACGATCGCTCGATATTACGTTGTAACATGAAATTACATTTTATATCGGCTAACTTTAAACAACCGGGGATCCTGATTAAAAAATAAAACAAGCTATCTAATCCAAAGATCCGTTATTTTAATCGACGTCGTAACGCGGCGAGTTCTATAAATTCTACGGGCCTCGTCTAAAATTAGAATAAAAACCCTGTAAAATCACGAAGCTCTTATAAAATAATTATTTCAACGAAATACGTATCGCGCAAGTTAAAAGCGATTAATAAAAGATAAAAGAGAAAAACACTTCTACGAACGTCCACCCACAGCGACTATCAACAACAGCGACGAACGAGAGAAAAATGCTCTATTTAAAATTCGAACTGCCGCAGACCGCAAACTTACCAATCCCTTCGAACCGTGTAGCTTGGTATTTTCAAAAATAGCAAACCAGTCCCGGGTGTATCGCGAACTCCGGTTCCATTCAACGTTCCATGCAGGGGCGTTCGAATAGAAAATAATCGAGGGCTTAGCCGCTCGAACGTGGAAAAGTTGTCACGCGCGCCGGCCACGGTTATTTTACAATGGATCGTTGGAGGCGCACGACCAGCCTCGCTGGTGTATCGTTGCGTATCGATCGATCGAAACACGTAAGAAGCCAGCGGCGGTAACCACACGGCAAATTAGTTCAAGCGGATTGAACCGCGGCAACAGTTGTTTTCGTGAGGTCACGAGGCACGGTTCGATCATTAAATTACACGAAACCGAGGTGAAAATAAGCGAGCAACTTTTCACAAGGTTGTTCGTTTTCGAGACACTCGATAGAGTAGAGTGAAATCGAAACGAATGAACGATACCGTGAAATATCGCGATTTCGAAGGAAGATGCTGGTTAGAGCCAGCTGTTTGTGGTCTAATTGCCACGATGGGAAACTCGAGAGCGTAAGTCAATTAAAAAGGCTGACAACGGGGATAATAGAGACACTCGTTCAACGGATAATCGATCACTCGAGTGAGGTTCAATCGCTGAGAATATAAAACGTCCTAATCCCAGCGGCTGCTATTGCTTCTTTGTTTAGCTCGGACAGCACGCGGTTCCGCTTAAACTCGTGAATTTATTGCTCTGCACGCTACACGATAAAGTATTATAAATTATCGGACATTTTGCTTTTAATCATGCACATTCGATTAATCTAAATAAGGTATCGAGTACGTATAGGATAGTAGTATACATAGACCCGTAAATTTACACCCCCGATCCGATCATGTCGCCAAAGTCTCGCCCCGAATACCCAACAGTTTCTCTTCTATCGGAGAAACATCAAGGTACGAACGTGAAGCAACACCTACCAAAACATCGATGGGTATCTGTGCAGGTGCTTTGGAGAGTCCAACGACGGAGATGATGTAGACCAATGCGGTGCTAATGGCAAGGAGGACGCAGAGGGGCAGTCTGAGGGGTAAAGTGGCGAACAGCAGGTAGAGCATGAGCAACAGCCAGCCTAGTCCGTCCCTAGGCGTGACCTCGGTGGACTTGAGGAACAGCTGAGTAAGTAGCTGTGCGGTTGACAGATTCCAGGCCACGTGTGGAATCACCGACCAAAGCGCGTCTTTCGCTCTAGGATTGTGTTTGGCCCAGGCCAGCAGGCCCAGATTCAACCCCAAGAAGACGGCGGTTAAGCTTCGAGTCGATAGCTCCTGACCAGGCGTGATCAACGAGTGAGCTGCGTAGAGGAGCGCCGAAAACAGGAAGTACTCGAGGCCACCCCGCCTCTGTTGAAGGGAGGAGGCGCGATATAGCGTCTCTAACTTGGCGCTGCTGAAGCTCGTCCGCAGCAGGTTCGACGGCCTGCCCGAGCTCAGGTAGGAATCCTCGTTCGAGGTCTCTTGACTTCGTAACATGGCGCTGCTATCTCTCTCGCCCTCTCACACTCTCTCTCTCTCTCTCTCTCTCTCTCTCTCTCACTCACTCACTCTCTATCTGCTTCTCTTCGTTTCACATACTTTCGGTTGGGGCACGCGTTACACGCATGGAAATTTGGTCGGGTGACTTGGAACGCGATACCGTCGAAGGAACATCGTTGTCCGATGCGTTAAACGAACTTCGATCAAACGAATTTCAGTCCCGCGTTTCGTTTTTTCGTTCGCGGACAGACCCAACCTTGGAAGTGGGTTTCTCGGTGAACCGCGTTTGAGTCGCCTAAGTACACGCTTTTCCTCGATCAAGTTGAATACTGACAGCGAGGATACCGGACTGCAGGCTATCCGTTGCACCGCAACCCTCGTGGCGATCGTTGCTCGCCACCAGGACACACACGCCTCGTTTTGCACTCTCACGCACTCTCACACACACGGGCGTTTTCGGATGCAGCTGCACCCGCGCGCGGGGTACTGGCCGGGTTACTACTGCCGGTGCTCTTTCTTCTCTCCTCGGAGGGAAGCGGACCGCCACTCTCTCCATCCGTCTCCGCTCCTTGCCGCTTCTACCGCCTCCGTTCACCTCCTCGCCCTCGTTCCCGTCCAGGCTTGCGCCATACGACCCCCGACAGCTCCGACCCTCCACAACGCCGGGTCGATATCAACCACCACAAAAGCCCAGCGCCGTCCACGCCAGGCCCTACCTGCGCCGCTCTCTGCCCTACCTACGCGTTACCTACCGACCTAGCTGCACCCTTCGCTAAAACCACCGCGCTGACAATGTTCGCTCGTTTTCCGTGAATTGCTTCGATGTCGGTCACCCGATGCTCTCGCGCACCGTTCGTTTGTTTTCGCCACACGGATCGAGGGACTTCGATCAGGGGGCTGCCCTGTACACCTGTCGTCCTTCGTCGGTCGATGAACCTAACTGACGGACTGAAAACCATTCTGACGTAAGTCAACAATTTGAGAATTTCGATTTAATTTTGTATCCTTGACTTTTAGAAAGTATCTTCCCTTCCCTGGTTTCCTAATTAAATTACTTTTACGCGTTACTAATTGTGCTTTAACTTAGTACGATATTCGTTTTCACCATTTGAATATGTGGAACATATTTTGCGAAAACTAATAGCTGATTTATTTACGTCGCTGTGACGTTTCTTAGCTGACACCGCGTATACAATTACGTTTGCAATTTCAACGCTCGCAACTTGCTTTCGGCGGATCGAACTTCGACGCGATTTCTTGAAACTTCGCTGCAGTTTCGACGAAGAACGGAACAGCGAACGTTACTTGTCGATCGTGGTATCGTGAAATCGAGCACGAAAGTCAGTATTGCTAGTCGATTTCTGATAGACGCGAGTCATAATTCTCATTTGTCTGTCGCTTACGTGTTATTTGTTTCGAAATTTCTAGAAATATATAATCGCGGTTTGCTTATAATTGCGCTTCGCGCTCGTGACTAATCCAATGATTCACTGCGCGCTTGTATTATATTTAAACTTGTTTTTATTCAAACCTATTACGCAAATCGGTCTCGACTAACCGTCGATTATATATTCAGAATCTTACACCAGTATTCGTGTGATTTAACTCTTTGCCGTAATTACATAGAAAAAATTAAGAAGCGAATAAATTTGATCAGCTTGAATCGTAACTTTAACTTGACATTCGTTTTTCTTTGAGATCGTTTCTTAATAAATCGTCAATCATTTTAACGTACATAGTTTGAACGATGTTCGTATCTTGGTAAAGGAGATTGATAGCTCTTGTTTCGTTTGATTCTGGCCGGAAAATGAAGGTTTCGATTCGATCTATGGATGATACAGTCAACGCCAGTCCCTCCATTTCCCAGGAAATTGAACGATGTCGATTTTTTTCAAGCCATTAATTCGTCTCGCATCCATTTATTATCAATTCGCGATCTTATTCTAGCGTCCGATGGAGATTCGATGAAAGAGAAGAAGGAAGAGTGATTTTTCTAAAACGTTTAATCAATACTACCAGTGGAAAATACTGGTGGCTACTAAATAGTAAAAAATATGGGAAGTCGTGGAACGAACGTAATAATGGAATATCGATTATAAAATATACAATACTTCGGTTGCGTTTAATCTGATAGTTACTCTAAATAAAACGTGTCCTCCGACAGCGAAGAAACGCGCTAAAGCAACGACGATATGAAAAAAAGTAAACGAAATAAAAAAACAGAGTGAAGCTAAATCCTAAATGGATCGACGTGTCTATAAATGACAATAAAACGTATATAGTTACTGTTAATCAAGAATGGAAGATAATATTGAACTGACAACGCAGGAGTGCCCGAGGCACATCCTAATTCAATCCTCGACCAATTGGTCTAACTGCTTCTGTATCTCGTCGGGGACTATGTAGCCGACTTGCTTCATCTCTTTGACGATTTGAGGGACTTTGCTGAGGTTGTCTATCCACTTGTAGTAAGCCAATTCCTCCCTGGTTCCGCCATACTTCTTCGGCAAATGAAACGGCGAGATGTGCTCGTGAAGGCTTTCCATGTTGCTACCGTGAAAGAAGATCTTGTTCTGCATCTTCACGTCCAGAAGTGGCTTAAATACCGAGAACATCACGTCGAATACCCAGGATTGATGCAGGATGTGTATAGCGTGGGTCGTCATTGGGAACGCTGACACTATCAAAGCTACCACCATACTGGCCACCTAGCGAAGATAGAAAGAGAAGATCAATGATTATCGAATTTGTTAAAAATTCAATTTTTATGATTACGTTATGGACATTTGGCTAAATGCATTTCTTATTCTCACGCTTTATACTTTCGAAAGAGAAGTAAGATAGTTGTTAAAAATAAACAAATTCTTTATTATTTCAAATCGTTGTCTTCTTTTTTCATCCTCATTTCACATGAAATTTGTTCACGCTCGATCTCGAACACTCGATAACATTCGAAACTCGATCGTTTATCGCAATTTAATAAAGGTGGAAACGTGCCCGATCGTTGCCCAATGAACTGTTAACTTGATCAAGCTTACATTGGAATTGCATTAATCGAAACAGTAAGATATTTCGAGATTTCGAGGAGGATAAACTGGATTTCCTTTTAACGTCTGCTTTCAGTCACCTTCTCCAGCGCAATCGTTGCAAAAGTACCGCGAGGATAATACAGCTTTTCAGATTTGCTGCAGATTTTCTTAATTCTATGCTCTGTATCGATATTGAGATGTTCGTGAGAAGAGTTAACGCAAAGGAATAAACTGGCGATTGACGTTTTAAAATTCGGGGAGACGCATAATAAGGAGACTAAACCGAGATCTGAGATCTTCTTATTTTTAAGAATATTGAATTTTTGAAGTAGTATCGACCAATCGTTGACATTTACTTCGAATAACGATGATCTCGTATCTGGAAACTCTCAGTGACGATAAATCCTCCAATGCAATGGACAATGATCCGAAGGAACATTTTGTCGTACAACGTTATCTCTGTCCGTCGTCGAACCAACGACTAGACGAAGGATCGGGATCCGACGAAGAAGTTAGTGGCTGTACGGAAGAAGATCTGTGTCGAGAACTTTACGAATCGTCGAAGTTTCAAGGACACCATTAGTGCCGCTACTACACAGCTACCACTTCACTGGATATTCGGCCGGGATGAATAAACGTAACAGGAGGTCGCCGGATAAAATGAGAGACGATTAGTTTCAAGGACGTTATAGATGGTTTAAGTTTCAAGAACGCTGAAAGCAGATCGATACCGGTAGCTAAGATATCTTGCTCTCGGATTTAGATGCTTCTTCCGCAACGGAGTTTCGTTTAATCGAGTGCTCGATTCTCGTTTCTTCTTTGCTTATATCCTTCTCTTTCGTTCTCGTACAGCGTCAATTATCATCTGGCTAATTATCAGCGTTATTCGGAAAATTACGAGAATAAAGAGAATAAGAAGAAATACCTGAGGAGTGATAGTCCACGCATGCGCCATAGTGATGCCCTCCAGATCAAAAATTACATCGCCGCCAAGGATTTGTGCTCTCGGCTCCAAAACCCCCAGTTCAAGAATGATGACCGTAGCTTTGAAGATCTCCTCCACGCCATATTTCCTTGGATCCCAATTTCCCAGTCGATAGATCATTATTCTCCTGCCATCCTGCGTCCTGTAAGCTGGCACTGACATCACGTCGTCTTCGCCGATATGCTTCATCTCCAGTGGACACACATCTTGATGGATCTCCGGATGTTCCTCTTTGAAGGTGCAGTAGTTTACGATCTATCGAAAGATCTCTTGAGAAACAGGAGCGCTTTTTGGTTAGATTAGTACGATGAAGAGCGTAATTGAACCGATAATCACGGGCTTCGTGCAAGTCATTATTTACTGTCGTCGAGTTTTTCACGATACCATCAACGCTATGATTATTCATTCAGTTATGCTCCTCGTTGTACATGTATTATGAGGCTTTCTCGCGATTCAGGTTACTTAGAATTCGTTTTCTACCCTCTAATCGATATCGTAGTAACGTAAATGCTGGGAAATGTTTAAATTTTCTGACCAAGTTTCAATAATATCGTTCCTAAGGAGATCCGATCTTCGATTTGAAGTGCAGTTCCAAACGTAAAGTTCGATTAAATGCGAAAACTGTCCTGCTATCGAATAAGCGGTAATAATACAAGATTTGTGATCTTTAAAACGCCTCAAGCATTTTCTACATTTTTACACCCTTAAATATTCAGCAAATCCATGAACGTCCGTAGTCTAGCAATGACGAACGAAATTCAAATTTTAATTTCTAAATTCTTCAAAAATTCTTCCGGAACATCACCGACCACGCCTTGCAGCATTAAACAGATCCTTTGCAATTTAATCTCGTTGTTCAAACTCGACCGTCGTTGCTCAAATATAGAAACGGAGCAAACAACGAGCACCAACCAATAATTAATGGCGTTTCAAAGGAAGGTCGAGAGAAAACGAAGGCGATAGCGTTCGATTTAATCCGCGAAGAAGACGAGGTACAAATCGTGCAATTATTCAAGCGTTTCGTAGTTTGTCGACAGAAAAAGGTCGACCTCGAAAACACAATCAACTCTGTTAATGATCGCCGCGAAGAGAAGACGTGCGAAATTGCGAATTCGTTTCATCTTGTGATATCGCGCCAACTTCTTTTAAAGAAAAGTAAACACCTTATAATTTGTTACTTTAACTTGATCGAATTTTTCTAATTTATAGAATATGTGCTTTATGGATCATTTTTAACATACATCGCTCTTTCAACGAATCAACGATATGTTGGGATACTTGGGATACATCGCAATTATCTATCTTATCGAATCTCGTAGATTCGATGGTTTCCTCCTCTCTCGAGAATCCTTCGAATCTGAATTACAGCACTTGAAAATCGAATAATTGAGCAAATGGAATGGCCATTGGAAATAAAGTCGCCTGAATCGCCTGAATTCGATTCAACCTAATCGCCTAACAAATCGGCTGACGTTTAGCCTGTTCCGTCTCTTTGTTTGACAATTGCTTTTGTCATCTCTTGAGAAGACAATGGATCGAAGAAGGCGTCGCCGACCACGTTTGTGCAATGATCGACACGCCGATGATCGAGGAATATTCGGCCAGGGAAATAAACGGTAGTATTAATTAATTGTATTATTTAATCGTATCGTGTCGATGGATCAGAAATGAATTGCGCGTGAGTCATGAAAAATGAAAAGTCTCGAAAGAAATAGATTCGACGAAAGACATTTTCGATCGCAGCAGGTCGATCGAGTTAGCTAGTTTTTAGTTAGTTTACCTTGACAGGATTATGCAACTGTTGCAGCTGGACTCGTTTTACGAATCCTACCTCTGTCAGCCCATAAATTATCTTATTCCAGTGTCGATAAATTGGTGTTAAGTATACCACACGTTCGCTATAATTTGAAGGAAACTACGTATCTAATTGCATGGATTTGCACATTCTTACGAAATTAATAAGAAAACGTTCGGAAAATGCAAAAAGGTCGAAAAAAAGATTCAACCAGTCAACCATACCACGTAATCCTCAGAAAATATCGTATCAGTTTCGTTATATTAATGAAACTTACCAGTCTATGCGCCCTGTTAACGTTAAAATTCCTCGTCCTTAGAAACCTAATCAAGAAGTCATCGTCCATCCTGTGCGGCAGGCATTCTCCTCTCTCTGTCGAACACGAAATTCCCAAAATAGTTAAAGAACACGTTTTCACTCAGCTATCTCGAATAATTATTCCTCTGACTAACGTATAAGTTTCTTACAAGCTAAACTATTTTGATCTTCTTTACTTTGTTTCTTACACAGCTCTACTGTAAATGGAATTCTTGACATAATTAATAGACTGAGTTTGCTCTTTCGTGGCAAAGGTAAAAATATACAAAATGCTCGCATTATACAGAAAATATTCAACGTATAGCGACTAAGACAAATATCTAGTTAATCTATCTTCTTATGTATAATATATTATAACGTATAGTCGTAAACATATGAAATTGCATAAATATCCGCATAAAGTATAATACTGTTCCCGAAGTTTAGTACTCGTAAAGCTACCAGGTACGAATATCAATCGGCTCTTAACTCTAATTAATCAATTTTTCAACTAATGACATTTTAACTTTAACTAATACAATTTTACCGATATACGAGACACATAACGTAAATTATGAAAAGTTTCTATCAGAGTTAAAATATCATCGAGCAACATAAATATCCCTTTATCAATAATAATTACCATAAATCATATCCCTTAATTCCTGAAGGGTCCTACACTTAACGTCGTCCGTCTCTCCAAGTTCTCTCCTGGCGTACTCCATCACTTCCGGCGAGGGTTCTCCAAGATCCAAACAAACCTCCTCGTCGTTCGACTGGATCTGATCGTCCTTGAATTCCGGCATACCGTTTAAATCGTTGCAACGCTTTCCAGCATCGATGTCGCCGTTTTTCCGCGAATCCTCTTCGAGAAGAAGCTCGGCTCCTGGTTTCGGCTCGTTCTTCAAGGTTACACCGATCCTGCCATTCGACGCGTCCTCCGTATCCTGTGGCATGATACAGTTTCGCGTAATCCACGTTTCACTACGTTTGAGAAACTGTTAAGCGTAGAACTGGAGGAACAACGTGATTTAACGTCGCGACGTCGAATCGAGAGATAACCTCGACGGCGTGGTCGCAGGCTGTAGCAGCCGCGCGCAACAGTCACCGTCCGCAATTCGCGGCCAGCTTACGACTGGTTTCGTTTCTTTCCACTCGTCCGCTACCTTATTCGACCTCTTTCCGCTAGCTTTTCTTTCAGACAATTAATAAGTCGAGTTTAGAATTTGAAACGTACTTGACGTTGATTGTTAGAAACGCGTTTCGACGTACTTCGATTCACTTCGGTTTCGTTTACGAATTATTTTCAAAGGCTAGCTCGTCCTTCGACAAATTGTTTAAATTTCCGAAATACTTGAAACGCTCTACAATCGCAGACATATTTTGAAGCATTGCTGTTCACTTTGGTTTCGCTTTAGGAAATTATCTTCAAAGATCGAATTGATCGCGCGTATTAATTGTTTTAAGAAGATTCCCACCATTGGTTGGTTTAAGAAATCCAACTTCTAACGTTGCATTACCTCGACAGATCGTTGACGATGACAGCTTACAATCGAGTTCGTTCACATGAAATTACGAAGAAGAATGCATCATTCGTTCGAAGAACAATGAGCAACGCGATACGAGTTTCTGATATTGTCATCAGAGGGTACTACGTGCTTATAAAATTTCCTTTTTTCTTCGTACGTTTCGTTTCGCATTCGACCAACGATAAATCGTTGTGTCGATAATGACACAGAGAGAAGACTCGTTCGTCGTCTATCATCGACACGAACATGTATTAAACACAAAACTGCCACCAGCGTGAATCACCCATCGCGTGATGCGTGTACGAAGAATCCTTCCGGTTCCTGCACGAAACGACGCGTTCCAACTGCAAACACTTTCGATCGGTTGCTGTTCACCTGGCTCGAACACAATCAACCTAACTTTCTCTCTGAAAAATCCGCTCTGCGAGAACAATTACCGATTTACGACCGATCCATGGTTTCTCAGTTTTACAGAATGACTTTGTAGAACTCCTTTTTCAAGATGAACGAATACTCGGCAGGAAATTTTTGTAAGAACACCGCTGCGAATTCTTCAACGGAAAAACATCTGCTGTACAATCACGAGATGCCGAATGAAGTTTTGACCAGTTTTAATTGGATTTTTGTTATCGCTAGGTGGAAAAGAATTTTCTCAGAAGGAAAGAGATTCAAAGATGATGTTATGGGAGTCGCAAATCGAATACGAGAGTCGATCCAGCAGCGATGCCGATCGGTGATGCAACTGACTGCAACTAAGGTGCCCGACCTCGTTGCATCGACTCAAAATACACTGCAATTTCCCTCTTACCTGCGGCCTTACTGAGAACGTTAATGTTAAAAGAAACAATCACGCCACTCCATAGAACAGATTCGAATTCGTACATTATTTCTTCATATTTTTTAACTAACGACATTTCACCCGACGATTTCCCCGTGAAAGCGTTTACTCCGCAAAAATAATTCTTTAAATAAATATTACACTCTATTTATGAACGAGCATAGTCATCAGATATAATCGAGAGTATAATCGAGCAATTATTATTATATAAACTATTTGAATAGCGTTAACATCCTAGAATCATTAATCGAGAAATACAGGTTGTATCATGTATGTAACGTCATAGTTAAGTCGCGGATCGCAAATTCATTT
Organism: Bombus haemorrhoidalis; assembly: GCA_014825975.1. Taxonomy (NCBI): domain Eukaryota; kingdom Metazoa; phylum Arthropoda; class Insecta; order Hymenoptera; family Apidae; genus Bombus; species Bombus haemorrhoidalis. The sequence goes on from CM026171.1 coordinate 1,069,148, forward strand.
TTACGAACATACTAAACAAATAGAATCTGCATAAACGTTTGATATAAACGTATAAACTATTTGAATAGCGTCTATGAGAACGAATGAAGTATCACCGCGTTCACATCCTGGAATCATTGATCGAGAAATACAGGTTGTATCATATATGTAACGTCATAATTAAGTCGCGGATCGCAAATTCATTTTTACGAACATACTAAACAAATAGAATCTGCATAAACGTTTGATATAAACGTATAAACTATTTGAATAGCGTCTATGAGAACGAATGAAGTATCACCGCGTTCACATCCTGGAATCATTGATCGAGAAATACAGGTTGTATCATATATGTAACGTCATAATTAAGTCGCGGGTCGCAAATTCATTTTTACGAACATACTAAACAAATAGAATCTGCATAAACGTTTGATATAAACGTATAAACTATTTGAATAGCGTCTATGAGAACGAATGAAGTATCACCGCGTTCACATCGTGGAATCATTGATCGAGAAATACAGGTTGTATCATATATGTAACGTCATAATTAAGTCGCGGATCGCAAATTCATTTTTACGAACATACTAAACAAATAGAATCTGTATAAACGTTTTCTTAACTCTGCAAGTACCGCGACTCTGTATATTTTCTATATTTTTGCATATTACATATGATCTGTCTATTTTTGCACCTTTCAGCTTCTCATAAACATCCGCGGTGTAATCGTGAGATAAAAATCGGAATATTCGAAACCGATCCTCTAACTAAACGATTATCCCGAGGAATCGGTCGAGGATTTAAAATTTCGATAATAATCGTAGACTTCCTATCTTTTTCTTCACCTCAAATCGATACTACTTTATCATTTTGCACAGTTGCTGCTCCTATTTACCTTTGCAGTCTATGGTTTGCGATATTCATGCTACTACGTCTTATTTCTTCCATTGATTTTTTCAATATTGACCGAAAAGGATAACGTGTATTCTTCCACACGTGCGTCGCCGGTTTCAAATGGATTGGTAATACATCGCGGATACTGTAAAATTACATTCGTAAATGAAAATATTTAAATATTGGAACGATTCGCGCTTTTATAAATGGAATCCAAGAAACGGAGCCTACGTTAAATTTAAAAAATTTCCCTACAACACGTACGATGCATTCGCAAGAGCTTCTTGCGATAATTGTTCGAATACTTTCGTGAAGCGCGTTATTTCGTGTATTTTTGTATCTTAAATCCTTAAATACAATAAATAAAATAAAAAAAAAAAAGTAGACGCATAAATATGCGCGTTCTAGTGACAAGCAAAATTTCAGGGAAAGCGACCAACACACGCATTGTACATATTCAGCGCACGAAAGATTTATTTAAGACACGTATAATCTATTTACAATTATACTCCGAAGGTCGCCAGATTACTTTTACAACCGTGAGTCGCTGTCATTTTTTAACACGCAAATCGAACAAGCGTCTAAAGTTCAAGGTACTCGGGTCTCCTTAAGTAAAAAGAGTGTAGATTTCGAAAGAAACGATTCATGCGAAAAGCCTACCGGCTACATGAATTAGATATTAATCACTGTACAGTATCATTATCGTGAAAAGACAAAAAGTATATTAAGAGGCGAATATTATGCTTACACACGTCGATTCATAAATTATATTGGCTTTCTAAAACTTGTAAAGAGGCCATTCTCGCGTATAGTTGTCTCGTTAGCGATTTTTTATCAGATCGTTATATATTTAACGATACTGTTCAAAGAAGCATCGTAGACAGTCAGTTTGTTCTCGTGGAGAAAGTTTAAAGTTATGAGCCGACTTTAAACACCGACGACTGCATTAGCGCATGAAGTAACCGACGACTAAACAACACCAAGGTCGGTGCAATCTTTCAACAGATCGCTGATATTTGAATAGGATAGGATTTCTTAGACACGGTTGACAGACTTTGCGCTGCGCATCGTGAGATATTACCTGGGAAACTAAAAATAGCTAGATTTATAGGTAAAAGCGTAACAGAAGCGAATCCTTCTACGAACATAGAATGAAATCTAACTGAGAATAAAGCCGAGCTTCCGTTTTCTATGTCTCCTCGTTTATCCGTAGGTAGAAAGGAAGCGTAGGTTGTACAAAAATAAGAGTACGGGACACGATGAAACTCGATGAAGACGGTGGTAGTGGGTGGTGAGTAGTGTTCTATAGTTGGGTTTGTACGGATCAATGAACACTATGGTTCAAAGAACATCTTCGATCACTTGACAAACGCTAGCTGTCGTAAATGCCCGAATAGATGTATAAACTAGTAGAAAACTGGCGACTAAAAGTCCTATCCACTCGTGTCTTTAAAACGTTGCGAGTAATATATCGTCGTTGTATATACGCAATTCGTCGATGTATCGTCTAAACTGCTTGATCTTTAACGTAAGTTAATGCTTTCCATCAGTTTCGAAGAACCTATTTTATTTCACTCGCCATTTACGGATTAAAGAACCTGAGAATAGAAAACTTTTCAACTAACAAAATTTAGTTTACAAACCACGGAAGAGTTAGAACCGCGCCACGAACGTTTACCGACGAACAGATTAGATGCGTGAACTCGCTAGCAACGTGCGACGGTTGCAGCGATCGTTGCGAACCACACACCGATACCCTGCTATCCAAAGGTAATACGTCATCGAGATTACGAAACATGTCATGGTCATTCTGCTGCATCCACGGCTCGGTGCTTTCACTAACGACAACCTCGTACCCGACTTTTGTCGTGGGTGTATTACGATATACATGTTAAAGAAAGGAGAAAGTAAAAGTACGAATTTTACCGAACGAACGTTCTATCCAGTGATATCTGCTCGTTATATCAACGCTCTATAAATAACATTTAACGTAACGCGTAATTTCGCGATGAAAATATAATTGTTCAGGAAATCTACGATCTTTGCTAAAGAATTCCACTTTCCATTCTATTTACGAAATGACATAAGATGATAAACCCTCGTTTTTCAGTTATAGGGCTATTACAAAAATTAGCATAATGACAGATTAACTATGTAATCACGAAATCATATTCACGCTTATTAGCTAGACTGTACGTATTTACGTATATGCGATATCTTTCTCTTGTCTTTAATTTAGCTATATCGTTTCACAACGAATCTTGTCGTTTATGTTTGCTAGTAGTTTTCTAGCGTTTCTAGCCGCTGGTCAAAATTCGTGGAAGTAGTTGTTGCATCAATAAAATTCTATCTTTCGATCATCTCAATTCTATTTTCAGGTATTTTCGTGACTGGGGTGTACGGTGACTTAGTATACATCGCAGAGTTCAAAAGTTCAAATTATATTTGAAAAAAGTTTGTTAGAAATTTATTCCCCAGTTTAGTGGAAAATATATCTTTTTCAACGCGATGATAAACAAAATAGATGATAGAATACAATAACTGAAATAAAGATAGAAAAGCGATATATATGCGACTCGAGTTAGATATGGGAACATAATATGCAGTAATTCATCATTACGTTGGTTGATGCAATTTCACTGAACGTGTCTGCATAAGAACGTCTCATTTCTACTTTCTCTGTTCTCGCAGACGTTACCGCAACAGCGTCTCTTTTTACAATCGTACCAGTTAACTACGACGTAACTATCAATCGTTCAACGAGTCATTAAAGCCTCGCTGTGTTCCAGTTACTGTTCACGTGCCGCTTCTTTTATTCCTCGGACAGTTTTTCAGGGGATTACATTCCTCGAACATTGTTTTTCTTTGTTTGCTCGTGTGTAAAATCCAGGTGAATGTTAACCGATTAGTGCGACGAAAGTGCAATTCGTATACAGTGAATTATTTAAATCTTTGAGAAAACTTGAAAAATTTACCAAACAATTATTAACAATTGTTAGCCCTGCTACGTTGTTTCAACTATCTTCCACTATCGTATTATACTATCGTTAACTTTAATTTTTCGTTTCAATTTTTTCCTCTAGATCGTTTCGCAACGTTTAAAGTCTCTTCGTTCGTCAAAACGAATATAATATAAAAGATTCGATGACTGCAATGGGATTAACGTCTAACTTTGTAAACGACAATGATCAATAGCTTCAAAAAAAAAAAAAAAAAAAAAAAAAAAAAAAAAAAAAAAAAAAAAAAAAAAAAAAAAAAAAGAAGGAAACAAACAAAAATCCAACAAGCAAGATATCAATCCAAGATATCAAAAAATACCATTAATGCTCGTTCGACGAGAAACCTTCGGAAGACCTGCAAGTTGCAGAAAGTAAAAAAACTGCCGTAGCAACCAACGAGGATCGATGGGACGTAGAAAGAATACGTACAGAGGACAAGAGTAAACAGCGAGGTTTGGAAGCAAGTGCGAGGATTCGAAGGCTTTCAAAGTACTTACTCTGGCAAGCTGTAACTTCACTGCTTCAGCAGGGCTGCTTTGTCAAGGACGTGACTTGATCCGTGCGCTAGCGCGAACCTGCGTACACTGCGACTACTGTAGAACCTACTAGGCCGGTTTCAAGCTTCTTCCGTGTTTGTAAATCTGCGAGCGAGAAAGTTGTACGTCGATTGTGGCACAATCACCGATCCAGCAATGCACGAACGTTCCTCTGGCTGACAATGCTTCCTGCAGGACCTAGTACTGTGTCATTCGGTGCCATTACCCTCCTACTTGTTTCATCCTTTTGCCATTAGAGTTCGATTTATCCAACGTATAATACGTTTCTTGTCTCGCGAACCGTGGATACTACGCTATATCACCAAGAAATGTAAATAAATCGGACGTGTATGCAAACAAACGTATCTACGACGTAAAGTTTTTCGTACCTTTCCGTAAATTCGTATTACCAAAAGCAAAATTAAGAAAGGCAAATTCCTAGGAACATTGCAAATTCTCTTGAAAAATTTCAGTGACACCAAGAAAAATATATATTCATTTATAATTCATTTACAAATTTTTCCTTTTGATAGTATTAGGTTTCTTTCGTTTTATAAGGAAATAATAGACGCACGATGTTTCTTGTTTTATATTAGTTTATCGAATTATGCACAAACATAATAATAGAAATATAACGAAACGGATCATACCTAATTCGAAAAAATAATATAAAACAGAAATTGTTGTTCATCCATTATCTAGCCTTATGAAACGAAAGAAACTTTTCCGACAACCTAATACGTTACACTAGCTTCTTCTACTAGTTTCTTGTTCGCTTCTTCGTCTGAAACTATTCCAGCAACTAAATAAACGAACTACAATGTTCACGAAATATCGTCATAAAGTGCAACGCTGTATCAAAGATACGATCTAAGCTAGAAAAACTATAAATATGTTATATAATAGGATACTTATAATGTTTCCGCGTGTTTCGATATTACACGTATCTTCGATAAAATATCCAAGATAGGCTGCGAGACACGTCCGTTTATAAACCTATTCTCCAGAAAAAGAAGGTATACATGATACTATAATAATGGGCGACACCAAAAAACATATAATAAAATATTTCCAATATTCCACGTGTTTTTTTATCAATTTAATTAGTATTCGCGTAAGATGTTTCTGAAGAGTTATACTTTAATTGGGTCATAAGAATCCCGTTTCTGAGTAAAAGGAGATACGCGATACTGCAGTAACAGAGATCGAGCGATCTTCTGGAATAATGAGATCTAGTAATTCCACCTGCATTGTCGACGTACAAATTTCGAATGATCTCAGTTTCTTTGTTCCTGTCCCTGTAATAATTGGACCACGAGTGTTTATCCATCTACGAGATATTTAAATGTAGAAAAATCTACAGAATCTACACAAAGTGAAGAAAGATGTTTAAAATAAAATAATTAAAATATCTAGAGAGCAAAACAAATTTTTACGTAGGAACCGCTTCTTTAGTTTAAATGAAATATAGTTTGATAGTTTTCAAAATTTATTTTTCATCCATTAAATATAAACTCGCGTAAATATCTGCGGTCTATTCTTCTCGCGTAAAGATAGCAAAATCATAACAAAATTGAATATTAATTTCACTTCTGAGAAGCGGTTATGAGATTGTATGTATAATTTTCAATCTCGTCTATAATTTGTATATCATTAAGAAAAATACGTAAATGTTTTAATCGTGTAACGCTGTCGATAAAAGCAAAGAAATAGCAAAAACTTAATACACTGTAATGATTTTAATTTTCTACTGACGTTATTATTGCAGCTTATTACACTGAAACGAACGAAGCTTTCCTATTAAGCTAATCGAAGTTTCAATAAACATGTCCAACATGACCATCCTGCCCATCTATCGACCATCCATTTCCATTCGCTTTTTGTTTAACGATTTCTCAGAACCAAGTAATCCCGTGGTCGAGCTGTTGATTTAGTTTCAAGGGTTGCTCGACGCTTAATGGCTGGATAAGCTGCTCGCTGGAGCAAAGATTCCAGAATCGTTCGTCTAACGAAATCTCGCTCGAAGAAGGTTTCCAAGAAATTCGAAACCGAAGAAGACTAACCGTAAGAAAAATTGTAGGATTAATGGAATAGGTATAGGTATTAATGGAATAAAATTACAGACTTCCTAGGGCAATAAGTAATAACATTTGATAGATGTGCAAGAAAGATTTATCGATGAATACATAATAACGCGTAGCACGTGTCGAAGCACGTATTCTTTTAATTAATTGTAAAAATCGCAAGCAAACTTGTAAAACAACTTTCATTTCGAACAGCTAACGTATACTATTCGCGATTTCTATTAGCATACTATTCTCTTTAAGCGTATTAATTTCTCTTGCCAACGTAACGTCTCTGGGTTATAGAACCAGTAGGGCAAAAATCTTTAATATCAAATTCCTTAGTAATAACATAATATCTCATATACGTTTATATCATCTAACGATGGAGAAAGTTGGAAATCGCGATTGGACGACCGTATCAATTGCAATTTTGGATAAGAACAGCGTAAGATTTCTGAAAATGTTTGTAAAGGATTCTTTAGAATGGCAATGCGATTATATTACAAAAACACGTAAAAATAACTTAAAACGTTGTTACGTTACATTCTTACAGAACTTGACAAAATTGCAGATTCAAAAATTAAAGATTTCTATTTTAAGAATTCGTAATCATAGGAAATTCATATCGAAAGTTACGTAAGGAATCTTACAAACCCGATGCTGCGAAATATTCCAAAAGTATTCGAAAGTGAAATTAATACCAGAAAATTTCTCCTGACATTTCCAATTCCTAAAAAGACTAAAAGACTAAAATCTGTGGAACGTATGAGCACATTTATTCGCGAGACATCCATCGTGAAGCAACGCCGCTTTAATTACAGCTGAACGATCGTGCGCTCACGCGATCGCTCGCACGATCAGCGAATAACAGAATTGATCGACTCTGCTATAGATTTCTCTACAGATAGCCGTTATTTCTGGATTAGGAATCATTCGACTCGTAGCTTAGAAAGGGAAATCGTGAAATTCATTGGCAGCCGGAAACACGCCCGAAGCACATCGGCTTGGCACTGGCCACACTAATAATACAACAGGTTAATGACAGGGGAATCGTACGTGAACGTGTAGGAAGTAAGAGTTTCCCCCTCTTCGCGAATAACAGACGACCGACGAATCGTTTCTCTGTTCGACAACGATTATCAACGTTATTACAATTATGGAGATACTGTTTCTCTTATCGAATCTTCTCGAGTTTTAAACAACTTTCGATTGATCTTCAACAGAGCGTGTCCTGTCAGTTTATGATATATTAATTTTTGTTATTAACAAACTCCATTTGTTCGTTTTCATTTAATTGATCTTTTATTATTATTGTATATTATCTATTGCTTTTTATTACTATTTTAATGTCGTATTATATTTATTATACAATGACTATGTGTTAAAATTTCAGGAAAAAACGTTTGGATTCATCGATCGCGATAAATTTTAACAAAATGTCTACTGTAACGTATTCGTAAAAGATTTATTAACGAAAGCAAGATATTTCTGTTCGATATCTGTGGACTAAGACTTTTGCCTTTTACTGAACATATGAACACATGTACAAACGGAACATTTTATGAAATCAAGCACGTAAAAGAATGATAATTACGTACGTGATTATTGAACTTTCATGAAAAAAGAAGAGGGGACGGAATGCATAGGAGAAATCGTTTGACTGGCTATTAGAAAGAAAAAACTCATCGTTTAAACACTATATATTATACTTTCTATGTAAGCTTTTATTCTAAAAGGCAAATACAACGTTTATTTAAAGAAACCTAAGACTCGGAGTAAACCGAAGATTTGCCGACGATTTATTTGAGGAAACGTAACTGCAAAAATGTTATAACTCTTACTGTCTTGCCATCTTCTACATTTGCTTAATTGGCGCCCTTCGTGAAGCAAGACGCCATAAGGAGGACGACAAATTTTGGAAAAGGCTTCCAATCGTTATTCACGAAGATAGAACCAAATTGTCGCGTTCCGAGTCTCCCGCCGAAAGGAGGAGACCTCTATCGACTCCGGACAAAATTCCTGCTAAGCTGTCAGCCGCAAACCACTCGGGGCTCGGTTAGAATTTTACGGTAAAACTCTTTGCGAGCTCGTGATGGCGAATTTCGCGCGGGTAGAGATCTAACTTACTGTAAATTTTGCAAAATTAAACACCTGATTGTTCTATTTAACGCAAAATACTAAATTTGTGGAAGAATGTCTACCAATGATCTGCAATTTGACGACATACCATTAACTGGTCAATAACGTTATTATTTACAAAAGTATTAGACAAGATGGTCCTGGGACGACTTTGCTGTACATGGGATATTACGCGATTACATGAAGTAGCACGAACAAATACACAAATAATTAATATACTACTATCGTACTTGCTGAGAACAATAATAAACAAAAAGGAAGAAATTGTAAGTACAAGGTAGCATAGTTTCATATTAAAACACGTCCAAATCGTAAAAACGAATGTAAAAACTTGAAAAATTCGTGCAAGAAAGAAAAATAAATATGTAAATACAAAGATATAAGATAGACTGAATTTATTTGAATTCATAGAATAAAAACAATATACGTATTTTGTCGATCCATAAAGGAGTAAGCACGTAACAAAAAACCAATCGGCTTCCTGTTCGAAACTAGTTTGTATTAGTGGATTCAATTATTTAGTCTTCGCGGGGCAGGTGTATATTCCTTCAATGTACACGTTTCCATTAGCCGTACTCAAAGTGCAAAACTACCAAACTGTGGAGGGAAACACGACGCTCGTTCCTTTTCACGACGACACGGTCATTGCATACAAATGTTGCAGCGTGCTACGTGTTTCTTTGAAGCTCCTTCTCTGTGGCTGACCCAACATTGTAACAATGTAAACGATAGATGGTCAACCTTCTGTCTTTCTCGGCTTAATGTAATGCCACGGCGACCTCAAATTCTCATTTCTAATATCTAATTCCTTTAGTTTTATATCAAAATGTACCGTTAAACGCAATAAAAATCAGGAATTATAATTTACGCGCGAAAAAATAAAAAATAATTCGTAAACCGGTATTATAAACTATAGCCGTTTGTGCATTTACGGGGATTCGAGAAAACAAGAATATACGAAAGATATGTAATGTAAATTTTTCTGCTTCCATTATGTTCTAGAAATCATGAATTATGCACGAAATCGCTATGGTTCTTAGTATTTCTTCGACGATTATAATTTTTCTTAGAAGAAGTATTACTTAAGTTAAACAATCTTTCGCGTTAGTTCCGCTGATTTATATTTGTTACACACTGGCGGCAGAAATCGGACTTCGCGCCTAGTTCAAGGAAACGCTCGCGTGTAATTTGTAACTGACGCACAGAGCGTCCTCGGATTATCCTCCTTTAAACACATCTTTGTTCCTTTTCGATCGTTTACATCACGAGTTACATACAACTTATGAATTCGATAGTTCCTTAATATGCATCGATATTTATCACGAAGGATTAACGGTTATCAACGGTTCGTCTCACCAAGAATATATCCTTTCGCCGAATAGCTTTTTTTTATCGATACTTGATAAATCTCGTGGAACCATCAAGTTCGGTATTCTCCACTATTCGATCTTCCTACGATTTAATCGTTTCTTTAATTAATTGCTCCGTTCGTAACGCAACAAAATAATTATCGCATTGTTACTTTCGCTATTGGCGATACCGACAGAATACGAAGGTTCGATAGCGACCGACTAGTTACATTGGCAATCTACCATTTCCATTAGCATATTTTAATGCCTATACAAGGTGTCCAAACACCGATGCATCCTAATGTATCTCTATTTCACGATCCCTCTATCTCTGGTTCACTCTGAACATCACCGATGCTCACATTCACGATATTCACCCCTCGTATCGTATAACAAATCCTTCCAGCATGAAACCACCGGCGTGTCGGACGATCGATCATGCATCCTGACCCACCCCAACGCCACAGCGACTCGGCTCATCACGATCCGTCTCCAAGTTCAGCGTCAATTTATTTATAAGCACCCATAACCCGATCCCAGCCGTACCATCCGATAAACAAACATCCCTTTCCTCCTACCAGAACTTTCGCCGGGGAGAGGAAGCGGCTGATAAACAGGCTGTTTCGCCCCATTAATCCCGTGACCGACAGAAATCATCCGTCCCGTTTCGTTCGTTCGATCGATCGATCGTTCCACTTCGAGCATCGAAAGGCACGCGCGTGTCTCGGCCACGCTGTCGTCGACGAGCATCGACGATAGATACGGAGAGAGGGAAGTCGATCGTAACGAGGAAGGAAGGTCAGAGCTCGAGTCACCGAGTTCCCCAACGCGTTTATATAGAGGAGAGAACCTCGTTTATACATCACCTACTAATGCGTGATATATCGTATTTGCCTGACACGTCGTCTCTGCTCGTCGAATCGTACGACCGCCGGTCGATCCTTCAGTCAAGTCAATGATGGAATCACGGCTAAACGGTGAGTGAGTTATCCGTTCCGTTTCCGGTCAACGGGGGTCGAGTACATGGGGTCGATCGATGATCGAAGGACGATTCGTGGAACGTGTGCGGATGCTGGGAACGTTTTCGTCTAGTTTCGTCAACTTGTAGATTTGCCAGATTTTTCCAACTTGGAATTTTACTTGTGGCTTTGAAGCGATAGGGAAAGAATGGAATACCAAATATTGTAATTTCAACGGTGAATCTTCGATGAGCGAAGATATACATGTCGATGAACGTTGATAACAAACGATAACGAAGCGTTCGAATAATTAGTGGAAGTAATTAATTCGATTGAATAATTAATATCTATTTTAACAGCAATACTATTTATTGGTATATCTTGGCAATAACTTCTTAAACATTTATAGTTTGCAATATCGATATAGCTAATAGCGTCTCTTCCATCACATTTATCATCGTATTAATTTAAATTCATGAAAATTTATTTTCTCTTATTTCGGATCCTGCTTTCGTATATTCGATTTAGAAGTGTCTTTTTCTGAATATTTTATTTTAAAGAAAATATTTTTTTGTCATATATATTCATCGAATTCTTTCTAGTTGCTCTTATCCTTTATCCGCTGTCGTATACCGTTTGAATACTTTTATTATCGTATTTCGTTCGAATTTATAGAATTGTCTATTTTTTTTCTTACTTTTTATCTCTGTTATCCAATAATCAGCCATGACATTTTCACGACAGCCTGTAACAGCCTTGAAATTCGGAGTGTCATCTCCATATCTAGAGACTTATACAAGTTCAAAAACTGGTTCCTAATCACGTCACTAGCAACAACCATGATTTTAATTAAGAAAACAAAACGGGGCAAGAAGGCGACACGTTTCAACTTTTCACAATCCAACACCATTTCGAAACGTTTTATCCAACCGTAGAGTTGCCGCAATCGGACTGGCTGCATTTTAGCGCCAAGGCGTCAAACGACGATAACAAACCGACCCGCGAAAGATTCAAAACTATAAACCGATCGCGTATCGCGAACGATCACAGTTCTGCGCTCCACCGAATGGAAAACGTGGCGCATATTAATCGAGAGTTCGAGAACCTTTCGATTTAACGCGTGACAAACAATCGCAACTAGTTTGGCATTCTTACGACGTTCGCGTTTAAGCGTCTGAAAAGTTTATAATTACCTGTTGGCGCGCGAATATTTAAATCGTTCGAATATTCGCGAGAAAAAGATGATTTCAAAATGATCGATAAGATGAAAAAAGCTAATCTATTGCGTGTAAAGTATAAACATCATGTTCGAAGGAACGTGTATATGAAAATCACATGGGAAAAATATGACAAGTCTGTTTTTATCGTTCTTCTGGTTTTTGTCACGCGATAGATGAAGGATAATGGTATGCAATCGCTCGTATTCGAAACCCCTTAAAATGGAGCCACTTGAACTTTCTTTGAGAAGTTGGAAGGATTAGTTGAAAGGATGACGCGTAAAGAAGATTTCGGAAAAGCTTTCAATCTATCGAAATCGCGAGGAAAATAATAAAGATGGCCGCGTTTTCTAAACTTTGCAGATAAGTTTTGCAGATTTATACCAGTTATATACATGCCGTACATTCTATTGAAATCTGCTGATGGAGAAACAAGCGACAGCTTGGAAGATTGCTCGCAAGAATCTTCAAATTTATTAAGGTTTCCCGAAAGTCGTAAACAACTGCGATTTTCATTATTTCTAACCGTTTATAGCTCATAAAAATGTTAATTGAGTTCAGGTAAAAAGGTTGTAAAATGCGACATTTACTCTTTACAATTTTCTTCGCGTTCCAAACAATTGCAATTTTTTCTACGTTTTCTTCATACGTCATAAATGATGCGTAAAATTCATCCTTCTAGGTTTTCAAAAAATCGTTCGATCTAAGTTTAAAAAAGTTATTCAGCTTTCAAAGGTGTTGAAATATTAACGCATGTATATCCTTTTTATAATGTCAGATGCAAAGACGTGTACCTCCTTTCATAAATATTACTACGGTAAATAAAATAAAACCAAAGAATAAAACGTAATTATATCCATCAATTTTCGTACGAAAGCAATTATTCTGTCATATTAATCGTTATACGTACGATTCACGTGGATTATTAAGATTTTCTTCAAGCGCTAGAAATGTATTAGTTGATGATCCGTATCTCGTAACGATAAACGAAGAAACCTATATCGCGTACGTAGCAAAGAGACGACATTACGTTTCAATTTGCTCGTCGATTTCCAGGTCGAATTCTTCCCATAGCGAAGTTCAATTTCCCTCCAACCACCTATCGCACGGCTGTCTATTCACCGTGCGAATCTCTCGGAACAGCTCGACCAAGATTTCCATTCGATCAGTTAATAAAATCCATTTTCCCTCCAATGAATCGGTCAGCTTAATTCCAGACGGCGTGAAACGTAACTATTTTCCTCACAGTACAAATTTCAATGTCGCGTTTCCTATCTCGTTCTACTCGTTTCGTCAACGTCGACGACGATCGAGTCGTGCCGATACGCGCTTCCCATCCAACCTATTCGACGCGGATCGTCGATTCTATGAACGAATCGGTACGTCACCGGTAGACGCTCGTGAAAAATCGTTCAATCTTACTTTTTCGATCATAAGGCGAAGCTGTTGAGCCTATAAGAAGGGGTCCCTGGGCCCGGTCCCGCCGCATTTTCGTCCGTTTTGTCGATCGAACGCACGTCGCGGTTCTTCGGCGAACGTTCTCGCCTTCGTTCGCTCGACCGTTGCGCCCCCACCTCGAGGATATTCACTCGTTCCGTCGACAGAATTTTCCGTCCCGTCGATGTGTCTTGGTCGATACACTGGCTGATTCATTAGTATTTGCTTCAGTTCCGTGTTGGTTATTTTATCGAGTGGTCGATTCCCAAGGGATTTGTTCAAAGTATCGGCCAAACTCTCCGAAGTCTCGTTGACGAAGAAAACCGAAGGGGATACCGAGGATCCGAGTCAAGTAACACTTGTTACGATCGAACGTAAGTACTCTTTGGTTTCACGTAGAAGCGCTGTTGCTATTGTTTTTGTAGAATTGTATGGAGGCCTTAAGGCGTGCGAACGTCTTTTTAATCGATCGTTTATAATCGCATCGCACGTTATAATATGTCATTACCGTGGATTTTCCTGCATTTATGTGAAACATTTATCCGACATCATCCGAAACATATATGTCGATGTATCCATAAAGATGCGTCGTCTTATCATTAGCGATAATATATTCAAATTGTAGGTTGAATTTTATAATTTTTACAAAAAATTGATACGTTGTAATTTCGTGTTTTGTTAGAAATTCTCTCGTTAGCTTCACGACGCGATCGAATTTATTTCGACAACTGATCCGACAATGAAATATCGTTGGAAAGATTTCTAGCGAACGAATTAATTATATTTTTACCTCGTCGTTTTTGGTGTTGAGATTTTCAATAGCTTCTTCAAGAGTGCCTTTGGAAAAGAAAGATACGAATTTGCATAAACGTCAGCTCGGCAATCCGGTACCAAATTTTTACGCTAACATTAACATTAACTTGACATTTGCGTCCCTCTTATCGTGACTCTCTCGGGCTTGTAATTTAAAAGTAAACATGACATTGATCAAGACAAGCCATTTAGCAAAAGGTTGCATTATCGTGGGCCGCTCAGATACTCGTTTCCCTTGTTAAAATCGTTACTCTGTGTTTATTCTTTGTGATTATTCGTGTAATATTTCGCAATCCCGGAATTATTCGTACGACGATAAATTTGTACCATTTTGTGTAAATGGAAAACGAACAACGAGGAAAGTCGGTTTCTTCAGATCCGCGACTGTCTCTTTGTTTCGCTTGTTTCAATATTTATTTTTTCATTGAAAATAACAAGAATATAGTTGATCTCAGGAACGTAAATTATCTTAGGAAACAAAAAACTTGCTTGCTTCTGCCTCTTGAGCGTCCAAGATTACACAGAATTAATGTGACATTGTGAATTAATATGAATTAATACGATCAAACATGATTTTTATCACGTATCGATCGAAATGACGGTCGTAAAATCATATCAAACCAACACAACGATCATAACGTCACAAGAGATGATAAGATCGACGAATTACGTTATCCTATGATCGTAAAATGACAGAAACAGGGAAGCTAATTAACCATGAAATAGTCAAATGGATTTCATAAGGTTTTCTTTGAAACGTTAATTGAAGATTAAAATATATTCATTTGGAATTAAGATTGGTCATTATGACGTGTAACAAAATTGTTCTCATCGTCGACCTTTATTCGCACTACGTCAATCGAAGATATAATAAAAAAAGGAAGGCAGACAAGTAAAACGATAATGTATTCGTGCCGATAGAAAACACGCAACAATTTACATACACACTGGTGTCCATATTATTTCTACTAGTGATGAAAGTATCGCACACGTTTCACAACACTTAACAACCATTCACTTTCCTGCATAGATTATAATCTTGTTGAAATTCTGTGATAAATTTTACAAGAAAATTTAAAACACTTATCCCGCACAAAACTCCTTACAGCTGGATCTTTTTCGAAAAACTAAATGCTGACCAAGGTATGCCTCGATAGACCGTCCCGATGCTAGACAATTCTCTTTGTGTTCATCGCACGTGTTCGTCTTGCAAATGTGCCAGCGGTTTCTCTGCGACCATGGCACGTTTGTTACGCGCGCACAGTTACATCAGAATCATACAACATTTTCCTAACCAGTTTCCCATGATCGTACTATTACGTTGTTTCGAACCAAAGATCGCCATTTATCCTCTTGCTTTACGAATTAACCGAAGAATTGTTTTTAATTTAAATGCGATGCAGAGTACAGTACTTGTGCGATTTATTAAACGCGCTCTAACGCCTGAAAGTATGTGGAGATTTGTTCATCTTTAACAGAATATAATTTAATTACCAAATTACGAAAAGAAAGACTCTGCGCGATATTATCGTTTATTATTATTACAGGTGAATTTCATAGCCTATTGCACGTTCAAATTTAGATTTAAATGTTAATATGCAATAATAAGTTAGTATGCTGTAGCGAAGATGTAAACAAAAGGTAAAGATCGTGCAGCAATTTTGTAAAGAATGTCTTGCAATTTCTATGTATATTTTCGGTTTTGTTTGAAATCTTCTGAATATCATTATGATAATCGTGTCTCATTACGATGTCAGCGAACACTCGTGATACTTTGCACGACGCATATAATAGATTCATCAAAGATCTCTATGTGTAACTCGTTATACTTACGAACGATAGCGTACGTATATTCGTCCTAACTTAATTTACAGATAACGCTATTGTTTGATGACTCTTTAGACTGCATTGTCATTAGAGAGTAACGTAGTTTTAATAGTTTGATAATGAAAAATTTTACTTATTTACGTTTTGTTAATGAACAATTACAAAACTTTTTGAAGAGTACGTCCTGAATTAAATACTGTGACATATCTTACGTTAGGATTCCAATAATATCTTTCATCTAATGATTCGTACCTGTGTTCAGCGTTCGAAAATATTTGTTATTGCTTGTGAGATAAATCAATAACAAAATAGTAAGAAAATATTCGAACGAGAATGGGGAAGTTTCTTCTAGAAAAGTATTTTCAAATATTTTACGATAAATCTAAAAGTGTATAGGATATTTTTAAAATTCAACAATTTCTTTATTGCTTGTCTGCGTTCTATGTTCGTTCAAGTAACTTCGAATGAATTGTAAATAATACAATTCTCTCCCCGAAAGGAAAGTCAATTATGAATCACGTAGTATAGTTATACATATAAAATCGCAAAATTGTTTTCCGTGGAAGATAAATGTCACTCGTTGAAGGTGATAATAATTCATCGAACAGTCATCGACATATTTTTGTCGACATAATCACGAAGGATTTTAATTATGATCGATCGTAAAGCAGCATCGTAAAGCATCATGTTTGTATATTCTTACCTTACTTCGATTGAGCTTCTACCAATATTTTTCTCGCGAATCTATTTTATAACATCCGTTCTCTAATTATCTAAAAACCTCTTTCTTCGATGGCAACGAACCAGGTTCCCATCTCTTTTCACACTAATAAGACTCTGTAATTCCACTGACATTTCAGGTTGCTTCCTTCTTCGTCGTCTTGAAAATCAGGTTCTTTTCTTATCTAAAGACCCAATCAAAGTTAACGTAACGAGCATGTCTTCGTTCCACGCGTTAAACCTCGCAGAAGGAAGCTTTTCTTCCTCTTCTTTTGTTCCTATTTCTCCTCGAGTTTCCATCTCAATCTTTCCTCTGTTTTCGTTTTCTTAACGCCCATTGTAAGATCTGTCTTCATTTTCCTTCTATTTTCATCCTCCTGGCTGCTTTCTGAAATTAAGCTCACCTTTCTCGCTTATCATTCGTGCTGTAATCAACGTCTAGACAAAAGACAGGCCATCAAGAACTACTTTCTTGCCTTACAGGAATAATAGAAACTACAGATTTTATTTTACAAATAAACAAAATTCTTGCCACAGAATAAGTTTCTCTATATAATCTTGCACAAATTACCAACAGATACTTTACCGAATGATCGTCCATTATTTACTGAATTTTCATATAAAACGCAATGTTTGAGAGTAGAGAACAGTTACGACACAAATTTCAGTTTTTAAAACAGTTATTCTATTTCTACGTTAACGCGAAACTAAATGAAATAATATTCGAATATCCGAGTCAACTAAATATTTGGAATTTTCCTGAAAGAACAGGAAGAAAAATAGCGTCGCAGGAGGTGATGGCCGTCGTCTGGTCGACTGCCAATTGTTTGCAGAAGCAAGGCGTAAGGCTGACGTTCCGACGATCGTTAACGATCTCCTTCAAACACCGGGAATGGTATTACGCATCCTCAACGATGGGAAAGTTTTCTCGGATTGCTCTAGGGTAACTATTACGAGAAAGAAGCAAGAGTTCTCTGCGGATGGAGAATCGTCTCTGGACGATCGCATAGGAGAGTTATCTCACTAATCTCTAACTAGAGTTTCGAGTTGAATGAAAATTCGACGACTATCTTTAGATTTTTACTTCCACCATAGACGAAATGCGTTTCCCTTTTTCCCGTGAAGAAAATAATTTCGTAGAAACGTACAAACGGCACAGACGCTCATTGTCGATGAGAAACGATTCGGCGAAGACGCAGCCTGTTGCAACGTCGGTTTATGCAAAGTCGATCAACGATCGAACGTGCGTAAAATGTGAAACCGAATGCTGGCATCGGTTCAGCTCCTATTTCGATGTTTAAATAGTACACGAATCTTTGTGTTGGTCGCGAAGGTAGCTTACCTCGTTGCACTCTTGTGTTTCAGCAGTTCTTGGTCGACTGCCAATTGCGATGGCGGGTCGATGCGCCTAAGTGGAATTGCTCGATAAAATTTTACAACCCCGAATGCAAGTGCTCCGGTAACCCTTGCTTTCGGCTCTCTCATAAATCACGCTGATAAATATTGACAGAGGGTGGTTGGCAGCAGAAGGGAATGTGAAATCGAACGTTCCAATTCACAAACTTCTTTCAGAGAGAAATAAACGTTCCACGATTTGTAACTTCTCATCGTGATATATCGTCTGTATTAATTATAAGTCAAGGTGAAATGTAGATGTGTTTAATATTTCCAATTCCAGAAACCACGAATTCGATGCCCTCGGTTCCAAAATCACTCGTATTCCCGAGCCAACCGCCGTTCCCAGCCAGATTGTAGACGACTCGTGCATTTTTGCAAACGAACAAACAAAATATGACACCGATGACCCTGATCGTGAAACAGGTTCACCTCGAATAACAAGCGTCTCCTTTTTCGTGGCTGACTGTACCTCGAGGTCGGACACGGTGAAAGAAACGGACCTCTGTTAACTTTTGATTTCATAATCCATTAACTCGTCCGAGTTGACTTTCGAAACTGCACAAAGACAAGTATGACGTTTGAGAATTTTAAACGTTTATTTTATCTCTCTTAAGATCTTGGTGATTTTTGAATCCATAATAACTTCTTATTACACGAGCTATTCCGACAACTTAAAAAATAAGGGAAAAAAAGTGTTCACATGATGTGCATGTTCGTTGAGATTCAATAGGAAAAATACCTTCTTCTTGGGATTCCTTCGGAAAGCACGAGCAAGATAAATATTTAAATAGCAGGTCCCTTTGAAGAAGAAACGTGTACGTCGACTAAGAGCACTTTATACGCCACTCACTAGTCGTCATGCGTAGTATCAGAAATAGCCAGAAACTTTTGCACAGTATCGTATGCAGAAAGTTTACGCAATCGGCGGAATTCGCGCGCCACTTTTCTTTCTTGTTTCTCTGCTCGCCTGTCAACCGCTAATTACCTCTGCGATCGCGTCCTTGATCCTTTTTCTCCGCACTTTCGCCATCGATCGTTCTTTCAGGCCATCTCTGAGTGACACGAGAAATACCCGATCCAATTAATTCATATTTCATGGATTCGGTCGGATAATCAAACAAATTGGCCTTCACGAATCTCAAAGTCTAATATCGTCCGCTTTATCATTCCAAGACGTGGAATTGTAAATTTGATAAATACCTAACGTAATCAAGATAGATTTCGAGCTCGTCGAAAATTGTTCCATTTCGCTAACGGAATAACGATTGATATATTTATGTACATAAATTCAACCACTAGCTATTTCGATTCAATTAACCTGCTCGATACGATAAAGGATACCATGCTTACCTGGTTGTTCCAGGGGAACAGGATCGATCTCTGTCTTCGTGTGCTACGAATGGCTGCGAATTTCACCTCGAAACACCTCCGAATGTTAGTTCCTACGTCACGCACTTGTGTAAAACCAGTTACGGTTTCCTTTTTATTTACAATTCATCTCTTCTTTATCTTTACAATTCATCTATTTTATTATAATTATCATCCGACATTGTTTGCCCCGATACACGCAAAAATATCGAACAGCTGTCACGTTTTTCGTATCGATCTAACGTTGTGTATTCTTTCGTAACGTTACCGTTTCTCTTATTTTAGAATATAATTTATATTATTAATATTAATTATATTAATTATATTTAGATTTAGAATATAATATATATATATATTTATTTTATAGAATATAAAAAAGTAACAAAAATATATCATTCTTTAAATGATAGTTGAATCGACGATAATAATAATATGCAGGTTTTCTTTTTTTATATGGTCTAAGATCTCAAACGAGGTAACTGTATTAAGAATTTTGATAACTCTCTATTTGATTTAATTCGCGAATAATATTCAGTGTCTTTTAATTGCTCCAAAATGCTTATAAATACCTTATCTATGATTACCAAATTACTACTCGTTATTTCTATCGGTACTTCTCTTCCATTTCTCGTTACGTGGACCCTTTCATCGATGTCGAACGACTGATCGACCCAAAATATCTTTCTGATTCCTTTATCCCGTTTTCTGTCTGCGATCGACACATACAGCAGCTACCTTCTCCGTTGCGTTACGTAAAATCCCTGGACATTTTTTGCTCGTCCATTTTACGCGTTCGACGGTGTACAAAAGACGCGAAACAAAGGAAATATTTGTCTCGTGTATTCACAGTCGTTCGCAGGATACGATATTCTTTGCCCTCCGTTGTTCTCGCGCCTAAATGGAGAAACAAAGGAGAGTAACTGGCGTGAAGGGTGTGCGCGACAAAGTGTTCGTTTTAGTCGAATTGGGAACATTCGTCGTTAATGTACGGCTCGTGGAAAAAGAAGCGGAATTTGTCGTCGAGAAAAAGGAAGATAGGACCTTCAAATTGTGACTTGTTTCTCGTGAATTTTCGTCTAACGATTAACAGAGATGTTCGCTAATGTTCCAGCCTTTTAACAAAGTTCGATTCTAATTTTATTATTGCGATGGAAGAACAAAAAAGAGAACTTTTTATACATCTCTGGTAGCGTAGGTTAATTTAAAAAAATTAACGTTGAAAGGAAGAATTGGATGGAACTGGAGTAGCGAATTTTTAACTCCTGGTACGAAGAACGTATTCGATAGTTATCATCCATTTTCTTATCTACCATTTACGAGGAAAGTTCTGCTTAATTCCAGTTAATTCTGGTCGATCTACTAATTATACACCATTTATATACGCTTCAAATAATCACGTACTAAAGGAAAATTTATAACATGTTCTTTATAACGTGAAACGTTACAACATTAATTATACAAATTACTTGAATATTCATGCGTTTACCTTTTTCGTACCAACAAAAGTTATTATGATACTATTTACATATAATTATCATTGTACTAAACTACCATTACTGCTATATTATACAATATACCGGTTATGCAAAGAAGTATGTAGCTATGCTACTAACTGTACGCTATACCCTATATATCGCTATACTAACTGTACGAAAAAAGCTTTCAATTCTTTAAATAGCAAAAGCTTTCGCATCGAAGTAATTACGCATTGAATCTTATAACGCGCGTCTAAAAATGGTTTTCCGGTGGAAATACGTAACTCTTGGTGAAAGTGTGCATACAATTCGTGACCTGATCTACGTGAACCACGCTACGAGCAATAGGAGAAGATTGCGTTGCGTTGCATTACGCGTCAGCGTTGCGCAATGTTTATAAATTACTGCATCGACGAACTTTTATTCGTTTCTTTGTTACAGCAGTATCTATATAGATAATAAAAGAAGACATTCGTCCTTTCATTCATTTGGCCTCGATCGATCCGCATAATTTCGATTTTCTTATACGATTTATGTTTATTTCAGATTAAAGTTTGCAGGGAATGATAATGCGAACGTTCCTCTTTCATCCGATGAATATAAAGAAGAAATCGAACGACGTTAAAATTTAAACGCGAATAAATAAGCTCTGAGGATTTTATTTTAAATCACTTGACAGTAACAGTAATGGTAGTTGTTAGCAGTAATAATAAAATCTTGTTTCTACCTTCAAATTTCTTTTCTTCAAATTCTAATAAAAAGTATACTTTCTTCAAATATTACCAGATTACCAGATTACCAGAACGATTACCAGATAATCTTTGTACTTGCTTTATGATTCCCCATAGAATTGTTGAAGAAACAATCAGAACGCGATATAGCTATGTACGTATCAACGTGGATGAAACTGTTCAATATTTGTATATTTATGTAAACTTCGAACGAGGATCGATTCGTAATGTTAAAATGTTACAGTATCTGTCTTGTTTCTCGAGAAAGAAAGTGGAGAATACACCTAACCCACTTCTTAAATCTTCACTCGTAGAATCATAAGAAAACATCTGCACGAAGGTACATGTACGCCTTTATACGCAGAGATTTCCGCATCGTTGAGCGTACAACGCGATTCCACGCTCTAGCTGCGACCTGGAAGGCGTAATTGTTCAAAATGGAAGGAAGAAAAAGAAGGAGAATATATAAGGAAGAGCATACATCCTTCGGCAATCGTTGCACGTGCCTGTACGAGCAATCTTGTCTGCCTCGAGAATATGAAACGCTTGGAAAAAAAAATGTCGAATAATGTTTCCCAATGCAAATTCAGCGTTTGACGTGGTCTCGTTCTTACGCAACGACTATGTCAATTAAACATTGATTACATTTTTTTAGTTTTATTTCACGAAACGATTGAGAAATAATCAAACATTCTGCGACATTTCTCTACCCTGATTGATAGCTACACATATCCAAAGTAATGTACTCGTTATATCTCTTAGAATGAATTTCCAATCGAATTTTATTAAAACGTTTATCACGCTATTAAATTATTCTCTACAAAGTCAAGTGTTTTTTATACGTCTTCTCTCGATCTCTTTAACATTTGTTACAATCTGTTGCATGCGCTGTAAGCAGGTTTAACTTCCGTTTGTCGTACGTCTCCATCATTACGATAATTACAATTCGTGACAAGATCATGTTCGAGTCTTTGAAACGATTCCACAAAGTCCGTTAGTAGTACGTTAAAAGACAAGAAAAGCAAACAGGTGGTTTAACAAGAATAATAGGAATGCTTGAAAATGATTGGAAATGAAATAATCTATGGCGAGTGAACAAAATGTAGACAGAATTTGCGATATAATTTCTCTCGTTGGTTTTTCAGTAGACGCCGAGCAAGGGGGAGGTAAAATGATAATGAACGTTTAAAGGAGAACGTACGCTTCGTTAATTAAATTCCGCGGAGTTAGCAGAGTTCTTCAGTATCAAACAGTCGTTGACTGGCGAGTGAGTCACTATCGTGACAAAATCGTCGCTTTCTGCACACTCGGCTTATCTGCATAATTAAAAATTAGCGAATCGAATGTATAGTCAGTCGCGACGATGCGGATGAATCGTCGAGAGTTTTGAAATTGAATTATTCAAAGATGAATTATAATTTCTGTGAGAAGGCCGTAAAACGCAATAAATTATAATTTCTGCGAAGACACGATAAACAAACGAAAAGAAAAAGGAAACTGATAAATCGGAAAGATGGAGATGGGAAGTCAGTGTTGAAATTCTCTTAACCTGTTGCTTGTTTGTGATTTTAATGATTTGAAAAGTTACATACAGTGGCTCGTGAAAAAGCATTGAATAAATGTATGTATGTGCGTTATATAAAACATTTTGATAAATAAATCATAAGTTTGAAACAAAACTGAAAATGTATGTACACTGTCGGACGTAAATATTAGGTCACTGATTTTTAGTAGAAATCTCTACTACTTCGCTGCCTTTATTTTCGAATTATATTATCGTAAATCTGTTATATCGCTCGCATCGAATGCGTCTGTAATGAAAGTATTAAATAAAACGTTCTAGTAGATATAAACATTTATAGACAACAAACGATTTGATATCGATCGATTTTCGTTCTCGTTGGTTTATTCAAATTTCTGCATCTTCTTGCAGCAACCCCTTCGATTGCAGATATTTCGAGAAATATATAGAAATTATCGAGCCACTGTAAATATTTAATTATCGTTATATCACACGGATTTCGATGATTTAAGTCGATATTATTAAAAACGTATTTATTTACTTACGTAATGCATTGCAGATAACATGTTGACCAAATGGGATAACATTCCGTCTCTGAAACTCGGCGACTACACGCTCGAGTTCGAAATATCACCACCTGGCCCGGAGTTGCAGGAAGTAGCGAAAAAAGAACTTCGTGAGACGCCAGAAATTCAAAATGAATCGATCGTTCAACTTAGGGAATTACTGAAAGGTAAAGCTTCATTCGCAAATACCGATCAACCATATTATTTCTTCCTGTTCAAAACCTCCAAAATTTGATCACGATACGATGCTCGATCCAATAATTAATATCTAAAGATCATAGACAAAAACAAGATAGATTCTTTATCGCTCTTCATCTATCGCAGCTGAAACCGACTTGAAGTGTCCGCTGGAGAACGACGCCTGGCTGATCCGATTTCTCAGGCCGTGCAAATACTATCCAGAATCAGCATTGAAACTCGTGAAGAATTACTACAGTTTCAAAATAAAGCACGCAGACATGTACGATAATCTGAAACCCAGCCGAGAGAGGAACATATTCGAGCACAATATTTTGACCGTGTTGCCGAACCGAGATCAATGCGGACGAAGGATACTAATCATCGAGCTTGGGAAAAAATGGAAGCACAACAAGTGCTCTTTGGACGAGGTGTTCAAAGGTTGCGTTCTGTATGTGGAAGCTGCCATGTTGGAGCCAAATACCCAAATCGCTGGTGCCGTAGTTGTTTTCGATATGGATGGACTCACTCTTCAGCAGGCTTGGCAATTCACTCCGGCGATCGCGAAAAGGATAGTCGATTGGCTGCAGGACGCAGTACCTCTTCGAATTAAGAATATACATATTATTAACCAACCGTACGTGTTCAACATGGTGTTCGCGTTGTTCAAGCCGTTCTTAAGGGAGAAGCTGAAGAGTAGGGTGAGTTGACCTCTCTTTGAAAATTTCTACAACTTTCTCGAGAGAAAGTTGGAGTTCAATGGCTGATAGGATTATTTGTTAACCTGCTAACCGGGTTGTTATTTAACTAGGAATTTCAATTAGCATGTAGTATCAATAACGATCGTTGACTTGAGAAAGTGACGAATAATAAAAAAAAGAAAAAAGAACAAAAAGATTTCATAGGAAGAGGAAAGAATTGCAAGATACGTACGAGCATTTGTAGTTGGTAAATAGATAATTCAAAATTCTAGATAACCGAGACCGTAGATAATCAGGATCTGGTCCTGATGTCCGATGTCCTAGCATATTTGAAAAGAATTTTTGTAAAATTCAAAACCAATGTTAACCGATGATATCCGTAAAGCGCATTGTATTAGATATTACAAGAAATACGATTTTAATGGATAATTTGGTGATTTCAGCTGATTTTCCACGGCACAGATCGCAAATCATTCCATCAATACGTCTCGCCAAAATGTTTGCCCGCCTGTTACGGTGGAACGCTACAACTTCCACGTGTAACGGGATCACAGTGGTTGGAATTGTTATTAATGTGCGATAAAGAATTTGACGGTACGTAACAAATTACAAAATTGGGATAGAGAAGTTTATAATCGCAATTTATAACCAGTCAATTTATTAATATTATTAATTAATAAATCGTTGTATAAGAGAGCCCAGGATGTATATTACGCACGATATTATCTATTTATCGATTCTTCTTTGGTCTTTTTTCAGCAATCAACTCGTATGGTTATAAAAAATAATTCATGCGCTTCGGTATACCTTCAAAATGATGGAAAAACGATTGTTCGATCTAAAATCGATGTTCGAGCAAAGACGCTGGCTGTGGGTTCTTCGGACAAAGTAGTAATCCAGATTCGACGTACAATCTAGTTATTTGCTTATTTATAAATCATTATAGTAGGTAATTTTTAGTTAAGTCTCTTAACTAAACGTTATTAGCTAAAGTTTTGTAAAACGAATGGAAAGGTAGTAGACACATTGTTTTAGTTAATTAGTTACACAGTTGTGGATTTATCGTTCTTTTTTACCGCAAAAGATAAATAATCGAGTTATCAGGATTTTATACGTTATAGATTAGAGTAATTTTGTATGATGTCAAATCGATATTTATGGTACCATATTTTATCCTATTTTCGTATTATTTTAATATGTACTTTGACGTATTTTTTTAAAATGATATACTGTAAACTTGTTAAAAGCGAAATGCGATTTATATATAGTGTTGTTAACTTAATTACTTAACTTAAAGTTGTCCAAAACTTCAGAAGAATCTACCAGCTGATATGTTTCGCATAAATTAAGTTATCAACATGTTGATTAATTTATTGTTAAACAAAGTGGGTTTATCACAAGGTTATACACTTGTAAAATATGTACTTAATGCGTATTAAAAAAAACTAAAGTAATTACATATAATAACCGCTCATAGGCTTTACCATTATTTTTCTTTCGATCAACATTTTTTTTATTAAAAATATTCGTAATCGATCAATTATACTACGAACCATCAATGTCACAATTATATGCCACGACTATGATCTATATGTATTTATTGCTTATATATTTTATTAAATCAAATAACAATATTAATAACAACGTATATTGCCCTTACACTCGTCGCATTTGAAATCACGAAATATTTATTTATCTAGAACAAGAATAATTACAAAATAACATCGTTATTACTTCGATACGCTCATCGTTGTAATTCATTTATCTATCTTTCTTATTTCTCAAATAAATTTTAGCCAACGCCAACATAAAAATCATCGATCTATCTATAACGATCTCCCAACCATCTCCTTCTTTCATATTTAAATCGTGATTTCTTTCAATTCTTATCACCCGTTTCCCCTATTTCGTTATACTTATTCAATGAAAACAATCACTTTACCTTAAAATCTCTGTTTTCTCCTTTCAAATTGAACGCTTATTGCACCCTGTCCCTCGTCATTTTGTACTCTTAACATATCCATATTTACTGGTAGCTGTAACGAGAAAAATTTGTGATTCGTATGAGTTTATCATAAGTCAACTACTTTCTAGAAAATTTAAACAGGATAAACAGTGTTGGATATCCGGGGACTATGTTATTATCCTAATTGTACTTGCAAAACTCGTTACAATCAAGGGTGATATTTATATAAGTCCACCATTCACACGAATCGCAAGCTATTCCTTTCGTTTATTTCCTGTTATCAAACTAGAATAGAAGCTGCTTTATCAGATCATGTAACAAACTATTTAACCCTATCTACCTGAAAATCTAGGAGAACACCTTTATTAACACTAAGAATTACGTACTGCCTAACGCATTTTTCCTGGAAAAAATCAAATACTTCCATAAAATGATTAAAAGAACAATCATTTGCTTCTGTAACTAAAGAGACTTTTTCTTCTTTTGAAAATTCCTTTTCGTTTTCGCTGTTGCTGTAAAAATCCTTTGTTCTTTAAAATTTGAATATTTTCACACATTTGTCATCTGTTAACGATATAGCTGTATGTAAGGCGTAAAATTAACGCAAAGGAGATAGTTGAAGGGTAAGAAGAAAGTCAGTCATGGTTTAATTCGCAAGCGAGGATCAAAGATAAACAAGATATTTTTTAAGACGGTAATTAATCCCTTTACGTAATAAACGAAGTTGCATGGTTCGGCAATTATCTTTTTCTGTATACGAGGGAAATTATACGAGGTGCAGTTGCGTAACGCAAACCATACCCGATAATAGCACGCAGTAACGAAACGCATCCCGGTGCCTAATCGCGCAAGTCACCAGTATCAGCTGTGATCCGAATTAGAAATATGAAATTCGTAACGTGGAAATTGTACAGTTGTTTAAAAAATCGAACGCGATAAGACCTCGTAATAATAATCATCGCACCGGTAAATCAAATTACACGGCCAGAAAATATGCGTTTACGTCGTGGCCGATTTGCACAATTCGTAGCATTGCCACTAAACAGGTTGTTAACTTCCCTTGTTTATCTTTTCTTGTTTAATGGACTAATGGGTTAATTTTACTTAAAACTCTACTCGTTAAAAATCAACGTGTAAAATTACATTTGATAACGTTCTTCCACAGCTATAACATTGAAGAACAGAATTCAGATAAATCGAAAGAAATTGCAAATGAAGTGTCGCGTTAACACGATGTTGAAGAAAATTAACTTCTTCGACGAATTAAAAAAATTCGGTCCTGAAGAACTTAACCGTGTCAGTGCATTCTATAGATAAAAACAAAACTAAAACGTCATGTAGCCAAAAGTCCGCCTTTGTCAATGCAAAATTGAAAGACCGCGAATCTCGTGGTAATTTTGTCTAGTTCTTTCACACGCAAATATAGTAGAATCATAGTAGGAACGTATGTCGCTCGTATCAACACATAACACGTATAACTTTCTAATGAAGCATTCACGATCTTTTTGCTACATGATGTATTAATCTTATTTTTACAAATTTTTTAAAATTTGTACACTGAATTGCAAGAACACCCTATACGTATATGTATACATATTGCGCTTTAATGTAATATCAGCGTGCAATTAATTTCCACATACGGAGGATATTCGAGGGTATGGAATAGAAATTGGAAAGTGACAAGTTGTAGAGTACCTTCGAAGTCCTTCTCGAACCAGCAGAAATAATCGCAAACGTCTTGACCAATCGACTCGTTTGGCATCTCGAGTTCGCCACCGAACTCAATCGGCAAAGCTTTCGCATCAATGAAGGACAATAAAGTGTCTCTGTTTGTTCCGTGAAAATGAAGCCTCTTACGTGTTTTCTCCTGTAAATGGAATGTCAATTATCAACGATCAAATTAAAATATTCTACAGGGCGACAAATATTGTTACGAATCATCCTCGTCTATTTAATAAATAGGCAAAGAGACAGTATTAACATCGTTAAATTGTTGTTTTCAGTTTGCTCTGTATGCAAACTAACGTTTAGGTGTAGAAAATCTAGCACGAGGTAATACGCAAAATTATTAAAATTCACTTTTACATATACATCTAGATTAGTCCGTTCTTCGATATACCGTCGTAATCGAATCTTTTTGCGTTCAAATAGAAGAATGGGGGATTAAGTATATCAGACATAAAATTAACCAAACTACGATAATCGAAATTTTTATGTCTCGACCTCGCTTTCCTTTCGACCGGAAAAGGAGTTTCTAATGCGTGTGAGAAAGTTAAGCGCGACAAACAACGATTGTTTCTTATTTTCATACGATCTAAGAAATTCTCTGACGATAGAAAAATACGCTTTGGTCGTAAACGACGCGGAAAACGCAAAGGGGTTAATGGGAACTCGTTGATAAATGATCGTCGAAGCACGTACCAGAAGGAAAGGTTTGAAGATAGCGTAAACCATGTTGAATATAAAGGGTTGATTCACTATGTGGATACCCTTCAGTCGACAGGGTAAACATCTCTGTACCCAATCCGTTACTGAGGCAGCGAAACTCGGGGTGATGTGTGTCACATGGTTCAATGTTAGACCGTCCATATTTAAAATTACATGGATTCCAGCAATCTACAGAAAACACGTAAAAGACATAATGACGAATTATAGAGGTAATAGAACGTTAATGCAAGGCGACAAGTAGAACAGAGAAAATAAATGAGACAATAGTTTGTCTAAACTACAGTATAAGGTGAGACAGAATACGGTAAACAGAAATATGATAGAATAGGAAGAATAGAATACAAGGAAAGGATATTCACAAAGGTACAGCAGCATTTTTCAAACGAAATGAAAATATGCGTATAAAATATGCGTCTGGAAGATCGGCACCGTATGAAAAAATATATGGTAGGATATTGTAAGAACTTGAATAGAATGTTACGATGAGCTTGCACATTTTTCAAGGTATTACGTATCGATTCCGATAAAGCGTGCTTTCCTGACGATACTAAATATGCTGCCGAAAGCTGGACATCGTACAAGGTATTACACAATAGTTTCCTCTGTAAACTCAACCAAAGCTTGATGGAAGACTTTTTACGTTCCTATACCGTACCATTCTATACCATTTCATACCATTTCATCGTGCAGTTCTCATGTGTCTAACTTCTTTGTCGTTCCCTGATTTTCTTTTTTTATTCAAAAGATGGAGATGAGATTTAAAACGAGACTTATTTTGAACAAGAACATGACAATTCCATTGAATATACCTGTGTCTTGGGTTCAGCCATAGCCGCTTCCAGTGACAGTATGATCGATCGGAATATTTCATCGATACTGATCACTTTCGTGTTCCATGCTTTCCCACAGTTCACCTGAAGCACCCTACAACCATTCGCCATACGATCTGGTAACGGAATCACCATATCTGAAGATAGCACCTTCCTCTCGTTACTGGGTAAGAGATTTAAACAGTAGCGCGGATTGTTCATCTTGAACTTGTAAAACCGTTTCATCTGCGAAGTTACAATGATTTTCTATCAATATAATTCTTACCTAATATCGAAATGAAATACGATTCTGATAATTTTTTAAATCATTGATAGCTGACAAATTCTTGTGACAATCAGCATACTCGCCGCTATTAACACGTACGTTGCGTTTTCTTAATTATCTGAAACTTAACTATTCGAGTTTCAATAATAATTATTGACGCAGTCGTTGAATTGCAATGGTAGTAGGTATATAAATATGTGTGTTAAGGTAGAATTTAGCTCACCAGTTCGAAGGCACTTTTCGGGTACCATTTGCAAGGTCGTAGGAACTTCCGGCAAAATTCATCGTCATCCGGCACGAACAGATCGGCTTCATCTAAAAACGAAACACAAACCTTCCTTTACAAAGGAAGATTGATATTATTTCAGGCGACGAACGAGACAAACCGAGCGGTTATTCGATCATAACGATACATTATTCCACCGCTGGAGTATTTATTACGGTCGGTACAATTTTAAAAAGAAGATATTTGCTAACTCATACTTCATAGTGACGAAGAAAATTTTCCTTGTTCAAGAAAAGAAAATTAGGTAAGTAAAAAATATTTATTAAAATAAGAAGGCGAATGATTATTTCACGATTATTCGCCGCGACTATTACCTTCAGTCTCTATCAAGTTCCTTCAAGGAACATTAACCGAGCTCGCGATAGAGTGAAATTTTCATTTTCACCTAACCGGTTCCGAACGTATAAAGCGAATGTACCGTGGTAACATCACGACGACGCTGAGTGTCGTTCGTAGCACTCCTTTCTTCGCTGTAAGGATAACTGCAAAAATACCAGGCTAATTCAAAGTACAATTCGACCATAAGAATCGTATTTCCATGAAAGAAAGATTTTTTTGTACTTTAGTCTTTTGTCGATTGCTTGATTGATCTTGTCTTTCCTTCGCTATCATCGATATTTGGATTTATCGAGGGAAAATCGCACAGATTACCTGGCTGGCAGCAAAATATCAAAAATATTTATTTATTTCCGTAAAAGATTTTTTGTACTTTAGTCTTGTCGATTGCTCAATTAATCTTGTTCTAACTTCGCCATTGCCGATTGGATATTTTGATTTATCGAGAAGAAATCGCACAGATCACTAAACCTGGCTGATAACAAAATATGAAAAATATTTATCGCGATTGATAAATGATTGCGATTGTTATTCTTTGTCTTTTTACAATTTTCCTGTTCAAAGTACTTCGAGAGAATCGATTGATTTTAAAACGTCGAGGGAAACCTATCGACCGCTCTTCCATACGACAAATCGTTTCACATGGTATTCTCGATCCTCTTCGATTCAATTTAAAAGAAAATATCACCGACTGAAGGATTGCAATATGCTTGCACGATAGAAATTTGCACAAAGAACGCTCCGATAGTCTACGTTTAACGACCGATAGCCTATCAATCGGCTTTTTGTTGCCGACAATCTCTCTCATTATTTAAGCAGCAATTCCTTACTTAGTACCAAGGTACCTTGTTCAGTTGCGTCAGTTGCATTGCTTTGTAAGCTGCCACAGTTTTATACCAATTTGAAAAATTTACCGTTCGCGATGAACGAAAAGAATGGTATTGGAGAGTCTAAATCGAAACAGAACCGGCTCCAGGGAGAATCTGCGCCTGAACAGCCGGTCGGACGCGCGTATGCTGTTGAACCGCTAGCGGTCAGTAAAATAAAGTGTTAAAAACCGTATCTTCTCTTCTCACATATCGGCTGGAATGTCATTAATTTATCATATATCGATTCACGTAACATCTCCGAAATGCTTCATTTTATTCTTCCAATTAACGCAGCTTCATTTTATTCTTCCAATTAACGCAAACTTCTCTTAAATCCTCTCCAAATACGTACAGCGAGTACATTTTGAAACTTAACCACACTTCCCTAATCGCTTTCGTAGCTACCATTTCTATTCGCGAAAAATTCTCCCAAATCTTCCACAAACTGTAAAGTCGAGTCTTTTCTACCAAACTTCCCTCTATTTCACGATTATCCGAGTGAATACATATTAAGGTGGCCATGAAATCAACGCCAGAGCGCTACCGGGCACCATTTCCCAGCAGTCCCGTTACCTGGTACCTTTGAACATCGCCTTGAAGTCCTTCAACGCCTGTTCCACGACTTCTGGCGTCTCGCGTAACTCGTTCTTCATCTTTTCCCTGTAGAAGTCATCGCCTTCGTCGAAATCGGCCTTCAACACGGAGTTGCCTATCTTCAAATGCGGCAATTCTCTCGGTTTGGTTGGAACGGTGCAGGTATCCTGATCTCCTAGCCGCTCCATGGGATCACTGACGAGGTTTTCTTACTCTTCAACGAACTTTATGTATAGGACATATATGAAAAAACCATTTGCATACAACTTTTGTTAGAAACATAGGAACTACATATATGTGTACACACATACAGATAAGTATGTGAAAATAATTCTTCCCTTTTCTTTTACTGTTTGTTTGGAATTACGTTCGCTATTGTATGTATATTACTTACGTAATACATGTACAAGTTTATGGATATCATATTTACATAAATAATATAATTATAATAATATAAATATAATAATATAAATAGTACATAAATTATTATAATTGAATAAATTACATAAAATAAATTGATCTTAACGTCGGTGATAATTGGACGTTGTTCAGCTCGATGCGTGTTTCTGTCGATCCTCGAATATTTTTAATCGATACGGTATTGTTTGATTGATGCGTTGCACGTTTATTTCGCGAAAGATCTTTAATTGAGACGTTATTTTAGCACTGACAGCGCTCAGTCCTGTGTTTGCCATAAAATTTTCGTTATTCTTTCTACTGAGAAGAATTTTTATTTATTTCCTCTACATGTATATCGTTCACCGTTTAGTATACTCGACATTGGATAAAATATTATGTATACAAAATTTCGTTTTTATTCGTCGTTAATGAAATTGATGAAAGCGAGTGTTCGTGTAAATGTACCGTAATATATATAAATATTTGCTTGAAACGAGGTAAATATGGAATTTAACGCGAGTAATCCTAGGATCGGATTCGCTATTTGCACAGTTACTACTTCAGAGGTATAAAGTAAACATAATTTAAGAAACTTTTTTTTAACTTTTTAACCGAATTATTAACACAATTTTAATACTATACTCTAATAGAACGAATACCCTAGAACAAATCGCTCGGTAAATCGTAAAATGAATAACGATTAATCGGAAGAAGCTTTCACAGAAATAATGAAATAACATTATGAGGAATTTTCTAAAAGTTCGTAAATATTGTCCGAATAAATATCTACTTTCTTCTGTATTGAATCTTTGAAATGCAACGTACCAGATTTATATTTTGCAACGTTTATTTATATTTTGCATGTACTTATCCTAATCCGGTAGTTCGCTGACAGATAAGATAACAAAAAGCTACAAACGATATCTGACGGGTGTATACAGCGATTGATATTGCAAAAATTATGTCGCATAACTTGCTTTCCATTGACTTCAAATGTAGAAATACGAAGAAAAGGTCTTTAACTTGCTTTATACCGATAATGTTAACTTGCTATTATTTCAAACAATGAAATAGTTCAAAATGTGTGATTCTAATGCGGTTCTTATATGCGACTTTTATGCAACATATTGTAACCTAATTTCCTTTTTAACAACACCTTTGTAGTCAATTTATGCAATTTCATTTATATATATATATATATACGAAAGTTAGAAAACATAGGTACTAGAAAGATAAACTATGATATGTTTAATTATCAATTATTAATTAAATAACTCGTCACGTTATTAACCAAAAATAAAATGTGCAATATCGTTTGATAGAAATTAGAATTTGCTGATATTTGTATGAACAGTAAATAATCCTCGCGTTTTATACTTAAATTATCAAATACGTATTAACCTGCCTTAACAACCGAAATTTTCCAATGACAATATGTTCCAAATTTTTCTTGTCAACCCTTTTATCGCTTGATAAACTAACAAAGGATACGAAATGAACAACTTGGAAAAGAATTATTTCCTTATCTTCAAGATTCTCTCTTTTTCATGAACATGAAGACTAAAATGCCCAAAAGCAAAACAACGATCCTTCCCATAACACGCTAATCTCGATCATCGATATTAAACGCGGACTACATCGAACACGAATAAAAATGAACCAATCGACAAATAAATGATCATACCTGAAAATTTACTTACCTGGGAGATCCAGTTAGGATCGCGTTTCTTCCTTGAGATTAATTAATTTTTTTATGAAAGTAATGATTCGTCTCACGATATCCCGATGACGAGGTTGCAGGATGTCATTTCACGGTTTCTACGCGACAAGATTCACGAATTGTCACGAACGCAGTATCGATTACGAGGATCGTGACGGAAGGACGACTAAAAACTGAGAAGCTGGCCTGTTAAAAGAGAAACAGGTTGATCGGTGGATCGAACGAGCAGATCCAACGTGATTGAGACTCTGGTGGAGACTATCTCGAAGCAGAACTGGCAAGTCGGAAATCGGCTGAAAAGCGAAAGCGTTTCTCCCACCTTAGTCGTGACAGTGAGTCCCACAGCGAAGGTTATGCTCCTTCTCGACCCGCGACACCGCGATTAATTAAATTTGAAACTGATATTTTACTCGACGTTAAGAATATTTGTATGATTGACATGCGCATATTCCATTTAATTTACGATCACCTTACACGTTTGTTATACGTCATCGTGATTTATTATTTTTGTTTCGTTTCGTTTCCATTGTAACTCAGTCTTTTCTTCGTTAAGAGGAACGGACGCAAGATGTATTATTAAACTATTTTCTACGTATTATTCCCTACATATGTTTGAAGAAGATATCTAAGTACTTCGTCCGATCCTGTGTACATTTTATTTTTCAAACATGTTTTTACATCGTGTAACAGTTGGGAAAGCGAAGATACGTTTTCATTCCGAAAATTCTACAAATTTAAACGATTTTTAACGAAGCTTAAAAAATGTTGCGAACGAGGCAACAGCCTCCAGCTTGTAAAAGAACCTAGGTAGATTGTTGCACGAAATTCTACGAATCACGAAATTATAACAGTTCAAATATCGATAATTTTTCATCGAAAATTTTCAATATTTGTATATGTATATAAATTTTTAGTATAGCAAATATATGTAAAATATACAAAACGATTTGCTATCTACGTTCCATCTTCTAAATTATATTCATAAAAATATGAATTATTCATATAACGTTATATTAATTATTAATAAGTTTAATTGATAACACAACTCGATGTAGTTAATAAATTATGTTTATAAAATTTATATTATAAAATTCGTTTCTCTGTTTCGCCTATTTTCATTTCCTTTTCTTCATTTTATATTCTCGCCTCGTTAAAATGAAGTTAGAAATACGAAGATGTGGTCACACATGATATAGAAATTTCTATACGTCGTTATGTACTATACTTTAACTTAACTGTACTTAAACTTTCTTTTTAGCGCAGTTTCGAATTGCGCTCCGAATAAAATTGACCTATACGGCACGAGTCAAGTTCGAAAGCGTTATATAAATGCGTAGAGAATGTACCTTCTTTGCGTATTCTAATTTTAAAATGCTTGTAACTGACATCAAGCTCGCTTTAAGCGGTTTTCATTGAATTCTTATTTAGAATTTCTAATTGTGTTAACTTCCTGTCATGATTGTTAATATATTCGAGACTTACGTTTTTCAAAATTTACAAATAAGTTTGCATAGGTTTGCATGAATTTGTATATTTTTTTGAAGATAACTCTTATTGATAACTCTTTGCGAAAATTTTATCTGAAACGGAGAAAAGTTTCGAAATGAACTTTAAGACGTGAAACTGAAACGATTCGAAAACCTGGTTCCTCTATTCAATAATTATTGAAATTTATTTATTATTGAAAATTATTAAATTACGAGGATGATTAAAAAGTTGCCTATCACCAGAACCATTTGCTTCAAAAGACTTATTCTAACTATTTTCCTTTTCTCACTATTCTGCCTTTTCTTATTTTCCGCTTATACTTTACTCGGATTTTCTTCTTTACTTTGCATTTTAAGTAGATGCAAACAAAAATCATATATGCTACGTATATCAATCACAGTCTTTTGCATACATTGTGCGAACTTGAAATAATTTTAATGTCAACAAAATTCGACCGCATCGGAAATGTTAGATACGCCGCGATAAAATTAATTTCGTCTGTGCATCAAATTAAAAGTTGTTGCCCCATAGTCTCATCATTCATACTTCTCTTAAAAACATATTTTTCATTGTCAAAGGATATTTTAGGAGCGAGCAAATATTATTTATAATATACAGAAATAACAGTGTTTCGTACAAAACTATACACTTAATAGTAATTTGTTAAATCCATCATAAATGTACAACGACAGCAATTGTTGATATTCTTAAAATACTTTGTACAAGAACGTGATCACAGTGAAAAAAAGATCTTTAGTAGATATAATTCGAATGTTTCATTGTTTTAGTCTCTTCGTTTTTCCATATTCGTTATTCACTTTTACGATATCCGTACGAATTCCATTCTGAAAAATAAAAGAAATTGTATCAGTTTCTTGCTTTATTATATCGAAAATTTTCATTTCATCTCGATTTATTCAAGTGTTCCTTTTCTGTAATCTTCTGTCATATTTTAATTGACATATTTCTATTAAATCCATTTATAAGACAAAAGGATATATTTATGTCCTTTCTAAATTCTACAAGAAAAATTTATATTTTTAAAAAATATAAAGCATATATTTTAAGAAGACTCGAATGCAACATCCATTTTTGTCTCTATATAACGTACGACTGGAAAGAATGAATACTTTCAATTAGGTTAATTAAATCTTACCTTTGACCTTATCTTCGTGCTGAAGCAGTACAGGATACCAATCGGCACTGGTGTAATCGATTTCCGGTAGATTACCCCCATAGTTCTTCGGAATATGAGTAACTGGAATGTATGCATGAAGGGCGGACATCTTGTTGCCGTGGAAGAACATACGTTTCTTTAGCTTCTCCTTCACGAAGGGCTTGAACATCTGCCACACCATGTTGAATAGGAACGGTTGTTTTACGAAGTGTACCTACGATCGATTAGAATCGTCGACGTTATTAATCAAAAGCTTTAAAAATATACGTAAAGTAATTTCACTGCTGTATCGATCCTATCACACACATAACTAAATTACAGACGTTCGCGTATTTATGACACGAAGGTCTAAAAGTTAGTTCCGGTTAATCCGGATTTTGAAGATTTTCATAATTTTTTAGAATAGATTCGTTTAGGTGGAAGTAAGTGACAGCGCATTGAATTTAAAAATCCCTTTTCCATAAGAAAACTGGTGCGGTTTATCATGTTTTCCGCCTATAGTCTTCGTTTGAATTATCAAAATCCAGAATTCATGCGTAACAACGCGCAACATTACGAGAAGAACGCAATGTAAAAATGCTTAAATCAAAGTTGCCTACGAACCTCTTTTAAACGCAGAGGCATAGCTTCTTGAATAAACGTCAAGAGTTTCATACAAAAAGATGGTGTCATGCCCATCACTTGTTTCATACTTAGGCCCTCGAAATCCATTATGACGACAGTTCCGTATATCTGTAAAAGAGGATCATTTTCTTACACGAACATGAAAGCATGTCTGAAAAGCAAGTCACAAAAAGGAAGAAATAAACTTCTCAGCTACGATTGCAGTCTGTGATATTTTACATAACCATATAATCACGAGTATATTGAACGTTATAAAACCAGCAGCGTTATAAAACCAGCCTATCCGTCGACAATTTCTATCGTACTTGCCTGAGTTAGCGGCTCCCATATGGCAAGCTGGTGAACCAAATACAACACTCGAAATATTTGATCGGCGCTGACAGCGGACGGGTCCCAAGACTTTCCGCAGTTAACGACAAGTATTCTTCGATTCTTGTGATCTCTTCCTTTGATGACATTCACCACGTTGTGCTCGAGCATAGCGACTTTCTCGTCGTTTGGCATCAAATTAGACAACAGAGCTGCGTTTTTATCTTTAAACTCGGCGGTCCTCTTCATCAGCTCGTAGGCGCTCTTCGCGTAGAATTTGCATGGTCGCAGGAATATTAAAAGAAAAACTTCGTCCGTGCGAAAATAGAGTGTCTCGTCGTCTGGAATTGAAAATGAAAAACGTTAAAAGGTATGATACGTATAACGAATAATATTATGGCTGTTAGGATTAAAGATCTCGTAACGAAGTATAACTCGGGGAAATAGAAAAAATATTTTAACTTCTTCTGCCCAATATAAGCATGTATATCAATTTTCTTTAAGCACAATGTTCGTCATATTATGTAATTATTATTTGTATAGCTATAGCTATATCGCGGAGGAATTATATATATATATATATATATATATATATATATGTATGTCGGGTTATCATTAAGATTAGGATTAGGCACGTGTAACGAATTATTCATCGTTGTCACAACCGAAATAACGTTTATTAACACAAGTATGAATGTTACAAGATTGACAAGTAGTTGCGATAGACACTAATGACAATGACTTTAGGTTCAATAACGAATCCGCGGTCACGGGATAACAGATGTACTTTGATCCAAAGTCTAGATCGACTTATTTTTCTGCCGTACAAAGATTACTTGACTAGCTTCTATTGAAATGTAGAATATTCACCGATCGTAAAGACGCTGAGTAACTGGCTAACGAGACTTCGCGAAAGAGAATGATTTTTCCTCACGATGACGCTGCGAAGGAAA
Source organism: Bombus haemorrhoidalis (assembly GCA_014825975.1). Taxonomy (NCBI): domain Eukaryota; kingdom Metazoa; phylum Arthropoda; class Insecta; order Hymenoptera; family Apidae; genus Bombus; species Bombus haemorrhoidalis. The sequence continues at coordinate 1,108,285 of CM026171.1, forward strand.
ACTACGACGGGGTGTGTCCAGCGACACGAGATCATCGGATTCGTCGAGGAAAGTCTTCGTTCGGATAGCGAGGGAAATGGACGTTGTTGTTAATTGGTTAATTTCACTGTTGATGGTTGGAGAAGGATGCTAACCGCCCTTGAGAGAAAGTTGCCAGCGGGATGAATCGTTCGTGAGAAAAGCAGTAGTGGGTGGTGGATTTAAGGACTGCTAGAATAAAGACTGTTTGTCCGTTTGAAGAACCTTAGTTGACTGAATCCTAAGATTTATAGCGGATCCTCAGGCTAGCTGAACATGTCCTGTAGAGATGCATCGACATCTGGTAATCATCTTGCCCGAAGAATAGAGTCTGTGCGTGGTGAACCATGGGACAGGAACCAGGACAGGACAGGGTTGAGATGTTTACGGTCAAGTGTCGCTACAACTACTTCTTTTTAAGGAGAGGTGTACAATTACTTTACACCTCTATTAGGTAAAAGCGTTCGGCGACTAGTCGTCGCCTCGAACCCAAGCTCGTTATCGCAAATCTCGGACTAGTATAATTAGGTTAATTCATAAAGACTATGGTATTAGAAATTTTCCAAAGTGGAGGCCCCGTGTCCTTTCATCTCCGACATATATATACCTAGATTTCTAGACTTTGTGACAAAGATTTTTTTTTATTGAAATCATCAATTTTTATCGGACGTTTATAAAAACTCTTTCTCGATATAATATATCCATTTTATAGATACGTGGAATTACGAACTTTGATAATTACATAAAAAAGGATACACCTCGGCGATTTCAAGGAACTTGAATTACGTCAAGGATAACATTTCGAACAATCTTTTCCTATGCGTGTATGTATTCCGAGATGTTCACAAAAATCTTCCATGAAGCTTCCACTGTATATACCATATATAAATGACTGGATTTTTATATAATCAAATTCAACGATTAATAAACGAAAATTTCGAACATTACTAAATTCAATCTTATCGCTGTCAATCACAAGATTAGTAAGATTAGAGTTAGAGCAGCACAAGTATTATGATATCTTCTAACTACTACTACTACATGTAAATATTCCTGATCTATTCACACTTTATACCGTAGTAAAGCAGATTTGTTACCGCTCATTCGTATATCGTTTTCTTCTTTTTTTTTTATTATAAAACTTTGACAATACTTCCAATGATGTTTATATGATTTTTTTTTTTTTTTAATCTTGATCTATAAAATATACTGACGAGAACGTACTAGGTGGAAAAAATTGAAACACCCTGTATACTGTCTAATGTATACCAAATATACCTTTGCGTACAACTCGAAGATTAAAATCGTGCGTGCTTATCATTAGGCTACATGTGGTTGAGATACATATATAGATGCGTGCGACTCTAATTATTTATCGTACGTAACGAATAGACAGATAAGGCATAGCGTTCGTATGTCATATATCAGTTCATATATAAATGGATTGATCGGAAATTATCTCGCGATATCATCGCCGACAACCCAATGCTCCTAATGATCCATTCATTCTTTTTTTTTTTTTTTTACTTATATAATATTAAAAGTGATTGCCTATCTCATCGATAAATTCTGTTTAAGTTGGACTAACGTAAAATATACCAAAATTTTTTCCAAATATCTCGGAAAGGCGGAAATCAAGCGATAACATGTATAGGAAAAAGTAGTGCAGAATATGGATCTTGACAATATATTTCAAGATCATTAAAATCGGTGAGACGTTTTTCTGTATAATTACCCGAATTTTATAACCAATTATATACGAAACATTTTGCAAACTAAAAATCTACATAAAAGTTACAAAATACATTTCATTCGTAGAGCTCGCAAAAATGTTTAGACGTTCAATTATTCCTTATATCAATATTCACCACTTTCAACGCTTTTCTTTAATATCTACAATTACATTCTTTTATCGTCGTTGGAAGATACTGGCACGGGAAAACGAAGAGACGGTAAGATAAGCAGGAAATATGGAGAAGTTATTGAGAAACGAGGGGAAGGAATTGAAATAAAGCAAGTAGGGTAAAGGAGAAAGGAGAAGAGAAGGGGAATATAAGAGAGTTAAGCTAAGATAGTGAGAATTGTTACGAAATGTTACAAAAAGTTCGTGCTAGAAACGTCTAAAAACGCGAATGTCTCGCGTTAATTAACTATTTTTACTCATAGGTTCATAAATTTTAAATATAATTATTATTGCTATTGTGTATTACTATTATACTGTTTATGTATATGTTTATACAACCGAATGTCGCTGCAAAGATAAATTTTGTGTATATTGTTGTAAGTTCGACCAGTCGCGGAGAGACGCGATCGCGACGAGGCGCGTCAACGGAAGTCGTAAACTCTCGTTACGATTAGAATAATCGACGCCACGAACAGGTCGATCCCCTTATTTGTGTTGAGATAATAGAAGTGGTTGAGTTAGTATAACACTGCGGTTAACAGGTTATAGTATATATTTTGTTTCCAACAACTGATTTCGCTGATTATATAAATGTTCGGAGATACTCGTGGGTTAGGCTGGGTTAGTCTTTTGCAATCAGGTTTAAAGTGTTCGATTTGTATAAGCATTAGCAACTTGCCGAGTTGGCGACTGAATTTTGACTCTTTTCGAGTTGGTGTTTGAGACTCTTTGCGAGCTGAGATTTGACTCTTTTCCAGTTGGCGCCCGACTTTTAACTGACTGTCGGTTCTCGTGTTCTTGCGGCGGAAAGCTCGGTGCGGGTGTGCTTTTTGAACGAAGAAAGGGGATTCGTTGTTCACACTTTTCATTAGGAAAGTAACGATCCCCGATGTCCATTGGTTATAGCCAACGTTAATGAACGAAGATAGGAGGAGCAAGCCTCCTACCAACGTAGCTCGTGTGTGACATTGTTCGTGGGAACAACCCGCTTTTCCCGTTAGGTAGATACCCACTTTCTCCGTAATTTATAAGAGCGCGCAATAAACCTAAGGACTGTTTTAAGTATCATTCATAAACCGAAAACGAATAAACCGAAAAGGATTAGAGATTCCTTCAAGTTAATAAAGATATTGAAGGTCTGAACAACGATACGGTGGATCTTTGGCGGCCAAACAACGAGGAATGTCATACGGATTATCTCACGTGACATAACAATTGTCGTATTTTTATCTGAATACGAACAAAAGATGATTTGAATGCTTAACACCAAGACGCATAAATATTCTATTGAGACGCTTAAGTATACCATCGTTACCTAAATATACAAAATACAATGATATCGAAACGCTATGATTGCTACCGTACAAAGTGTCCTAAGTAAATAGAGATTTTGCAGCCAATTTTGAAGCCGTGTCTGTTTACTGCACTTGATCTTCGTTTCCAATGCTTGTTTACCATGTCATAAGTATATATTGACAATATACTTGTAGCACGTTTCAAAGAATTATTTAAGTTTGATTGACTTTCAATTATTTCTTATTAATTTACTCGAATTACCTGAACTGACTCTTTCTTGCCACTTTAATTGAGAATATTTTAAAAAATCTATAAGAACAGTGAAACAAAGTAAAAACCTGTTTCATGCACGAAATATGATAAAGAATATTATATTTTTATATTATTTAGACATATAACTAATACTTGTATTAGAAACGTATATATACTAAATTTTATTCAATAATTAAATCTTCTAAAAATGTACAAAAATCTGCAATCGAATAACAAGAAAAATTATCAATTATTGACTAGATTTCCATAAATAGCAAAAGAGTTTTAATCTTCCATTAGATCCATAGATGCGAATCTTCGGAAAGCTCTATTGAATTTTATGAAATTATTCGAACACGCACACAAGTTATTCAATAATATCCCTTTCAATTCGTTCAATTCGTTCAATTCAATATAGGAACTATATTTCACTCGGGAAATAATTTTCATTTCATCAGTCACGACAGTGAAGATCGAACTGTCCTCGCGTGCTCACAGCGAAATCTCTTCCGTAAAAAATTACCCCGGTGTTCCTTGTTAAGGAAATTACAACAATCTGCGACTCATTCCTGAAGTCAGGAACGGAACAGGACAAGCGATCAAAATGAAAAAGGAACTTTATTACGTATGCTGAATTACGTTTAAAAAATTATACTAAAACTTGTCTAAAATTGTATGGAGATTGTTAAGCGTGATATATCGATGCTTTCATCGATAGATTTCTAGCATTGTTTTTTTTACCAATAAATGAAAAAAGTCATTGCAATACTATCATCCGACATATCAAACTCCAATTTATACAGAAATGCTTGCTTCCACTCGAGCTCTAACAAAAACTATAATTATACTTTATCTCGAATGATCAATGAAACTTCTGAACTGGCCGAGATAACAGTGACAAATTCCCAGTCTACAGTAGATATTATTCGCAAATACATTACGCGACAATAAACTAAGCGAATTTCATCGCGAATCTATTAAAATTTAAATTGCATGATCAGTTCTATTTGTATGTTTTTCAGAATTTGAAACCTTCTCATAAAAATAGCGGTCGGTTCGTTCCGTGTTGTGTCGAATATTGCGTTATAAGGAGGGCTGTCGCGATTTTTCCATCGTACTATGTCAAAATGGTATTTTCAACACAGTGTGTTATAAGACGATCGAGTGTATTCCCTTATTCCCTAAATGATAAAGTAAGATGTACCAACTCTTAAGAATACGATCATATTGACGTCAAAATATGATTATATTATTTCTTTTTGTATTTACAAATTTGTTTCACAATAATCAGTATATTTTTGTTTGCTCGACATAAAAATAAAAGCTGTCGTATAAAGCGACCGCCAAAAGTTTCTAACCAGAGTGTAATCTTATTTCAGTAATATTCGCAACTGTTTAAAGATAAGAAGAAACTTGTTCCATATTCCTTGGCAAGTATTCTCTCTTTCCATATTTAACCAATATTAATATATCGAATTGGATCGATCTAATCTGCGAAGAAAAAATATAAAACAAAAAGTACCAATGATTTTTCCTCGGCACTATTTCTGGCATTAATGACACGATTCTATTCCTGTACAACGAGAATCTTATCTTAGATATACAGGTCTCTTTACCTGTTGGCATCAAGGGTCAAGGTACACAACATTATCAATACAGATTTAATCAATTGTATTACCAACGATCTTTGATCGTTTTCATCCGGGTACCTGCTGTACTGACTGTATTTATCAACGTTCAAGAATTGTGAAACACAAACAACGTTTAAGCGAAAACTCGAACGCTACTGTACAGCTACACCGATAAGCTCTTATCGAAGAAGCGATGATGACCGCCAGTGAATGTTCTGATGCACTCGGAGCTGGCTAGAATAAAGTCAATCCTTTGAATATGTTAAAATATCCCTTATGCTTTTCTTAATTCTGTACACTTTCAGAGATTTTTCGATATGTTTATCCCTCTTTTCGATATTCGATCTATTGGAATTAACTGGAATTGATTAAAATTTTGCAAATAAATTATTAAAAATCAACAGTTTTCTTTTATCGATTATTAAAGAAAAGGTGTTTTCGCGAATTGGTTTACAACGTCTATTGAATATTGATATTCATTTAAATTTAAAATATTGCAAACATTTTGCATATTATAGCAATGAACGTACGAATAAATAACGTTAATCGTTACATAAAACGTGCTATATCTATTACATTTATACAAATTACATTGCACGACAGAGAATATTATTAAATAAATTGGAAATAGAAGTTGAATCTAAGAACGAAGTGGCTATCGCATATGACATATTTTTAAAGTTTCTTATGAACTGCGTGTTTGTTGTGCGCATTATCGCCAGTTAGCTGTTTTCTTAAATATAAGATAATGTCTCAATATAGTATGGATGACAATGGAAAGAAAAACAAAGCCAGTATGTAGCACGGAATGTTTTCGATTGATTTCGTTTATTAAAGAATCTGAAGTGAGATAGCCGATCAAGCTTGCGTAAACTGTCAAATATCTTTGTTCGGCAACGGTCACGTAAACCGACGACAAAATCTAATGGTTCACCTGTTTACGAGCGTTGGTGGCCGCGAAGATTAAGATCTCTTTCATCGATTTATCGTGTCGACTAGTAGAAGCTTCACATCGAGATAAATAATCTTCTAAATAATCTTTCGCATAAAAGAAAACTATCGCATCGTGCGTCTAACGTTCTTCCCTTAAGAGACGAAGGTTTCAAAGCGAAGATAAAATTTTTGAGCACGGATATCCTACATTTCCCCATTAGATCGTTGCCAATTTTTTTATTAATATCGAGAACTAATAGATTTCGCTAAAACCCTAGCCAACTGTCAAATATTGAAAACAAAAATATTCTGTAAACTCTTACAGAATCCATGATCGCGTAAGGGAGAACAGCGATAAAATCGCTTAAAGACAAAGCTGCTAATAGCAGAAAGCTGCAAATTCGAAAGCAAATCCCTCTCGCAAGCCCGATCATAAAAATCACGTTGTCTCGCGTTAAAGAAAAATAACGAGAGAATTGCACGAGGGAACATTTGGGAATTAAACATGTGATAAAGCCAAAAGTAAAGAGGATCACCAAAGGGAACATCGAAAGAAATTTGCTGGGAACTCACCCTCGATATACTTCTTTAAGGCTGCGAACCCCTCCTTCCTGTTGTTCTCGGTCTCTCGGAGCTCCTTCTCAGCGAAAGCCAGAGCTTCCGATTCCGGTGGCGTTGTATCCAACTCAAACGACATGCTTCTGCTTAATATTCCCAACAGTGTATCGAACGTCTAACAACCGACAAAACGATCCTCACAGCAGGACAACCACGATATATCTGTGACCTGATATATCTTGCACGAGAAGGAGTCTACCATCTCGATCCAATCTTTGACCGCTCAAAGTCCAATCGGTGCGCAGCGGCGACGGTCCGATTTTATGACTCTTCCGTCAGTTGATTTCGTGTCGCTTAATGTACACTGTACACTGAAACCGAGGCACATTGAACGCGCGTCACTTGATAAAACTGTCACCCGGAAACGCAGTGATCGCGTACACTGGCGAGTCATCGATTGATAAGCAGTGGTCGAACGGAGCAATCGATCGTCTATTATATTTATATCGGAGCAATACAATGTAATTAGAGTCGCTATATTGTTTTAGGCGTCTATTAGCCGTACACATATAATTAATCTGCTGGTAATAATCCTAAGGAACCCTCGTAAAACGAGATCTTTTGACTTACCGTTAAGTCCATCAATTAGCATAAACAAGAGGTCCCTTGTGGTTATTGTTCCATCAGATAAAAATAGGGGAAATGGGTTTATATATATAATACAGGTATGAATTTTCTCACGTTTCCCAGGATTCCATCCGCAAGCGACCAACGATGGGGCGATCATCATCGAACAAGAGTTTTCCTTTGCGACAATATCGACTTCGCTCGATTTACGACTACACATCAGTCGACATCTCTGGATTTGATCTACGACAACAGATCAGTCGACATCTCTTTACCAGATTTCCATCATTCATCAATCATTCATCTACTTCTTTTATACCTTACGTAACAGCGTAAATATCTTTTGTACATAGTTGTTGGAAATATTTATTATAACCTGTTAACCGCAATGTTATACTAACTCAACCATCCCTATTATCCTAACAGGAACAAAGGGATCGATTTGTTCGTGGCGTCGATTATTCGCATCGTGACGTCGGGAACTTACAACTCCCGTTGACGCGCTTCCTCGCGATCGCGGTTCTCCTGGTCGTGACTGATCGAAACAAAACAATGACTACTGTTACGAAGATATCGAGGGTGAGTGTGCTATTGAGATGAACTATATAATCTTATCTGTAAAATGACGAAAAAAGGTAATTTTCTAAATTTCGTATTAATCGGAATGGTTTCTTTTTTACTTCAATCTGACACCATTGTTACGTGGGACATGTTACGAGGATGAATTTAGAATTGGGATAGAGTTGGAAACTGAGGGGACGAGATTTCGGAATTTTCTTTGCGCGAAATTGGTTGCATTAGAAAATGAACGAAAGTTCCATATAAATATAGACATTTCCAGCCTCTTTTGCTTTATCGAGAAAAAGAGAATTTATTAAAGAAGTTAATTTTGGAATTTGCGTCGCTCGAAATTAGTTGTATCGCGAAGAAGACAATGGAATAATGAAAAGCGGATAGAAAAATTGATCTTTTAGGTATTCTTCGCTTAAAATTGCACGCGTAGTTTACATTACATTAGAATAAATATAATTGTAATTACGAACAAAGCAAATTAAAAATCATCTTCAATTAAGACTAAATGTACTTTTGAATAAATGTACATTTTATGATTGGTAATAGTTACGGCATCTTTTGTTTCTGATCTTATCTAGAGATAGGAGATAAGAGATGCGAAGAAACGTACTTATATTGGATGTATTTTGATATAAACTGGTGACATATTGCGTAAAGACTTGAACTTGTGAACTTGAACTTACGAATTTCACAATCGCACGAAGATGCAAGAATTATCAAAGATGACCAAAAGCTGAATTTCTACAGATGTACAAGGATTTAATTTACCTCAAAATATATTAAAGCCATAAGATTTATACTTTTAAATTCTTTGTACTTGAAATGCGCATTTATGAAGATTGGTGCATAGGTCAAAATCAGATCAACGTTAAAAATTCGCATTTTAATAAAGAAGCTATTAAATAAATCGTAATAAAAGTGTAATAGAAAGTTTTTATATACATTATATATCGATTATATATCGATACGTGCGTCCTTCGATTTATTCAACAAACAAATGCATATTCTTGGTAAAACGTGAATTTCTTTCTCTTCCGAGAAACGGTAAGTTATAATACTCACTACACGTATAATTATAATTGGTAATATAAGGGTATTCTTATAATATTTTCACAATTTACTTCTTAAGTAGATACAATAGCAATGAAATGAACGATAATTTCGCGTTCAAAAATACGCAGAAAATTTTTATTATAAAACAATTTCAACATAATATTCTTTAGCAATATGTTACAGTCACTTATGGTAGAATTGTGAATATCCAAACAGTAAAAAAGGTCACGATTAAAGTCCGCTGTTTTTATGTATTCCTTTGATTCAAAATAACGAATTAATTGTGTTTCCATCTTCGTGACATGTTACAATAACTAAAATCAGATATCGAATAGCAGAAAAGAAAACAAGTTGCGATTGTAGTCCGAGAACAAAATAGTTATCCGAATGGAACGAAGACTTCGATATTGCAATCACGACTTGAAGATGGCACGTTGTATATATTTTGAAGTTTTTTGTTATATCGTTGTTACGATAATGTATCACTTTATTCCTCGTAATTATTATAATATCAGATTACGTTGACCGATTCATATTTTTCCTTTGCATTAATTGTGACATTGGTTAATCGTTTAATAATGGAAGAAAAGCGTACATTATAATTATATTACGTATTTTCATATACGTATTTATTTATTTATGGAGAACTGATAGTCACATAAATACATTGAATGTACGTAACATACAGAAACATATATCCTAAACATCGTAGATCGTAATTCTTTAATCGTGTTAATTCATTAACATGAATTTACACGAGATTCGTTATTCAGAAAATAATTTCTTTATTTAGAGATCGTCTATCTTTTTACGTTTTACGCATTTACCTTTACCAGGATTAACCGAAATCAACTTATCTTTCCTATTAATCGTAATTAATTAAAAAATTTTCTAATCGCTAAAGTTTCTCCATTTTTTCTCTTTTCGAAATCGACGCTTCGGGTTCTTTTACTTCTAGCTGGAACATAGAATAATCATAGCAGGATTACGAATTATTGCATTATATTATTCAGATTACGCAAGCATATTACGCATTATAAATTTTACTTGGAATTAATAGGCTCGTGTAGATTTTACATATTTCATCCTCTTCTTCGTGTTTGTATATATTAACTTACCAATAAAAAGCGCGTAAATAAGAAAATACTTCTCATAAATAGAATTATATTGTAAAAAATTATATTTCTATATCTCTCCTATAATATGGAGTTTTTGAAAATATCTATCTTGTATTTTAAGATATCAGATTGATGTTCGATCGATTTTCAAATTTTCATTTCGAGTAAAAATTATAAACTACGTTCTTCGTTCTTGCAAAATTAAGTAGATGATCAAATGGTTAAAGACTATATTAAACTTGCCGCATTCATATTTACATATATACATATCTGCATTGCGCAGCACGTAACAAAATACGTGCAAAGAAACATTTCTCTTCATAGTGTTTCGTAATGCAATCAAATCGATTGTTTATTTCAAAGTAAGCTGCGTATCACATTTTTATACCGTTATCCAGAATTCCGTGCACGTATTATCAAGCTTTTGACTACTTCAATTCGTGTCTTTACCTACAAACAGAGAAAAAGATTATTACATTATTACAATATCAATTTTATTAGAGGAGTCGTAAGATCAAGCTTTTTATCGACTACTGAATTAACTTATATTTACCAATAAAATATGAAAGAAATCGATTGTTTCGTATGAAGGTAAAATTCGCTCACAAGACGTTTTGTTTCCGAGGAGAATAAATTTGTGAATTTATTGTTAAAAATGAAGTCTTAGGTGGACAAATTTTATTCCACATTATCTTCACAGGTAGAGTTACCTCCTGTCGATTATTTAATCCCGTCCAAGTCGCAATTAGCCATGCTCAAGTATACTTGATAAATTTCCGAACTCGATTTTCTCGAAGATTAAGCCGAGAATGAGAAAGAATTCATCCGATATATTTTTTTTATTTTTCGATATATAATCGATGGGACTCGGGATGCACCGCAATGTCGATACCGTATCGACGACGGCGAATACTGTATTTAAATCTGCATCATGCTCATAGATGGTGCTGTATGCACATACGGTGAATTCTCTATGTTCGTCTCAAACGTGTAACGTTGTTAAGTTCCATAAAGTCGTGTGTATGCGTAAAAACGAGAAAGACGAGAACAACGAAAGAGAAAGACGAGAAATCGTTCTTGCTACGATTCTGCGATCGTTGTTTTTTCCGTGCGTCGCTGTGTTCGCGACATTTATCTACATTCGCATTGTTCGTTATTTCCTTTGGCGTCCAAATCGACCAAAAGGAGATTGTAGTAGGGCGCTGTGGCCCGAATTTTATTAACTAACGACACCATGTCGGAGGATCAAGTTAAATCTCCGATCGACGGTATTCTTCCGTTTTTACAAAGCGTAAGTAACGAAAATTTTACTTTCATTTTTGCTACGTAAGTTTCGTTTTATTCGTCCACGACTGATGCCCCTTAATTTATTTTGTTCTCTGGATGTGTTCGAAGTTTTCGAAAGGACGTTCCTTATTTCCCTTTCGTTCTCGATCACTTTCATTTTCAGTACCGCCAACAAAAAAGTTTCAATGTAAAAATACTGACACAAATGTCAACCATTTCAGTCGGTGATTTGATTATTATACCTGCATTTTTCAAGAATTTATTTCGCTATTCGGTCTCGTTTGTACGGCTTGACTCGGGTTTGCTCGCAATAGCAGCTATGAAATACAGAATAAATATTAACTATTGACCGATATTTTCGCCGAGAATTTATTTTTGGTGCATGCATCACAGTTCGCTTATTCGATGCACGGCTTACAAGCCGTTTTTTCCGTCTCATTTCTAGATAAATTATAGGCCCAGTTTTATATGTCAATCATCAAATTGACATGTTCCCGCGTTCATTCGTTAAACGTGATTTGGCAGTATGTATATTACACACGAACAGCAGACTCACGTTATTTAATATATATGTACAATGCGACAATATATAAATGTGTAATTATAGATGTACGTTAAGTCGTAACTGTGTAGAAAATATTTTTGTCTTATTTTCTTCACAACTTGCTGATATTTTGTATACCTGATTGTTGTTAGATATTTTGGTTTCACTATATAACGTATACCATTGTAAAGAGCATATAAACAAGCAATTTACGTATTTAAATTAAATTATAATTCATTGAAGAATTGAATTAAACAGATTGAATGGCGGGATCCATGGCTTGCATTATTGTTAACTTTCCATATTGCTGTCACAATGACTGCATTAATGACAAGAAACCATGCCAATTTTCAAATTATGTTATTCCTTGCTCTGTGTAAGTATATTTCGTATTAAAAATAATTTATTTACTGTACATAGTTATTGCCATGAAGTGTTCATGTTGCAGTACTTTTGGTATATTTCTCTGAAAGCATCAATGAAGTTGCTGCATCTAACTGGATGTAAGAATTTTTAAGTTACTAAAAATTATCTTGTTATTTTGATGAGTATTTGAGATAATATATTTATTTGATTTTAATAGGTTGTTCTCAAGGCAACAATATTTTGATTCTAATGGGCTCTTTATATCTGTAGTGTTCTCTGTGCCTATCTTGATGAATTGTATGATTATGATTGTAAGTAGATAAAAATGTCTATAACGTTTAAAACAAACCTATATATATATATATATATATATATATATGTATATAATTCTTTAATAGTATGTATTGTTTCCTCGATTCTCTTCTTTAGGCAAGCTGGCTTTATCAATCTAGTCAATTAATGACCAGTTTGAAGAGAGCACAATTGAGGCAACAAGCAAGGAACCGGGAAATAGAAGATGAATCTGTGAACGCAAATGGGACTATTGTAAGAGAAAAGCAAGAATAACATTCTAGTCCAATAATAAGAATGGAAAACACGAAATATAAAAATGTAAATTACATACTATGAAACAAGCATTGGCTTGTTTTTACCTCAAATAGGGTAGTATATAACAGCATTGTAAAATTTGGCGAATATTCAACATAGCATTTTTTTAAAACGTTACTGCCGACATAATCATTATTGTCATTCATATTGAAATTGACTAGCTACACTGTCGGTTGATTGTCTTTCCAATATTATGTCGTGTATATATAATGATTAGGACGTGAATTCAGAAGCTTGGAAATAATTTATTTATTCAAAATCAATGACGTACTAAATTGCGGTATGACACGCAATTTGAAAATTACAAGATATAATTCTCGAGAGAATACTGTTATCTTATATTAAGGTACATTCCAACGGTTCTCTACTTTTATTTTAATGTTGAAATATTCATTATGGATCAGTGTTCTTAAAACCTTACCGGTGTACTTACTATTGTAACAGATATTGCTTATTGCGAAAACTGATTAAAAAAAAAAAGGCATAATTACATAATAATGGCTCTAGATATATGTGTAAGTATGTATGTACGTGTGAATGAGTATAATTTTCTCAGAACCGAAACACCTTGAAAGATGTAACGAATATATTATATCTACAGTTAAGAATTTCTTGTGTTGTACATTTGTGTAAATGAACAATTTCTTGCCGTTGCAATATTTAACGCGTGATTAAATTTAAGTAATAAAATATTTCTTCTTAATATTATGCATTTCTCTTTTTTTTTTTTTTTGTATCAATTTTCTATCAATAATGTCATTATTTGCATTCAAACTTGATTCTGATATACCCAAATATCGTCGTAGGAGCATTAATAGGATGTAGTATAGATTTAACACGTAAATTTTTCAATCAAGAACCAAACCAAGGATTTCTTGTCATTTCCTTTATTACCGACTCATTACAAGATTATGACACCAGATAGAGTCAGATGATTAGGCAGATCGCCGGTGCTTATGATGGGCAAAATCGTGCACCAAACGCACCGGAGAAGGAAACGTGTGTATAGTTCGTCCATCTGTTCGCTAGAGGCAGCAGTTCATGGACCGTACATTTGACTGAATTGCGCCTATAAGTATCGGCCATCTTCCCACTGGTCTCTTTTACAACACGGTCGTGGTTACAACTTACAATACAATACAACTCACCTATTTCGAAATAAGCTCCGATATGTATACGAAAATCTTAAGGACTGTAAGGAATTGTAGAAAAACTACTCCGGAAATCTGTATAAACGTTTCAAAGAAACTTAACTATACGTCGTTTTCTCTATCATAAAGAAATTAGTGTTTCTATAACTAGTGTGGTTGAAAATAATCGACAGTTACGAATTAATGTACTATGAACCGTTTGGATGATCCTCCGGGTCTCATGAAAGGCAGAAAACCATCTTTCATTGGAATGAACGGTATTTTTCATTACGTTCTTAGCATTCTTAAAATTAATAAAATTTTTCCCTTCCAAAAACGCTTGTCATATCATTATTTTTCTTGATTTCTATTAATGCATGTATTATAATTGTAGAATGAACGACATTCTATTAAGCCAAGTTTTATTTTATTAAGTTATTGAATTGGAAGAGAAAATTTCTTTCAGATTTATATACTTTAAAATTAAATTTTGGGAGATATAATAGTCGTAATTTACTTGTTCTTTAATAATTTTTAGGTTAGATTACTGTACATAAAGTTTAGTTATTATATCGTAATTTAATCTAAATTTTAATTCAAGTGTTAGTTTATGCTGAAACTAAACGTAGATAATTTATTGTATATTAGGTGTTGAGTACAATACTTTTTACTAAATGCATAATTCGTTTTTCAGGAGGCCCAGAAACAGACGATCAACAACGCTTAAGATTTCAAGTTGAATTAGAGTTTGTTCAGTGTCTTGCAAATCCAAATTACTTAAATTGTAGCTTGAACAATGAGCAATATATTTGTATATAATAACCAACGTGAGCGTTATGATAATACTAATAATTATTATTTTTCAGTTTTAGCACAACGTGGATATTTTAAGGATGCAACATTTATAAATTACCTTAAATATCTGTTATACTGGAAGGAACCAGAATATGCAAAGTATTTGAAATATCCTATGTGTTTGTATTTCTTAGATTTATTACAGTATGAGCACTTTAGAAGAGAAGTAGTAAACTCTCAATGTACAAAGTTTATAGATGATCAGCAAATTTTATTATGGCAACATTATACCAGACGTAGAACAAGACTGTTACAGACTGCAGCAGAGCAAACACAACATGCAAATCCTCAGAATAATGGTATTGTACAACCTAAAGTTCCTTGAGTAATATATGAGAAACTCACTATTAAATGGGTCCATGAGAACTACACAATATTAAAATAACGTTATATAATGTTGTCTACAACTGTAGTTCCTTATCAGAATTGTTTTAGTTATGTTTTTTGGCTGTGATAAGTCATAAATAAAGTACTTTTCTATGTTCTCAATATATCTGTGATTACACTTCTCCCTCTTTCCTTCTATCTGTTGCTATATCATTTATTCATATACCATTTATTAGGAAACTTAAAAATATCTAATACTATATTTAAAATAATAGGTGTGGAAATAAATTCTATCCAACAATAAAACTTCCATTTTGCATAAAAATCTGAAAGAATTTATTCATGCACCTAATAATTATAAAAAGACATTTTTATAAATAAAAAAAAACACTAACTCTCTTAAATAAACGAAGAACATTATAACAATTCCAATAATAATAAGTATCGAGTTTAAAGAAGTATAATATTGTAAACATTCTGTGAAAACAAACTGAAATAAAGGCCCTCCACTTGTAGAATCTGATTTTGGACGAATGATGCTGAAACATGAATAGCTGTTCATAAATGTTTATGACTCTTTATGCTTCAAGACTGGAAAAAAAAAAGGGGAAATTATCGAAGACAAGGATAGAAGATGCGAATTTTAATGATTTTATTAAGTCTATTCATCTAACTCTGTATTCATTTATAGAATTTAATTCATCTTGAAACATTGTACATCTTTTACATAAAGCTTTGTATAAATAAAACTTTTTTTTTTTACTAAAAGATGACAATAAAAGAATATATTTACGACAGAATAATGAAAAGAAAATGTATATATCTGTATGTTTCGATAATTACTATGTAAAACTAATCTATCTTTACAATACTTAATCCTTATATCGAAGTTATTACAAGTAAATGCAAACTTTGGCACCTATTAGACATATAGATATATACAATTATTGATATAATATTGATATCTAATTAATAAAGACAGAGAGAGAGAAAGTTTGATATTACTTGCATACAATTTTTCAAAAGTTTAGTTTCATAATTGTATATACAGATATGTTTATTTAATATACGATTTGCAATATATCTAGAAAAGCTAATAAACTATTACGCTTCGTTATTTCAGCCTCTAAACTGCAAGTATTCAGAAATTTATATCACTCACAATTCATTGTCTTAACTTTTAACCATTATATAAATTTACTTTATGATAGGCAGTGACAACTGATTGTATTGTAATTTTTCTAAAATTCTAAATACTGAACTTAAAATATAATAAATATTTGTCAATATAAACTATTAGAAAATTCTAATATACGTGAAGAATATAATACACAATGATACATGTTTGCGAAAACAGTTATAAGTTTATAAAAAATATTATATTATTTTTCACCCTTGCAATTTAAATTCGTATATAAAATATCTTCTAATTATAAATTAAATCATTATTTTAAATCCTTAATTACACGTAATCCAACTCAATAAAAGATATCATTAACAATAAATCTTTGCGATAAATAATATAAAATAATCACATTTTGCAACAGAACGTCAATAATCATAATGATCGTCAAACTGTCGGTTATAATTCATCGATATAAAAATGTGGTATTAATTTCTTCTATGTAAAACTTTAAAAATTTCATTCGGAATTTTTATTCTCCGAGAAATTCACTAATATACCATTTCCTGCATCCACCCAATCTTCAGAGAATAATTTCGCTCTAAGTATCTCCCTTTCTGAAGCATCTTCAATGGTGGATGCATCTTCATTATTTAAATTCTCATTATTCTTCTTTTCTCTCCTTTTTACAGTCAACAATTCGGAATCTTCTATCGCATCAGGTAAAACTTGACTTAAAGTTTCTGGTAAAATTAAAGCAACTGCTCCAGATCCTAAGCAGAGCATTCCAATTATTATTAATGGAATGGTTATTGGAAAATGTTCTCCCTAAAAAAGCAAAAATTGTATTCATTGTTTTATGCCATGTAAATTTATATTTTTTTTAAATACAATTTTTTATTTGGCTTAACATTTTATTAAATTTTTTAAATAATTTATTTCATATACTCGCGTTGAATTAGAATATTTTAGAGAGGAAGTAGAAATTCGTATTGGATTGAACTTAATTTAATAGTAGTGGTTTTATACGTTCCATTTTAATTCTAAAAACACAGTATGCAAATCTTACTGATAGTATGTGTGGCGTGCACAAACTGCCAATTTTTGCGAAAACAGTGCACAAGCCTAAGCAGGTTCCTCGCACGACAGTTGGAAATATCTCGATCGTATACAAATATGTTAAGGCAACGGTACTTGTCACTGCTACTCTTCCGAGCAGGGGCATAATGGTCTTCATGAGATCTACAAAGATGATATACTAAATTAGTAAGAATCTACAAAGTAGGTACTTGTATAGAAGATTAATCAATTTTTTCAATGTACAATGTCTACGCTTTATATGTTACAGAAATTTTAATACGAAGTATTTCTCGTTACAAACACGTACCGGATGTAATGGTGGAATTTGAAAAGATAATTATAGCTGCAAAAAAGATGCAAATTGCACCAGTAATTGATTGATACGCTGACATCGGTAGTCGTCTGCCATATCTAGACAATATGAAGTAGAGAAACACGTAAGATGCAATTTCCAACGCTCCTCCTAGCGCAAAAGTGACGTGCCTATTGATCGCCCAAAGATTCGGCTCGAGCGTCATGAGGACGTAACACGCTATAGAAGACGTGAACCTAAGACAGATAATATTAATTACAAATTTGAAAAAACTGTAGTATTTATAAAAACAAATTCGCATAAATATTCACAGACTAATTATATGAATTTATATTGAGAATGTAATTTTGAAGTGATCAAATTTTGAAAATTTTTTACCATTGATAAATGATCACAATGCCATATTTTTTTAACAGCGTGGATTTAAATAGTTCTAACAATTCTTCTTTCGTTTGCGCGTTACTAGACTTTTCTTTGATTTTGCTAAATTTCTTCTCATCGTCCTTATTTGACATTTCTTTTTTTACTGGGGTTCGTAGCTCTACGATGTCGTAAGTATTTTTCATGGAAAGTCGTTGATTACCAGCAGACTGTGATATCGATTTCGACTTCCGATGGCTCTTCGACTTCGATGGAGCATTCCTCTTATTTGTTTCTCCATTCTCACATTGTGCAGAGTCCGGTTCCGATTCCGTTTTAGGGAGCTTGCTTTCCAAGTATTCAGAAATTTCCCTCAAACTCGTTTCTGAAAATTGAATATAGTTATTAATATAATGTACATTTTGAATAATAACGATTCATATCTCCTTCATCAAAACAATATTGGTTCTAATCTAACGAATATTTCCAATATAAATATTTTATTACACTTGAAATTATAAAAGAAAACTTATATTAATACCATACTATATCATTCAGTGGTAAGATAAATTCGCCCTGTTTTCATATTTATTATATAAATGAAGAAAATGGGCAGAATATGTTACAACCTGATATATTACATTCTACTATCATACATTATACCTTGTATAACATAACATGCTAAGAAAACAATAGATCAAATTTTTCAACAATTTTTGTCTTTTACTTTGAACTTTTTGTTGAGCCGCATCCGTGTTGCTATTTAGCAAATTCGCAGCTTCCTCTTTCATTTCGTTATCGGTTTTCGATTTCTTTAGATCTGCGCATGAAACACGTGACTTTCGTTCCGGTTTCACCGGCGTCGCGTTCTCGCAAATGTTTGTCTCTGCTTGAACATTTTCCCTTCGCAATCTAGTGCAACAGACATTGTATTTCGTGATACGTTCCACTGCCATATCTGCTTCCGTGATTTTACCCTTCGCTAGTAGCCACCTTGGTGATTCTGGTATTATCCTGCAAGCGATATCTATTATAGTTTCCCAAAGGATGTATTTCGATACTAAAATCTTATTTTTCATTCTATTAAAAACAATAATAATTTACCAAATGTAGAGCACGGTTATAGCAGTGGGAACTGAGACAGCTAATTGTAAAATTCTCCAATCGGGTATAACGTAACTAAGTGCGGCTAAGAGCATCAAACCAATAGCCCACGCAATTTGCATAACTAATGCAACGAAAGTCCGTGCTTTCACAGGAAACAGTTCCAGAGAAAGAATGTACGTCGAATTTTGTAGACCCTGAACAAAAACTCCTTGCAGTCCTCGAAGAGCCAGGAACGTGGGATAATTCTGAAATAGAGACACTTCATTCAGCAAGAAAAAGGAAATTATTCTCGTCAAGTTGGTATTCAACGACTCTTTCGTTATTTCTTTCTCCTTTTACTTTCCATATCGGACAAAAGATTTAATTAACACAATACATTTATTTGATTCATTATTCCACTTATATACATTCAAATACATCTTTAATGTAAATTAAGAACGAAATAACGTATCAGTTTCCTTTTTTATTTGGATACAGTTAATTTTTATCTTCTATTATGATTTTCAATGAATTATAAAATTTGATAGAATATCTAAGAAAGAAATTTTGATAAAATCTCCACTTTAGTTCATTTTTTACTTAAATTAAGAATTAAGTTAAAATTTACTTGTTCGTCTTTTTCATAATTTCCAATTATTTTGTTTAAATTAAGAAAATTTCTATACCTGCACAACATACAGTGCAACAGCCATCGTGCCCTGAGTATAAAGGCAAATCGCTTGAACCGGAAGTCTTCCTATTCGATCTGCTAAAAGTCCAGCGATCCAAGCGCCCATTAAAACCCCGACGTAATAAACCGTCGGTCCAAGAAACGTCAAATACCGTTTCTCGCAAACTAAACTCCATTCTGTTACTACGCTATTTTCTCCGAATTCAGTTGCAAATTGATACTTGCCGAAGCACAAGTCTGTAGTCGAAGATTCTTTGAGACCGGAAGTCTCGTTAACTGCAACAGTCACGTTGCCAAGCTCTTGGCAACCATATATTCGTTTCGTTCCATTCTTTGGCTGTAATATGTAAATAAATCGTTTTGTAAAATTTTAGCTAAATAGCTCATGCTAACTAAATAATTCAATATTTGTTCAACACCGTGTTAGGTATTAAGACATTGAGAAATAAAAATTAGAGAAACTTCCGTTTAGCAACTTCTTTTACATAACACAGTACAAAAATAATGATTAATTACATAAATACATATAATTTCACACACAGAACAGTATAAAATAATTACATAAATTAGTTTCTTATATAAACAACAATAACAAAACTAATAACAAGAGTAATTAACGATACACATGTAATTTTATATCACTCTTTATTAATAATATGAGATTTATGTAGATTTGTGAATTGATTTTGCATTTCTAAGTAAGTTAATGAATAATTTGAAATTCAAAAGAGGTCTCAAACTTTGCAGAAGACAAAAGTTAGCGAATTATTCGAATTAATAATTCATGACATTTGTCAAGATGTATGTACCTCATTCACGAGTTGAACACTTAATATCTTGCTGTTTTATTTGAAATAATTTATATAGGTGAGAGAATGATAGAGGGTAGTTATACAGAAAAATTATTGAAAACTTCGCAAGCTAAAGCAGAACACATACGTAAATAATAGTAAATGTCAAATATTTCTATCATTGTAAATAAATGAGTCACCTCGGATGAATTTAGGTCAAAAGAGTGTCAGAAAGAATGAATTATAACAAACTTTGTAGATAAGAATTCGTTGCACTCGTTATTTTAATACATACGTACTTACCACATAATTGATAAACTATGAAACGTATATAAGATATAATTAATGAAAAAAAAAAAAAAAGAAATATCTAGATAACCGAGACAAAAGAAACTTACCTGACAATAAAATTTAGGCGTATAATTGTGAAACACCGGGAGCGCGTGGCTCATTGCAACGATGACATAATTGATGCCAAGTAACAGCACGATGACTACTTGAAAGCATCCAACCTTTACTTCCTCCGCGTTCATTTCTTCGAACAATCCTGTACCAATTTTGTTTTTCACAGGATAGAAATCACGAGAGGCGATAATCACAGAACAAAAATTAATAATAATAGTGTCTTAATAAATTCACAATTTATCATACAATTCACAAATGAACAATGATAGTCCAAGCAAGTGAAGAAATCAATACTGAAATTCCTATTACACGAAGGACGATCCACTTCTCCATTTGTAACGCGAGAATACAAAATGAAAAAGAGAGTAAGAAAAGAGAAAGATATGTGTAAGAAGGAGATTTTACAAAGTTAAAAGAAGTTTGATAAACGCGTGTCACCGTGAAGAGTGACAAAATAGAAATTCGTGGCAACAAGTGAAACTTGTCGCGGAGCCCGAACAAAGTGTCATCGGTGAGGGTAAAGCACGCACTAACAGAGACGGGGTCCTCTCTCTCGAAGGATAGCGAGGAACCGATTCCTAGCGGTGAATCAGAGAAGGACAGAAACCCGTGCTATTGTTTTACGCTTGACGACACGTATCCCATTAACGCACGCACGTCACGAGAAAACGATCTTCTGTCAATAATAATCGATTTTTAAATTGACGTAATATGAATTTTGCATTTCTGGGAAACGCGGTGACGTGGCCGCTACTTCCGGAGTCTGAATGGGATGCAAGAAGAATCATAAGAGTCTGTGAAGATAAGGAGATACGTTTCTTTTCGTTTCTTTCCATACGTACGTATGATTGGTTGAAAATCGGAATGGTATAAGCTAGGTCATTGATTTTTTTATGTAAAATAGTTTTCTGCGTTTATTAGCATAAGAAATTCATTATGTTTGTATAAAACATAATGCCTAAATATGTGAACGTACATTCGTAACTTGCATGAATTATCTTAATTCTACATAAATATCCGTTTACTATAATAATCGTATTACTCGATTAAATATCATTCATATAATTTGTACTGTAATCTTCTATCGTTTGTTTAATTCATATAATCATTCAAAATCTTAACTTTATAATAAAGATCGTATTATTCGATTAAAAATCGATTAAAATTGCAGTATTCGCAAAAAAAGAAAAAAAGAATCGTATTATTCATACAAAAGGGATACAACATTTTCAAGAGAATATGTAAAACAGCATCAAGAAATGTAAAACACATAGTATTTACATGTCGTCCAATTGACACGCGCAAATTCAAACGCATAAACTGAAATAATAGGCTGACTGGGTCTATGAACTCTTAACGCGCGTTTACTTCATTCTATATTCACCTGTATAGGTTGCAACAGAAAGTCTCATTGATAGGTATTGATCGTTTCATTTTATTCAATCGCTTTTCCCCGTAAAAATCTTCCTTACGGTTGAATGCATGCAACATTTCAATCGCCGATTTGCTATTTGCCTTTCTTACATAATTTATTATCCACTTTTGTAGTCCCTGCCCTGATTAATTATTATCTTAATTTACTATTAATAAGATTTAAGACATTAACATTAATAAGATTTAAAACAAAATTAACAAGTTGGAAGCAATAAGTTCTAAACTTCTTCCTTATGATTTCATAATTTTTCACTAAATAGGATAATCGGATGACTTGTAATTCGTAATACTTGTAAAACTACTAATATCAGATTGATTGTGATCAAGAAGACCTTGATCACGCCCTTATCTAAATTCGAAATCAAACGAAACGTTAAAATTCGATTTCAAAAAGTTCCAAATAAAAGAAACTTAAAATTCCAAGCAGAAAGATACGTTCCTACGTTATGTTTCCATGCAAACATATTTAACAACGTGCCCTGGCAATAAAATATAAAAACCTAGCGAGATCTTAAAAGACCAGTAATCTCCGGCTTGATCGAAACGAAATTAGTATCGCGTCATAAATAAATGTACAAACGGTCGAGAAGGTATAAAAACCTATCCGGTGTCGTCTTCTTACCATGCCATACTTAGGACACGGTTATCTTGATGGAGGGGTACCAATCGTCATAGTCCATGCGACGGTGTTTCCTTCGTTTCTGGAACTGTTTCTGTATGCGAAGAACATCACGTCCGGTCCCGAGCGCATCCTGCCTTTCATTACAAGCTCCCCGTGTTCGCCCAATCGCCGATTCCAAAGGAAACCCCAGCTGAATCCTCCTGCTGGCTGTCCTTCGTCTTTCACCGCAAATCGAACCTTGTCATTAGCATCGTCGTCGAGGTGATCGTACCTCGACCATTGTCACAGCCGCTACTTCTGAACGACTTTCATTTCCATTCAATCGTTTTAAACCAATCGATTCTCCACTATGTTGGTGATCATCTATTTCTGTCTATTGATACATGCTTGTGGATGATTCCAGAGAATGCATAAACTTGAGATGGAAGAAGTACTGGATAAATAAAAATGAAAGTAGGAAAGTTTTATATTTTTTATATTCACGCTGCTGATTCATCTTTCACTGGTTGAATTATTATTATTATTCTATGGAGATATTTTATAAGTCACGAGTTACTACAAGTTACTAATGCTAATAAACTCTCTCATATAACGTATACACATGCAGTATATCTATATGTCCATTATTTTACAAATTTTAAAAAGGTGAAGATTTGGACGATAAATTTATCGATATTTGATGTATAAACCCGCAGTAAACATTTTCCAAAAATTATCTGTTAACATTCGTTAATTCTATTCTTTGTCCGATAAACCTACATGGTAGACAAATCATTATGACGACAAATGATTGAAGAACAATTTAACGATCGCGAACGATTGAATGGTAATGAAACCACCATTCTAAGCACAATCAATAATGGTATAGTGACGACAGTGAACCATAAAATTGACCACGCTTACAGATATCGATCGAATGAATATAAAAAGTTATAAATAATTTTATGGTCTGTCACGTATATTTACATTTTTTCATACATAATTTTTTATGATATATTATAAATCTACACTGATCGTATGAAAATTACAAGGAAAAACATAATAAATCATATCTCTTATTTTTTTTTTTTTTTACAAGAAAACAGTTTTACAATTCATTACGTTATCAATTAATTCTATATTAACAAAGCTATCTTTATATTTGGTTTCAGAGGTAAGCATGTATTTTTTCATCCTTTCCAAAATTTTCAAGATATTACTCATCATAATGTTACAATATCGAAGATGATAAAATATTGCTTGCTTAGTAATATCTTTATATCTTTGATTTCCGTGAAATTTCACTAATTTATCAATTTATTTCGTTAAGACCTAGGTACTTTCGTAAAGGAACTAGATATCTTTGGACCGACTCGATTATCTTTAAAAGTCTCCTGTTTAATCATAAATATGTACTTATCATGCTTTTCTCTTGTGATTTCTATACATAAATATATATTAATATGTATATATGTATGTACATAAATATGTATGGAATATTTAATAGTTCATTATTAAAGATTAGAACGCTTTTTATGTTAGACAACAGTAATGGAAAAGCAACAATTCGTGTCAGCAAATTGTCTCCATACTTCAGGCCAAATTCTTGAATCGTATTTAATATGTATTATCCTCACGTTCAGTTCAATTCTTGGCATCAAACGAAGCATAAGATACACATTTTAGGTTATAGGTAAATGATGAGTCTGTGTTCATTTCAACCAAAAACCGTTTTTCATTAATGTATAACATTTTTGGTATTCTTCGTATCAATTTCAATTATTCTTATCAGTTTTATTACATTCGATATAACAATTCGTTTTTTAGATGGTAATTTAACAAGAATTACTAAGAAAATTATTACAAATATTTTCTTCCCTATATTAATGTCAAATGTCAATGAAATTTGAAATTTATAATACGAACATCGTTTCCTAACAACTAGCCTTTATATATACTAGCCTTTAGAACAATACGTAAAATGCATACTTTGACAAACTAAGAGGATGCTAATACAATAGCTCCAAGAAGTATCTGCACACCACTATATTTATTACAGTATTTACATACTATTAATTAGATCGAAATATATTGAATGTCGTATCATGTACTTTTGAACCTGATAAAAAGATCATTCACGCACCTTGCTGTCTGCCATTTGGTGATTTCACTATCCTAGTTATGAGTTTTTTATGAAAGTGCAGATACTTTTTGTTCCCACTGTACATATTCATGCATACTTACATATGTATATCTTCTCTTTCACGCGCTCAATTCGAATAGATCCTCTAACAGCCGTAGCCGTGACTATACACACAGTGGGCCACTGGCCGAGCACGTATCGCGTAACCTGAAGAGATGGCCTGGATGCCTTTTTTCGTCGTGTACCGTTACCATAGAATAACTTCTGCGATCATGCCACTTATTTTACTTTGTCCCCATCGTTCACCTGTTCGATTGTACGTTACGACCTGTGCTCTATTAGCATCAAAATTTAACGAGAATAGGAACCGAACGAGTTTCTCCCGCGGAAACGTTGTTCAGTCCAGTTCTTGTTGCTCACTCTGCGTGGTCAGTTGAAACGATCCCATCGATACTTACAAACGAATCGGCGGGAAACGAAACATAAAATACAAAGAAAACACATCAACGATCGTTAAGGCATTCACTGATATTCGCAGGAAGTGATTAACACATCGGAAGTGCAAGATGAGAGTTACGCTCGCCTTAGCTGTAATCCTCATTGTTTGGATCAGCGTAAGTAATGCGTGAATATATTTAATCTTCATATTCGATAAATTAATTGTGACATCAGAATGTACGTTCCCGCTATTTGTTAGTCACCGATCATGGGGAAACGGACATTTTTATTTGGTTAAAGATTCATTTAATCACATTTGAAACTTTTAAATGTACAGACAAAAAATATAAATCCGAGAAGTAATCAGAATTATAATTTTATATAATCATAAAAATTTAATTCTTGTTCTACACATTCGTAACTCCAATTAAATGTTTATTAGTAACATCTAATAAAAATTCAGATATCTTACATTAATGTACAATTTTACATAAAAAGTATAGATATTTTTTCAAGAAATTATAATTTAATATAATGATTCTTTCCTTTATGAGTTCGTAATAATTTATCTCTGTAATGCTCGACAGATTCAATGCGTTGAGAGCAAAGTAAAGAAGACAACACAGTTGTCTCTACAAAGCAAAGAAACGAACGTAGTGAACTTCATGAGATTACTCGTGATGAGACTTGTGTTTGGAGTCGCATCGGCGATGGGTCTCGGCGAAAATTTGTCCGGTGTGCTCGGAGGGATTTTCGTACCTCCTGGAGCAGATGATTACAGTGACTATGCCGATGATGATTTCATATCAGATTTGTTTTAATAATAGTGCACGTTAAAGAGCAATTCGAACATATAATTGCGAACATCAATCGATTCGAATTATGATTTTGCATTTGATTCTGTTTCGTCCTAAAATTGATGCATAAAGTCTCAACCAAAGTGTATGTATATATTTACATTTTTATACCGTTATTCGTCATATTTTCCGTATACAACACTTGAAATGTGCAATAACCGAAGATGCATCGTTAGCGGTCTCTACTATCACCTTCTGTTTTATTATTGTTAATGAAAATATTTCTGATTCGGACAGCTTGGTATTTTTATGTGCAGAAATAAAGATATATTGTTTTATTCTTATCTTCAGATAATTACACTTGACTATCTTTAGAAAATTTAGTTAATGTGAGTTAGAAATTTTGGTTAATTTATTCTAAATTTAAAATTAATTCAACATTTTTCTTAATATTTTTACTAACTGAATCTATGACTAAATCTATTGTATCACATTTCTTACGACACGCAGTAATTATTTTATTATTATTTGTAAATAATATTATATTATTTATATTTATTATTTATTTATCAGCATAATTATGAAAAAATGAAATCTTTCGTCAAAAGGCATCTTATATTAAATATGTAATTTAAATAAACTTTGTACATATTAAGGTTTTAGTAAAAAAAGCAAATCGCTACTTTTATTTGTTTTCTAATATTACAAAATTACGTACCTAATAATTGCTTAATTTAAGAATAATTTGAAAATTATGTTCTTAGATAATTATGTAGATAAACATTTGTGTTTCTTATAAGACTTAAAAACAAAATAGATTATCAAAAACAAAATATATATATATACATTTTATAAATTATTTATTTATTAAAAGGTATAATCATTTTATTATCTTAAATATATGTACATATATTTTTGTACTAAAGTATTTTTCGTAATATAAGCTTATATGTAAGTTGGCAAAATAATTACATATATGTATCGTAATAATTTTGAAATTTTTATCCATAATAAATCACCATATAATATTCGATAAATATATATATATGTATATGCATATACATTCTGTCAAAATTGATACAAATGATTGATACAATTCCCGATTACAATGTTGTCCTTATGTACATTACAGTTAATATAAAGAATAGAAATTTATATGTATATAAAATAAAAATATGTTGTTTTTTCAATGTATAAATTGTAGATTAATGATATAATGTATTGTTTAACATAACATAGATAATAAAAGTGTATGAAGTATATTAGCATTTTAAAGATTTGTGAAAAATAAAATAACCTAAAATTCTGATTTAATATCTTGCTCGATATATGTATTAAAATGGAGTGGCAAAAAGTATTAGAAATTCTTACAAATCAATTAAAACCTGTTTTAAAGAAAAAGGTAAAACGTGAAGATGAAGTTATGTCAATTTTATGGAATGATCAAAATATAAAGTAAGTAACAAAATTTATCGTAAAGAATAATTAATATTTTTTATAAATCTATATTACTTGTTATTACTTTTTATTTGTTATTATTGTTTAATTTATATTATTACATTTTACTATCTAAAATTTTATTTTATTTGATGTTCAGGAAATTTGTGTATTTATGGTTGGAAGATCATTATGACAGGAAAGAATGTAAGTCTGTTTCCAAAGCACAAATTTTCAAGAAAATGGGTAATAAAGAATTTCAGGAAAAGAACTATATTAAAAGCATAGAATTATACACAAAATGTGCATTATATGCTCCTGTAAATAGTTGCGAATTGGCAGTTGCAATCGCAAATAGATCCGCTTCATTATTTTATTTAAATAGATATCATGTGAGTAAAAAGCAAATAATACTTTAAAAATATGTATCAATATATATTTTAATATTATGTTACAATTTTATTTTTATGTGCATTTTATACATGGTTAATACAATTTGATGATAAGAAGGATTGCATAAAAGATATTGAACTAGCAACTAAGTTAAATTATCCTAGACAGTTGCAGTATAAATTGTATTTACGCGCAGCACAGTGTTATTTGAGATTAGGCAAACAGCAATTAGCTAATGAAACACTTTCCAAGATACAGAAAATGATTCATGATTCTGATTATATTGCACCTTCTATGAAAGGTAAATAGTAAATAACTATGATTACAAATTTATAATAATTTCTTTATAATTAAATATTTTATTAACTTTTAGGTAGTATTGAAAAGAAGATAAATAATATAACATTTGCTGAGTCATTTCAACAAAATATTGTACAAAGTTCTATACAAGATACTGATGATTTGTTAAAATTAAAATCCCACATTATGTTTGAGGAAAATACTAATTTCCCTAATGCATCTGTAGCTGTAGATAGAATATACAACCAGGAATTAGGAAGACACGTAATAGCAAACAGATCTATTAAGAAAGGTGATATTCTTTTTCTGGAAAAACCTGTAAGTTTTGTGTTACTAAGTCATGACACATATAGTCTTTGTTCACATTGTAATTGCTCAAACACAGACATTCTTGTTCCGTAAGTAGTACGTTCACTTTGATATTAAATATTTTCTCCACAGTACAAAAGATTTATGGTATTATATTACTTCAGGTGTACAACATGTTTAAATACCTTTTATTGCAATGAATACTGTTTAACTAAAGCATGGTCTTTGTATCATTGCTGGGAATGTCCAGGAAATCAAATGGAACTTTGGAAAGAAATTGGAATAGGGTATTTAGCCTTAAAACTTTTATTAACTTGTTCAACTATGACAGATGAAATTAAATTTAATGAAATACAAAATTTAGTTACTAATTTCGATAAATTATCTATGGATGACTTAACAGTATATGGAATTGTATGTATATTTCAAGACGAAAAATACGTTAAAGAAACAATAAGTTTTGTGTAATTAT
The DNA here is from genome assembly GCA_014825975.1 of Bombus haemorrhoidalis. Lineage (NCBI taxonomy): Eukaryota > Metazoa > Arthropoda > Insecta > Hymenoptera > Apidae > Bombus > Bombus haemorrhoidalis. Next base: position 1,137,538 of record CM026171.1, read on the forward strand.
CTAACCATAACTTCTACAGACAGCTGTTATGCTCACCATATATTTATTGAAGTATACGAACTTTTTTCAATCAAGTAGTCTTGAAGATTGTTTAAAGAAAAAATTTCCGAATAATTCATTGAACACTTCGTTTAATATTTTAACAACCAATGACAAGCAACTTTATGTAAGTTCTTTACTTTTACGATATATTCTTCAACTTATTGCTAATGGACATGCAATTACAAAGTCAAATACACTATTAAGTAAAAATGACTCGTCCATGAAACAACAAGATATTATAGCTACAGGAATTTATCCTTCTGCAAGTATGATGAACCATTCGTGTGATCCCAATATAATTAACATGTAATCCTGAAATTTATTTAATATGTGTATATATATATATATGTGTGTGTGTGTGTATTTATATACTTCAATATTAAATACATTTGTCTTATTAAATTTTAGCTTTGTGGGTCAATACCTTATTGTCAGAGCTTCAAGAGACATTGATCAAAGTGAAGAAATTTTCAACTGTTATGGTACACTATTTAAAAATGTATCTTGTTTTAATCGTGCAAGGAACTTACTAATATTATAAAATTGTCATTAGGGCCACATTATAGACATATGACAACAGAAGATAGACAAAAGATTTTAAAAAGCCAATACTGTTTTACTTGTAAGTGTAAAGCATGCACTCTACCAAAATTACAATATTTTATAGTGAGTACAAAAACTATTTTCGATTTTTGAATCCAGTTTTGTTATAATGTATATACTGTGTCACAATATAATTGTATAATAGGATTATAATTATAGGAAAGATTTAATGCTGTGAAATGCCTGAAATGTAATGGTCCAGTATGTAATATAAAAGATTCTATATATTGTTTGGATTGTGGCGACAAATCTCAAATTTATTCCCCAAGTAAAATAATACAAGCTAAAGAAATTTTTGAAGCAGCCCAAGTTTCTTTTGATTTAGGAAAAACGAAAGAAGCACTAAATAAATTAAAAAAATGTTTACATATTAGAAGAACAGTGTTATACGAATATAATGAAGATATTACAGATACATTAATTCTTATGGGAGAAATATATAAAACAATGGGTTCGTATGCTCAAGGATAATATAGTAGTACAATAATGATAAAATTAATTTTTAGGACAATGGATAGATAGCATAACATGTTTCGAAAGCACACTTGCAACAATGAGAGAGAAATTTGGTTCCTCTAGTATAGAACTTCTTAACCAATTAAATGATCTTACAGATATATGTCTTATGTATCTAGAAAAGAAACTAAATACTAATACAAACATGTATAAGTAAATATTTTTGCAGTTCTCTATAAATCATAACTACTTCAGAGTTATACTATTTGTGGCTTTTTGTTACAGAAAGATACTAAAGAAAACTGAAAATTATTTAAATCAATTAGAAGAAATTGCCAATTTTAATTACGGATCGTGGAATAAAGTTTATGAAGACATAAAACAAAAGCAAAAGAAAATCGACTATTATAATACATAAAATTTAAATGAATAAATAAACATATTTTATAAAAGTGTGTACATTTATTATTTCATTTATGTACTTCCTTTTTTATGTATTTATTATATGTGTGTATATATATATATATATATGTAGAGAGAGAGAGAGAGAGAGAGAGAAAGAGAGAGAAATTTATATTATCTAAAACAATGAATACATTCTAATAAAGCATTTCACGATGTGCGTAACGAGACAATTCATTACATATATTTACGAACATCAATGGCAATAAGATATAAATAAAATGTAACTTTACACATAAGGTAATAAACTGAATGAATTGTAATATCTGTAAATAATTTTACTTTGAATTAATATTCTTTCTTCCTTTCTTTCTCTTGTCTCTTAGTATTTATTATGTTGTAAGTAAAAAATAATGAAATATGCTTGAAATATTCTATTTTTTCTTGTATATTTATGTTAAGGATTTAAAGGTTATATGGCGTGACGTTGACTTGCGTCAGCCACACATAGATATATGTGAGCAAATGAATGTATCTTTATTCTTGAATTATATCGATTTCAAGAGTATGAACGAAGATCATACCAATAAAAAAAGAGTAGGGGAGAAAAGGAATTATCAACCATAAAAATGACCGATTACATAGAGGAATATCTTGCTAACAGTTTATATCACAGTCACATCATGGAAGAAACCAGTAATAAAATATAAAATTGTTTGGTTAATTCATACATTTTGACATATCTATTTTTTCACGTTTGATTCATTTATTACAGATATTTCACTTTTTTCACTTGTTACTGAAGATGGCGTACCAATTAGAAAATTATTTATCAGTAACTTAGCAGATAGGGTTTGTATATATATTTTTAACATTATAATGTTTTCCTGAAATATACAAATCAGTGTATTTCAAATCTAACAACAAAGTGTTTCTTTTTAGACATCATTCAAAGATCTTATAAAATTATTTTCCAAGTATGGAAATGTTGAAAGTTGCTTCTTACGAAGAAATCAAGGAAACAGTAACTATGCATTCATTACGTTTAACAGTGTAGAAGCAGCCGCAAGGTAAACTTCAATTCCAATAAACATGAAGATGAAATTACAAGTAAGAGGATTATAGTTTTGATGTTATACGGTGATTCGTAGTGCTAGATATGATAAAGGAATAAGATTACACAACAGAGATTTAAGAGTCTTGGCAGCTGATTCGTGGCATCAACCAGATAGCATAGAAAATCAATGTTATAACATAAAAGATAAATCAAAATCTAACAAAATATCAAATGACATTGTATATAATTTTGATTACATACAAGATGACATTACAGATATTAATATTCAAACATTAAATGATGATTGTTTAATACACATTTTTCTTCAGTTGCCAATTATTGATAGAATTAGAATAGAAAGAGGTAAGCATATAAATTTTTTTATAGTATTATTATTGTTTTAAATTGTATTTTAATATTTAAATTTTATTTATATGTAGTTAGGTATATATATTATACGCAAAGTAAATACAAAATTTTCTCAATAATTGTAGTGTGCAAAAGATGGAAAGCATTAAGTCAAGAGTCCTGGAGTAGTGTAAAAAGACTGGATTTATCTATGTGGGGCTTATCTGGTTTAAATCAAAGAGAAATTAGTACATGTACCATTCGCAAAGTATTACTGCGATGTGGTTCATATTTAAACGAAATAAATCTGTCCATAGTACCATATCCTTTACGTCAGAGTACAGCAACTATTGTTGCGAAACTGTGTCCTAACTTACAAAGAATAGATATTACTGGTATTGTCGTTTCTGCATCTGGTATCAATTCATTAATCAATAATTGTCACGACATTACAAAATTTAGTCTTGGTTCTACCACCTACATTTGTGATATAGATCTACAAAAATTATTTAAAGTGAATCCAAAGTTACGATATTTTAAAGCGTATAGCAGTAAAATAAGCGGGCGCTGTTTACTGTATTTGCCATTAGAAACAATGGAAGAAATTGTCTTAGAATATTGTACCTGTCTTCAAGAACATCTGTTAGCACAAGTAAACTTCTCAGTTTGTTTTATTTACCTCTTAACCATTTGAGTCCCAGGGATTATAAGAAAACAAGGTCGAAAAATCCCGAATAGCGCGATAGCGCTTGTCATAATCTATTGCGAAGAGAAACAATCGGCACAATAACGCTCGTTACATTTGTTATTTTATGAAATACATCTATATTATTATATATGCGTACTATTAGTTTATAAATATTTCAAGTTTTGTTCAATAAAAATTATTGAGAAGATAACAATGAAATACGAAATACCGTCAGTCGTCCGTGGCGTTCAAATGTACTGGGACTTCTCGACACAAAATCTAAACAGCGTGATCGCGCTGCTTGGGACTCAAACGGTTAAAAATTTTAATTTTAACAAATAATGTCTACTTTTCAGGCATTTGCGAAATTACAAAACTTGAAATCACTTACGATGAATAGATGTATTGACATATCTGGTAACGTTATCCAGGCTATCGGTACAAATTGTACAAATTTAAAAACATTAGAGGTTTCCTGTATTTCGTTTTTATTACAATCGAACGACATGTTACATATTGCGCAATTGACTAATCTTGAAGTGCTGAAAATCAGTATGAATGCGCTAGTCACAGACGAATTTTTTTCTAATTTGGCATCAAAATGCCTGCGACTCAAATATCTAGACATTGCTGGTAAGTCAAATATCATTTGAAAATAATTTACGTCTAATACACATAATTTTTTATCTGTTGCAGAATGTTTGCTCATTACAGATATTAGTATAGCCGCTGTAGCAGCTTTACCCAAATTAGAAGTATTAATAATCAACTACTTAGGATTAGTAACCGATATAAATTTACAAGATACGTGCAACTTAAAACAGCTAGAGTGCCGGGCTTGCAAATTTACAGATAAAACAATGATTAATTTTCTTGAATACGCGCCACAGTTGGAATTACTAGATCTATCGGGATGTCGGGATATTACGAATGAAACGCTAAAAGAAGCTGCCACGGTTACGGTTAATCGAACTAACAACACCATTTTGAAAGTATTTGTCGGCGGAACTTCAGTAGATCTTAGTACATTTGATAAGGTATCACCGTTTCTGCAGATAGTCAATATAGATCTATCTAATAGAGAACTCTAAGTAGAGGTAGAGAACTCTACCTCAATCTAAATCAAAATACTGTGTATTATAGCGACGTGCTCAAATTAATGTTAATAAAAACGGAATTTATTACTTTGCATTTAGTGAGACAAATTACTATTTTCATAAATATACGTAGTGTATATTTTATTTCTAATATTCGGATTTCAATGCGTAAAGAGTATGCTTCAATGTAGGATAAATTTATTCTTTGAATAATTACAACATTTAGACAGTGAATCGATACAGCGGCAATTATTATGCACAAATTTGCAACAAGGAATATCCATATATTTTTTAGTAAATGCCAGAAGTAATTATCCTTTTGACAATTAAAATTCGCTGTTCGGTGAATAGAATCTTTTTATGGTTGTACCTATGTATGGTTGTATGTAATAATATCTTACATAATTTTCTTAACAGGTGTTATCGAAAAATGTTTCTTTCTGTTTACGATATATCACGAAATATAGTAAATAGGATTACGCACATTATTATAGGACATATAAACATAATATGAAAGATCAGTTCTTGAGCGTCTTACGCTTAGGCACATAAGTGGATATTCCCACTGTGCTTGCAAACATCACAATACGCTCGTAGTACACTCCGATATTTTTTTAAGCCAAATCGGAAAAAGGCTAACACCTAAACTGGCAATCGCACATGTAAAAAAGTAATGGCTAAGCAAACATGAATATCTATGGGGTTGATATACTATAACTAGAACCTCCATACATATATATATATATATATATAACGGATCTTTCTCATTATTCTCAATTAATAATTTCATTACGACACTTTCGATAGGAAACAAAAATCGTAACGTATAACGTTTACATACAATAGAATAAGAATGCTTATAATAATGTTATACTATGTACATATAGACATTTTTTTATCGGCACATTACAATGATAAGCGACTATGTCTACTGGATTGTACAATATTAAACATCTGTCTTTATTACGGACCAAATATTGTTCGACTAAGAGAAACAACCGATAATTTGTAACAAAAAAGAATTATTGATTTCTATGTTTGTAGTATTTTGATTGAACGCTTTGTTTGAATAAAGGTTCAAGAAATTTCAACCTTTTTCAAATTGTTTCCCTTAATCATAGATACAATAAAAATTATTAACATCTTTTAATTACATGTAATTGTTGAAGTATGTGTAGATACGAAGGTAGCCACAGACAGTGGCTCCGAATCTTTCAAACATAGTTCGTAAAAATTGCACAAGAAAGATTTGATTCACAGCTATACAGTACATACAATCATGTATATTCATTATCGTGTGAACACATGGACGCGCATCAAAGTTATGTTGTTAATTTCACTTATGAAGTGTAACGTCTCAGACCGCGATATATGTGAGAAAATACGATTAACGTACGTATTTTTAAAAAGATATGGGTCTAACATGCACTGTTGAGAGAAGAGATAAAATATTTAAAAGGGTATTTGTTTATCGTTTTCTAATATATCTTCCTTATGATTTATGATTGAAAGTCTCACATTAGTTGATGTTTAATAAAATAGTATTTCATAATTATTGTAACCATATTATATAACGATTATAATAAATATTGTAGTTGACAATTTTTATATAACGGTATTCTAAATACATTATCATCATCATCATCATCATCATCATCATCATCATCATCATCATCATCATCATCATCATCATCATCATTATTATTATTATTATTATTATTATTATTATTATTATTATTATCGTGAAACATTTAGAACTTTTCAAAACAATAGAAATACAAAAGTTTGTATCAATTTGTTGAAATACTATTTTATTTAACTATAATTTGAAGTTTTGTTCAATCGCGGACTGATGTTTCATAGAAGATATCATAGTATTCTCACAATGACTAAATAAAAGTTCTTTTTCAATGGTGTGAATAATGTTCTACGAATGTCAGGTACAAATGTTATACTAGTAACTTGTTCTCTAGTTAACACTTCTCTCTTCAAATTATGTCTTCATAAATCCGATGCCCATATGTATCCTAATATCATCATAGGAAACACAACTTGCCCATGAGTGTACAATAAACGTTAAACTTATAAGGATAATTGTTTATCTTACATACTTTCAACAGAATCATAAGATAAAGGTACGAAATACCCGGAAAACGAAATAAAGATCAAGCACAGTGACGCGTTGCATGCAAATATGTCAATATAATATTTCTGTACTTCACGATAATTGTATATACATTAAAAATGATCATATTATTCAACCATGTTCTAACACGATTGTTATCGCGACTTCAAAATCAGACTGTAACGTACGATGAAAAATAATTTAATATCAAACAAAAATTCAGCACTTCACGTAAAATACATTCTGATACAATTAATAACTAAAAGCTTACACATTTAAATCACTAAACACGATTATTTAAAAAGGAATAAATCAGTGATAAGTATATCGAAACCTATATTAATACTCTTAAGTTCTACTCGATAAATGCTGTCGCTCAAACGGTTCACGAATATTTGAGCAATATTATATAAAATATAGTAGAAGAAAGAACTATCATAAATTCTAGTAAATAAGTCTGTTTTCAAAATCGCGAAAAATTTTCGTTTCATGAATTATTAGAATGCTAAAAAAGAGAAAGAAATGAAATTTATGAACGTCACTGTTTATAATAATCTAACGAAAAGAAACGAAAATTTACTTAAGAGTACTGAACGCGTATATAGGTAGTCAAGTATGTAAGAGTGACATTTATTCAGGATTGTACGTTCGCCAAACGGGTTGGAGTAGTTGGTTGTAGATCCATTGTACGACATACCCAACCAGCGATATCTACATTTTCAGATTCAGCTTTCTTTATCCATTCGTGGTTCTAAGAATAAAAGAAAAGAGCAATTTAGGAAAGACAAAAGAACAATAATTGTTTCATTTAAATAGACAGCCATGTGAAATAAAACACATACCATTAACGTTTTTAAATCTGCTCTTTCTGCGGGATTTTTCTTCAAGCAACGATCCACAAAATCTGTAAAAGCATCACTGAAGATACCAGCAGGCAATTTTGGTGGTGGTTCATTTACAATATAATCCAACAATTCAAATATAGCCATTGGTCTTGGGCTACCTGTATCTATGAAAAATATAAAAAAATGAAATGTATAAAACATTCCATATAATAGATAAAAAAAAAAAAAAAAAAAGAGAATAGTGAACTAACTGTGTCCAGGTGATTGCGTTGTTGGAGTAGAAGCATTATTTGTAGCAACATTCTCCACAGGTGGTTGACCTGGTGGAGAGCTGAATATCGCAGCTAAAGTTTTTTCATCAGGAGGTGGAATTGGATACATTCCAATTGCCATTTCCACAAGTGATAATCCTAGGGACCAGATATCACTTTGTACAGAGTAATGTGTGCCTTGTAATCTCTCTGGCTAAAAATGCAAATATTCAAATCAAACATTTTAAAGTAGAACTACAGAAAAGCTATCTCATCGCCAATTCCAATAATTTTGACATATGTCACATAAATCAATATTATATATACATATAACTGACGGTCCTGCTTATTGTCCGAGATAATCACAACAAACTTTTGATACCGTTACATTGAATTCTGCCTGTAGATTGTGAGTCTGCAATTCTAAGGTTTTTCAATAGCGTGAAATAATAACAAATTAGTTATGAAAATAATAGATGAATAAACAATTGGTATTATTTTACTTAAGCATTGCCGACCTCTTTACGACGTTGAGAGGTCTAACCCAAACCTGATACATTGATGATATTCATTTTTAATTGAGTTGTAAATTATACATAAACATATCTTACAGCGTCGCATATGCAGTTGTGCACGAGGCTTTAAGCTCACCCAACTCTCGTTTATAAACAGAAGGTAAGATGCCAGCGACCGGCAATCGTTACTGACACATACGCTGCCATACAACTATAGGTAGAATTCACGCAATGGTTACTGACAGATTTTTACGACATATCTCGAAAAGTAAGCGAGATCGCCGGTTATACGTTTAGAAAAAAGTTGTTCAAAATGTTGGGTTTTACAACGTATGCAAAAACCATTAAAATCAGAGATGAGATAGCTTGTCTGCAGTTTCACATATTTTAATATTCCTTATACATGCATGATGTTTATTAAAATTAAAGCTAATGATGCGATTATAACTATATGAATTCCTACCGACATATAACTTCTCGTTCCAACAAATGAATTGGCCATGGAATCAATTAATTGTCCGGAGACACCAAAATCACAAATTTTTATTTCTCCAGCACTATTTACCAAGATATTGCTCGGTTTTACGTCCCGATGCATAATTGCATGTTTATCTCGCAAATAGCTCAAACCTTTTAAAACCTGTGACAGCAAAACAAAATTGTAATCAACAAGTAGAACAAGCAGGCCATGAAAATATCTGCCATTGAAAAAGCTGAATTCTGAAAAAAAGAAAAAGAAAAAAACAGATTTTGCAGAAGTACAATAGTTAATGTGGTGAATTTTATATATTTCGAAATGTTCCATGCAGCAAATAAGGTTCTAAAAAAATCACCCAGTCAAATCAGTAAGAAAAAGCTTACTGATGAAGAAATCAGGGAACTTCAACAAGAATTGACAACACAAGATCATATGATTCCTTTGGAACAGTTATGTAAGAAATTAAATACCAATGTAGTTACTGGTCTAACTAAAGAAGAGGCATCCAAAGTTTTTCTTGAAGTGGGTCCAAATGCTCTGACACCACCAAAAGTAATTCCGGAATATATCAAACTTATAAAGTGTATGTTTCACGGATTCGCTGGTTTGTTGTGGGTCTGTTCATTATTATGCTATATTTTGTATGGAATTAGCATGGCGACAGAAGGCGACGGTGGTGGCACAGAATGGTTAGGACTTATTATTATGCTAATCTGCTTATTTTCTGGTTTTTGCTCGTATATACAAGAGAGCAAAAATACAAAGGTAAACGTATCACTCGTTGTCATACTGCGGATGTTTATGCATTTACGGCGGAAGTTTAATCATGTTAAAATGCACAGAGTGCATATAACGTAAAAAACATCCAAAGTATGATATTGATGAATCTTTTTCTATAATATCTTACAGGTGATGGAATCTTTTCAAAAAATGGTTCCAACTTTTGCTATGGTAATACGAGGAGGTGTTAAAATGCGGATTCCAGCTGAAGACATAGTTCCAGGCGATTTAGTGGAAATTAAAACTGGGGATAAAATACCAGGCGATATCAGGATTATCGAATGTCGAGGACTTCGAGTAGAAAATTCGAGTATCACTGGTGAAAGCGAGCCAGTGCCTCGTACAGACTATCCTACCGACGAGAATCCCTTAGAATCCTCTAATGTTGCCTTCTTTTCCTCTTTTGCTGTGGATGGCACTGGTGTTGGAATTGTAATGACTACCGGTGACCAAACAATGATAGGTCGTCTTGCTGGACTTACAACATACCTCGAAAAATCCGAAACGCCAATAGCCAAAGAAATCAAACATTTTGTTCAAATAATCATCACTATTGCTGTACTATTTGGAGTATTATTCTTTGGCTTATCATTGTTACTTACTCCCAATATAGTGAAAGCATCTACCTATTTACTTGGCATCATCATAGCCAACGTGCCAGAAGTTTTATTGGTAACTGTTACTACAAGTTTGACATTAACAGCCCAGAAAATGGCTAACAAGAATTGTTTGGTTAAGAATTTAGAAGCAGTGGAGACATTAGGATCCACATCGATTATATGTTCAGATAAGACAGGAACTCTTACACAAAACAGGATGACCGTGTCCAATTTATGGGTTGGCTTCACCAGATATAATTGTCTCCCTGATCAGATGTTAGGTATTGAGAAAACTTTACTAATGGAGAAACCAGCTTTCCAAGTGATACTCAAGAATGCCACCCTCTGTTTGCGGGCAGAATTCACCACTGAGTCTGTCTTACTGAAACCAATCGAGGAACGAAATGTGATTGGTGATGCTTCTGAAACAGGTATCCTCAAATTCTGCGAGCACATTCACTCAACAGAGCCATTCCGAGATATGTATCCAAAAGTTGCAGAAATTCCTTTTAGCTCTATAAATAAGTATCACATGTCGATACACAGAGACAGCAATGGATATATCATAATCCTGAAAGGTGCTCCAGAGGTGATCTTGGAGAAGTGCACTCACATACTGACCACAGAAGGAGAAACAAAAGAAATGACATCATTAGACCACTCAACATGTCGACAAGCTTGTGAAGAATTAGGCTACCTGGGTGAACGTGTGTTAGCCTACTGTGATCTTCATCTGCCCAGTTATACTTATGGTCTGGATTATGAGTTCAACACTGATTCTCCAAGCTCATACAATTTTCCTAATGAAGGTTACAGATTCGTTGGATTAATAAGTCTCTTAGATCCACCAAGACCAGCTGTTCCTGAAGCTGTGAGAAAATGTCGCACAGCTGGTATCAAAGTGATCATGGTAACGGGCGACCATCCGGTAACTGCAATGGCTATAGCGAAAAAGGTCGGTATAATAAGTGAAGGACACGAAACTAGGTACGAGCGTAAGTTAATACAGAGCAAGTCGTATTCTCAAATAACCAGTTCTGACGAACACGCGACTATCATTACCGGCTGCGAATTACGGAATATGGACGCTATAGAATTAGATGACCTTATAAAGAAGTACCAAGAGATCGTTTTCGCAAGGACATCTCCGCAACAAAAACTATATATCGTGGAAAGTTGCCAGCGATTGGGCGAAATTGTCGCAGTGACTGGCGATGGCGTAAATGATTCACCAGCGTTAAGAAAAGCAGATATTGGCGTGGCTATGGGTATTACTGGTTCTGACGTAGCGAAAAATGCAGCCGATATGATCCTGATGGACGATAACTTTGCATCGATTGTGACTGGTATCGAAGAAGGTAGATTGATATTTGACAATCTTAAGAAATCCATTGTTTACACTTTGACGTCTAGCGTGCCTGAAATGTTGCCAATGTTGAGCAGTATTCTATTCGTCATTCCTTTACCTTTTATTCTCGAGATGATCCTCTGCATAGATATAGGAACGGATTTACTTCCTGCTATAGCATTAGCATATGAAAAAGCCGAATCCGATATCATGTATCGGCCACCGAGGAATCCTCAATATGATCAACTTGTAAACAAACGTTTAATATCTGTGGCCTATGGTCAGATTGGAATGACTCAATCTTTAGCTGCATTTTACACTTTTTTCCTAATTCTTATGTTAAATGGATTTTTACCTGATCGTTTGCTAGGATTAAGATTAGATTGGGAAAATAAGTCAATTAACGATTTGCAAGATTCTTATGGTCAAACTTGGACCTATGATACTAGGATGGATTTACTAAATGAAGCTCGTACCGGATATTTCTTAACTATCGTTATAACACAACTTATAGATTTGATAATGTGTAAAACGAGAGTCAACTCGATTCTACAGCAAGGAATGGATAATTGGTTTTTAAATTTTTCCTTCATTTTCGAAATTATCTTAACTGGTATATTGCTATATGTGCCAGGAACTGAGAAGATATTTAAAACCATGCCATTGAGTTCTTATTGGTACTGGCCATGTCTACCACTTGGTGCGTTTCTTTGGATATACGATGAATTAAGAAGACTATGTATTCGGAAGATTCCTGGTGGAATTATAGAACAGGAAACTTACTACTGAATATTTGCCTAAGGTTCATAACTAATGTTGAAACTAATTCGATTAATGGTGTCATGGTTTTGTTCATGGAACGCTATCAACAAGTATAAAAGCTAAAATTGTATCCTTAAGCAAAATAGGGTAGAATAACAAAGAGCGAGTGTACTTACTGCTGAAGTAATTGTGCTTAATATAGGTTCTGGAATTCTTCCAGCTTTTTTCAGTATTAAATCTAATGAACCACCATCCATATATTCCATACATATACTAATTTCTCCATCACTATAATAGGCAAAATATTTATTTTATATTTAATGTAAATATGTTAATGTGTTCAATATGTTAACTTTGTAGACAATTACTATATTAGATGAAAACGTCATACCTATAGAAAGCACCATAAAAGCCAACTATGTGTGCAAAATTGCACTCGTGCAGAACTTTCAGTTCTCTAATTATTTGTTTCTTAATGGCAGGTTTGACTTCTAAATGTATTAGCTGAAATTATAATCATTATAATATAATGAATTTCATGTTGAAGCAAATAAACACATTGAACATAGATAAGTCATACCTTTCTTGCCATTATAAGTCCGTATTTTTTGTGTCTCACTTTCATGACAACACCGCCATTACCAGCACCAAGTTCTCCAAGTTTTTCAAAATCTTCATCACATAATTCTCCGACCTTTTCTTTTTGACCTAAGAAGCTTTCTAGCCTCTTCTTTTGTTCCTCATCCATTTCTAATTCCTTTAATCTTTCTTGAATAGCATCTATGCTCATCTTTCCCATAACTCCGCTGTAATTGAAATAAATGAAAATTGTTAGTTGCATACAAATAAATACAATATTTGTCTTTAATAGTAAAAATTTTAATGAGAGAATTAATTACTCTGGAATTACTGGCGGCTCAGAATAAATGGGTAATGGTGGTACTGGTGGTGACGGTGACACAACTGGAACTGGTTCTATCGAACCAGGCGGCAGTGTCAAATTTAACTTGTTTTTTGACATTTGGATTGCAAGGTTGAATAACTATCTTTAACAATTCTTACAAATATTACACTTGTTAATAACGTTATTGTAGATTAAATACAGCTATCCAGTCAATCGAAAATTTATTCGATCGAAAGTTTTCCTAATCGTATTTTTAAATTATAATACATATACAATCATATACGTTCTCATTGTGAATTTCATTCGAAAATTTTGTAAGGAGTAGTCCCAGCTCGAAATGTTGTTAAAGCTGAACTGTCAGTCTCCGATCTGTCAAATTCTCTGTTTAATTAGTTTTGTTGGCGAACAACGAAAAAATGTATATTTTGTTTAGAAAAACTGTTAATTTAATAACAACGATCACGAGATAGCACAAGTATGCATATTTTTTACAAATATTGTGCAAATAAGAAGAGGTTATACGAATCTTCCCGGGACAACGACAAACACGTATATTACTCGTTTAAAAAGTTCCTAGAAATAAATTATCTAAAAATTGTAATAATTTGACCTAATAGAATAAGACTTCAATTAGAATACAATACTCCCTAATACCATTAATATCAATGTAAATATATAAATAACCATCCGTTAATTATAAATTATTATTTAAAATGTGATTAATTTCCACAATCAAGAATTAAATTATTCAAACATGGAATTATATAAAGTATGTAAAACTTCCGTGTAAAACGTATAATTCAAAATAAAATTATATATTGAAATTATAGTCCGATCTACGCGTACTTGTATCATATTTAATTAAAAGTAAAATAAATAGTATTTTTTATGGTTTTTTTTACCCGACGTATTTTAGGTTGGTAGTACATGCGTCACAGGAAATGTCTTTCTAGTTTCTAGTTACACGAGTGATGCTTTTTCCTTTAAAATCGTGCTGTTAAAAGGTATGTATGACCTGTATAATAGCAATTTTGGAATCTGCTTACATCTTCGATTCCATTTTTACAAGTTCATTAAAATCCTGAAATCTCTAAACACGTGATACCAAATAATAATATTGTGGAAAAAGTGTAACAAAAATATTTTATAAACGATAATTATCGGGGACTAAATATACGTGGTGGCAGGGTTAAGTCGCGACAGCTATGGCAAAAGGCCGATGTGAAAAATTATCATCGACTTCTGTAATTTCAGAACACGATGGGACGTTATTCTCACGAACCAGTAAATGCAAGCAAATCGTGCAAAGCACGTGGATCGAATCTGCGAGTGCATTTCAAAGTAAATAAAACAACAACTATTATTTCAGAAAACTTAACCTCACAGACCAAGTTGTGTTTACAAAATGCTATACTGGAATGGTTTGTTTTATTTAATAAATTTTCTAGTTGTTTACTGCTGTTCTATGTTTTAGAATACGCATGAAACAGCACGTGCTATTAAGAACATGCCTCTGCGAAGGGCGCAGAAATACTTGAAAAACGTAATAGAACACAAGGAGTGTGTACCATTCCGTAGATTTAATGGTGGTGTTGGCAGGTGTGCTCAAGCAAAACAATTCGGTACCACACAAGGTAAATCACATAATAATAATTAAATAATTAATAATTTACTAATTCTCCCTAATACTTAAAATTACCTTTACTATCTTTAAATTCAGGTCGTTGGCCCAAAAAGTCAGCAGAATTTTTACTCCAGCTGTTAAAAAATGCCGAGAGTAACGCTGACGCCAGTGGACTAGATCTTGACCGTCTTGTGATTAATCACATTCAAGTGAATCATGCCCCTTGTTTACGTAGAAGAACGTACAGAGCTCATGGTCGTATTAATCGTACGTATTTAGAACATTCGTTTAAGATATATGCATTTCACAATTTAATCAATAGTTCAGTAAAATTTTGTACGCTTCCATAGCTTACATGAGTTCGCCATGTCACATCGAGGTAATTTTGACTGAGAAAGAAGATTTTGTAGTAAAGAGTCCGGAAGAAGAGCCATCAAAAAAGAAGCTCAGTAAGAAAAAACTCGCCAGACAAAAGGAGAAAATGATGAGAGAATAATTTTAAATATTAGCTGGATATTGAATGTATAACGGAAAAAATGAAAATTACATTGGTCTCTAACTTTTTCACTTCATTTCTATCCTTTTTCATTATCATGTATGTACATTTTTCTTAACAGAGAAATAAATAATTCAGGCCAAATTCTATCGAAATTTAATAATATTTCTATAATAATAAAATTTAAGATAAGAATCTAAAAGGATTATGGGTACGCTATAGAGGAAAAAGCTCGATTTTCTTAAATTTCTTTACTTTCTTTCATAGTTACATTGCTGTTTTACATTTCAGACATTTTGTAATTGTTAGATCTTATAAATATGATGGCTGTGTCAGGAGTATGGACAGGAGATACAAAAGTACATAACAAAAATTTTACAAACACCACATGAATTATCAGCGTAAAGGCTGTATCTACATTTCACGTTTAGCGAACAATACACAAAATTCACACAGGATCGGAGTGTCACGATGTATCTAATATTTGAACATATAATAGAAACAATATATCTTTGTTTTTCTACAAAGAAAGATACTGTAGGAAATTGTGCATTCGTGTTTCATTTATTCTTGAAAAACATATCGTCTACTATCTACCACGAATTCTAATTGTTAATACAACTTTGTTTATTGTCATTCGAGATTGATATGTAAAATAGGAATGTGATGCTCAATCGTCACGACATACGTTGTTTACAATGAATCGTTTCATGAGTAAATGCGAGCAAATGCATGAACATACGATGTGTTGTTTTGAAATATGGTAAGTTTAGCAATTGGAAGGGTACGCGTATGATTGTACATTGATTTAGTTGGTCTGATGTAACTTTCCACCGGTGTCAAGAAAGTGGTTCCCGTGTTGTGTTTGGTAAGAATAAGCACAATAATCCTCCACCTGTAAGAGAAATATAATTTATATTATCTAGTAAAATTCAATTCATTTATTAATTAAAAGATAAAAATGAACAAAAAAAAGAAAAGAAAGTACAAATTGTTTCAAAATGTAGAAATCTCAAAAAGATACCTTTTTTGTTTAATAAACATATCTATATGTATAGTAAGCGAGCTTGTCCTAACAAGTAGTCAACAGTAATTTTCTTCTATTTTAAGCTTAAAATTGGAAGTGCATTCTTTGGAAAATGAAAATCTTAGGAACTATCAGAGATAGAAGAATTATGTCCGTGGTATAATATGGATGTATAAATAGATTTTAACAAATTCATTTGTTATAAGATGATGACACTTTTGCTCATTTTTCTTGTAAGATATGTATCGATTTCCATGTAACTATTTACATAACGTATACAAATCGGTGTAACATAAATTTCAACATCGATAGCATATTAATTAGCATTCAAAAAACTTAAAAATATCTACCTATTAGAAGAGCAGCAACGATAAAAGTTGGCGCTGGACAATACATGTCCAGGAGTTGAGCTATTACGATGTTACCAATAATTCCACCGAGACGCGCCGCGACCATGGAAATAGCAATTCCTGTAGCGCGAAGTGGCGTCGGGAAAACTTCGGTTATTAGACAGTCTAAGGCTGCGTTTCCGCAGCTTATCACACCGCTAAAGATTGCCGAAACGATCAGATTATGGTGCTTGTTGTATACGAAATACAGTCCGATTGAACAGAGCCCCGATGAAAATGTACTGAACACTGCAAATAATGTATTTTATTTACATTATGCATAAATGTTAAGTAGTTATACGTTATTCTCAGCGTTCTCCTTGTAAATAGTAGATTCGTTAAAAAAAAAAAAAAGAAAAAAAAATAGAAGAGGACACAGTATCTTTTACACAAAATACAAATGTCGGAATAAACAAAAAAAATTTTTTAATATTAAATTGTTAGTCATACATTACAATAGAGTTCAAAGATTTCATTTTAGAAGACTACCTACATTTATTGAGCGCAATTTGTAAAATTCCGTTGCTTTAGACCACTAAATTAGATTAAATCTATCAACAATTACAGAAAATTAAAGTTTTATATCAAAATTGACATTGAACATGCTGTATATCAAATATGTAGTATTAAAAAAAATCTATCGAGTGTAAAAAATAATAAATGTCTTTCCTCCTCTACCTTTCTCAAAAATCGGCCATCTACGGAAAAATTGTTAAAAATTTAATAGCGCGTGATAAAATATTTATGCAAATACTAAATAACGCTTACCTAAAAAGAATTTACGACCAAGACGATCCATTCCTAAAACAGCGACGATATTTGCGGGTATAGCGGATGCAACGGTAATCAACGATTCCATAAAAACGGAAGCGCCAATTTTGTCCAAGCAAAAATTCTCGATACTCTGAGAACCTTTTTGAACTACATATTCGGTCACTTGACATATCGAAGCAACTTCATCAGGATGATCACGATGGAATTCGTCGAAACGATTGAATAATTCCGGAAACCACATCATAAGACCGTAATAACCGATGTGAAAAGTGAAATTGATGATGATCGATATTACGGTGAAACGAAGTATCGGTGAGACGAACAGTTGCTTGCTATTGTCTACGATGTCAGCGAGCATTGTTTTATATTTGTTTTTTTCGACGGTGTTCTTCTTCGGTTCCGGTTCTTGGAAGTCATCCAAAATTAATTCCTTTACCTAAACCCGTATCATAACAATTAAAATTACACTCTTTCGAATTTTCTGAATTTTCTATATTCATAAAACATAAGACGCTCTATATCGTTACGTATCTAAATATAAATCTTTTTTTAATGCTAATTAAAATAACGAATATATATACACATATATTATTTACCGTGTAACTATCACGCGGTTTGCCAGTGTTAATGGCATAGATCCCACGGAAAATATCGAGTGCCTCCTCGTATCTTCCGCAGGACAAGAGGTATTTGGGGGATTCAGGGAGCAGCAGGAGTAGCCCCGCGACGATAAACGATGGAGCAGCGCAGATCAGCAGGAAGATTCGCCAAGAATTGTACGTGAACGATGAGCTTACGATACCGATGTCGTTAGGGATGATCGACCATGCTAAACCTGGTGGTAAAAAGAAGCATACATTCATTAAACTAAAAATTCCTTTTTATACTAAAACAACAATATGATTTTGTAACAAGAAACGATAACGACGCGAGTATAGCGCGATATTAATTTAATAGTAATTAAATTTAATCAAAAGATTAGATAGATTTACCAGCAACAAAGAGGTTGCCAAGCGTCCAGAATGCAGCCATGAAGGACAGCATGGAGCCTCGTTTTGCTTTTGGTTGAAATTCAGCAAAATATGACCAGATCACAGGTCCGCTGCCGCCAAGTCTAAAAATCAGTGAATTCTTATAAAATTTGATATATCCTTGAAAATATCGCTATTAAACTATAATATAACACAAAACTTTAGTATTTCTTTGATAATCTACGATCCACACGCAGTATTTGGTTAACGCAGTATTTTAAACTGAAGCGTGTATTATCAAAGAATATTAAGAGTAAAGCCTCGTTATTAGAAGTTGCGAATAAGGCAAAATAATTTCTCAGCCATGTTTCCTTTCACCCTATTCTATACGCTTCACAGTATTTAGAATATCGAAGTAATTGACGAAATCGGCCAGTCAATGAAATTGGCCAGAGTTATAATATTTAATACGGGAATGAACGATGTTGATAATTTAGACGCAAAGCGCAGATGGATCGACTTACGCAGCGCCATTTAAGAAACGGAAGAACATGAAAAGTTCATAGGACTGGCTGAAGCTGGAGGCAACGATGCAAAGGGCATTCGTGAAGGAGATGGCGATGAGAACCTTTCGACGACCTAAGGCATCCGCTACGGAGCCCCAGGCGTAAGCACCCGCCATCATACCAATAAAGATGATCGAATTGAGCCATCCCTTGGCTTGGGTATCGAGCTTTAGGTCACATTGTGCACTAGGTAGAATGAAGGACATAGAGATTACGTCCATCTCCTCGCTAGTGCTAACGAAGCCGCACACCGTGAGGAGGAAGTAGTGAAATTTGCCATAGTCTGAAAAGAATCGAGTAAATTCGTATATATGTATTCTAACATAAGGAAAGAAAAAGAAAAAGGGGAAAAAAAAAAGAAGAAAACAATGAAGTTACCGGTAAGTTCAATGGCTTTCTCAAAGTCTGCTTTAACGATGGATCCTTTCTCTGGGTCTAGGGTCTTGCCCGTCGTTCCAATACCTGTTACAGAAGATTATAATATGTTCGATACATTTAGTACATCGAAGCGATGCGCAAGATAATACGGTGTTTTAATTTTTGTTAATAGATAGAGAGAAAAAATTGTATGTAAATAATATTTACGGGCAAGTTCGAGATCCTTAGAGCCACAGCCGTTTAGCCGCTCGTCTTTTACATCACACTCTGAAATAAATGAGAAAACAGGTTCACGTTTAATTTATTCTTATATAACTGTACCACTGAATGATTTCGAAATAAGAATCGCATATTATTTAAATCAGTGCGAAATAGGATAATCATATTTAATATTTATAGTATTTTCTTTGAATTCATACATCGCATTACAATATATTCGGGATATTCTGTTTAAAATAGATCTTTTATTGTCGATCGTATTATCGTTTCTAATAAAGAATGAACAACTTTCTCTAGAAGGATTTATTAAACATCCGTAGTACTTTTAACCTTTGCTGTTTTATAAACACAGCGTTAAACACACGGATACAAGACATTTACTACTTAATTATGTGAAAATCTAATCGTAAAGCTATTGCTTTACAAATTTTAGCAATTTTATGATTACGATTTTGCATTACGATTCTTCGGATTTCAACTGTTTTGTACGCAATGTACGAATAATACGATTCAATCAAGCCAGATAAATAATATCGTAAATATTGTCGTCTAATCGCTGCGAACATTTAAAATCTAAACTTAAACTTAGCGGTACAAAAATTCGTTACGGTATATACTATGTATATTGCTTGAAAAATTAGATACTTTGAGAAATAGATCTTGAAAGATACGTACTATGATTGTGCTTTGAATTAAGTTCACTTTCTACCATTCTACGATGTCGACGCAGTTGGGTGAATTTGGCTTTGTAATAAAGTTAGATGAGAAATCTTCGTGCTCGACGATGGGCTTCGTTCGATATTAGATTGATCTCGTTTTTGCGGGCTGCTGGATCTCGGCGAAGTCTTTCTGCTGAATCTGTGCTGATCTGCTGCTGCTCGTCGGCGGGGCTAGGTTCTACGCTCACTTGTGAGCTGAAACGCGATATAAAAACACATAACATATACAACACATTATATAAACAGAAAAAGGGTATGTATTTCGCGTTACTTTTCACTAACAGTACTAAACAGAGATACGAAATCTAGTGAAAGTAATGAAGCCTTGTTCCGCTAAACAAACCATTGTCTTATTAACATATACATGTATAGATCTGTCTTATAGATGATAAACGATATACATTCGTAATAAAATTCGTATTGATGATTTGACCTGTACATTCGAAATCCTCAATATCGATCATCGATCGCATCTACTACCATTTTCCTACTATATTTTACGAACGTTGCAACGTTCGATGGTGAATTAAGAATAGACGAGTCAGAAGGAATTTACTTTTCCCATACGAAACAACATCGAGGAGTTTAAGTAGGACCGATTCGTAGTTGCAGCGATGATAGTGGGCGTGGGTGGTAACATTCTGAAAAGGCAACGATTCGAAATCAGAGGCAACGAAATGATAATGAGATCTGCATCTTGCAAGAGGGACGTGATTCGCATGTCACCAGGGTACTCGAGTTTCTGTCCCTCTTTAACGGCAAGCAAAATACTACGTACAAATGTGTAATTTATAAACGTTTTTCCTTTCTAAATCTTCGTTCTTTTTAAGTTTAAGACGCTTCTTCTTTCATAGGCGAAGAACCGAATGTTTAGACACGAGACGAAACGTCAATTAAAATAAAACGAAAAATTTGTATCGTCTATACGGTTACGAAGATTGACCTTGATCCACAGATAACTGCACTCGTTTAACATATAAACAATACGATTACTTTAATTATTATTATGTGTTCCCACAATTCTATACTCGACGCAACTAGCCATCGTATACGTAACAGTCGGTTTTCCGCGCTATCTTTCGACTGAATAAAGTCTCGTAAACTACACACTGAGAATATCGTCATGGCTGAACAGATCAGGCTATGAATAATTTCTTGAATTATCATAACAGCCTCGATACAATCTAACGTGAAAACAAACTCGACAGATACGTATTTATCCAAATAAAAGGAACGAACTGAAATCAATTTTTCTTGAAACTGGATGCCGGCGAACCGGGTTTCTTGTTTACTCCAACAAGAATATCTTTATTTTTAGTACAACTATTTCAAATCAATTATTAATTTTTTCGCGAAACTTTTTGCTAACGTCGTTCGCGTTTTTACCATTCGTCTGATTAACGTTCGAGTATAAAAGCTCTGGCGACGACGTTTCTAACACGGATCGATAAAAACGTGTGTCACATAAATACATTAATCTTCGTTTATTCATTTACAGAGTGTTCAACACGTTGACGAATTTATATTTTATAATCAACGAATTTTATACAACTGCGATTATTTAAGACAAAGGACCGTTCTCGAAGTCTCTGGCGATCATATTTTTGCTTCGAACTCAATCTATGGGGTGTCTATCGTTTACAACTTGAAGATAAAGATAAGCCTCCGACGAAATTTTTGTACATAAACTTCCTCTCTTTTTTGTTTTGTTTTTTGTTTTAATTGGATCTATATTTTAGGACACCCTGTATAATCTCAAGCGATATACTTTTTATAGTAGTAGGTGACACGACTAGATAGGATCGTAAACTATCGATTTGAAGAAAGTAATTACGTTTACGAGAAGAGAGAAAGAAATTAATTTGGCCGATCAAAGTGAAAAAAGAAAAAAAAATTGGAAAAAAAAATGAAAGGATCGACCGTGACAGGACTCGAACCTGCAATCTTCGGATCCGAAGTCCGACGCCTTATCCGTTAGGCCACACGGTCGTTGAAGGGTAGTTTTCTGAAATTGAAATTTCATGCTCGTGAAAATGTCACCCCTATTATCGTTTGATACGAATTAACGTTATCGCGCAAACACCTCAGCTTCAAATATACGATATTATTTGATAAAAACGAATGCTCTACGTTGCTACTCTAACGCATAAACGATTATAAATCTACATTTATCGGTATATAGGTGATTTAACGATGATTTATATAATAATTGTAGAGTAACTTGGCTATTTCGAAAACTTGTTTAAATTATATAGAATATTATATAAGGAGTGTAACTTATCGTTTATTTCCCGTAATTATAAGATGGAATTTTTATCGCAGTACGTATAAATTGGATCTTGCAATCCTGCGATTAGATCCTCGATTGAATTGAAAGTTTGGAATTTATAAGTTATCCGATGCATCGAGATGTAGGAAAAATACAAGAATTTCGAGAAAATGTTGAATCGAATACCTTGGCAAATTCCATTACAGCCCCTGAAAAGCTCAACGACGTAATTGCGAGGGAGGCGTGTCTTTGTCTCGTTCTAGAAAACGACTGAATATTAACAGACATTGACGGACATCCTGTACCAAATACTCGCTAAGTAGACGATATCACGCGCGTCTCTTCGAAACCTTCTGCAGATTTCGCGAATCACGATCGTCCGGAACCCATTTTACATATTAACTTCCTCCCTTCTTTCGTTCTACGTACGCATTTTCTGCTCGCGAACGTTTATTCCATCATAATCTGTTAATTTTATAATTTTGATCAGTCAGAAAGAAATATTTCATCGTTTTAACATATACGTACGTTTTTTGATACGTCTTACAACGTTTTTAATTGCTGCGAGAAAAGTAAGAGTGTCCCATATAGGAAAAACGAGATTTAAACATCTTTTCGGATGCTTATCGTGATAAATTGTTTCGACAGCTACATAAATATAAAGTTTCTATACGATCAAAATTTTCAGACCTTTAATCATTATCGTGACAAAATGATATGCAAGGTTGAGTTGGGTAGGAAATGAATCACGTTAATTACTCGTTCGTTTGCGAATGCAAATTGTACAATAACGATACCTTCGTCTAAAGTATTCCGTGTGTACCTATTCTATACTTGATAGTAACGTTATTATTATTACATGGATGATTAATATTAATTAGGTTAACGTAAAGTACGTATCTAATAATAGAAATCTCGTTTGTTAAATTTCCGAGTACGTTGTATTATTGCATTCTCTTGTAAAGTATTCCATTTGTTGCGTCGAAGATTCTATCGTACAATTTCTCTATACTAATTCTCTCAAATTGAAACAAACAATTGAATTGAAATAAACGTACAAACTATGTACGTATAGCGTTCTGGTAATTACGATCGTAGTGGTAAAAAGTATTTTAAGCGTAATACTGAAAGCTGACATTAGGAAGTTTAATTACTCTTTCTTGATAACATAAGACAATTTCGCGTACGCAAAGAAGTATATGTCGAAAAGAAAGATCTCACTTGCGCGAAACTTGTCTCAATAAATTTTCGACAAATGTTTCTTTCGAATCGATCAAATTAAAACGTGGACTGGCATGTGCCTGCTATTTTTCAATAACGTAAGACAAGTATGCTTTTATCTCGAGGAAACAATTCCTTTAACTCGTGATTCTACGTTTGAAGATATTCACGCGTGAAAATTAACAGTAGTAAAATCTAACGTTTAAACATTTTTCTATTTCTTTCTGTTTGTTTCTGGTATTATTTCATGAATTTTATACGTAAATAAATATTTATAAAAATATGAATTTGATTTTAAATTAGCCATCTAATCGTAACTCACATCGATTATATCGTGCCTCTAAAGGGTTTAACAAATAGTTGGCGATATCGCATTCAGGTCGTTGCACGACGCAACGTAATTAACTATATCGGTTAAACTGTCAATTATCCGTTGTGAAATTAAGTTCAATGATCCGTCGTAATGTAATTGCCATCTACGATGATGCGTGTTGCAGGTGCGATCTGTGCACCATGTGCACTCTTGGCACTAATACAGAAAACCTTTTAAGCGCAGAATCTATAGAGAATCTAGTACGTCAATTATTTATCTCCTTCCTTGGGAATTTAAACTGAGTGAATTTAGATAGAATTAATCACAGCGATGGATGTCTTCTATGGTATCGCTGGAATAAATTTAATCGACACAAACAGCGACCAGGGAATTAAAAATCGAATTCTCTCTTGTCCCGTCTCGTACAAGAAATCTTACAATTTTCGAAAGATTTTTTATCGAGTCGATCGTCGCTTAATTTTGCGAAATATCGTTCCTTGCAAACATAAAGAAAATTGATCTTTCATTGAAAAATTCGAAGATATTTTATACGCTCAAATTGTATTTATCGGAATTTTTATTCAATTTAATAAAATATCAAGTATCCTAGGTTGATAAAAAGTAAAAAAAAAAAATCGTTCTACAAATTTTTTTTCCGACGTGCCAAGTTCTAACGAATGTATGTTAGAAAAGAATTTACTATCTTTATTTTTCTCTAATTTGCTGCAATATATTTTTGAGTTAATTACACGTTTTACATCGGTCGAACTTGTCATTACAATGATTGTAACTTTTCGTACGTGATTCATTATCGACATAGAGGCCGTTACAGAACATAAAACATAAAACGAGACATAATAGTAGTTTCAGCTGATAACAATATTTATAAATTGTCATCTGTGTAAACGTTTGCGCATATAATTTACGATTCGAATTTTTTAGATGTACGTCAATTATGTCTGTTATGCGATAAATTTTACATGTGCAGTATGCCCTGAAAGTTTACTTAGTTGGAATAGTTTATACCAATATCTTTCAGAGTGTGAAAACCTCCTTTCATACAGGAAAACGCTGGTTCTTAGAATATACAAAAATAATCTTACTCTTATTTGCATTTATTATATAACTCTCTTCGACGAACTTTTCGACATTTACAATAAAAGCTAAGGTTGTTGGCAAAAAGACAATTAAGGATATCTCAACTCAAACTGTAACTTCGTATAAAAACAGAAGAAACCTCGAGGAAGAAATTCCTATGCGTAGAGCTTTTCTTTCTAGCTTTATCAAATATCAGAATATGAATAGCAGAATATAAAACAACGTTGTTTATCACGAGGATGAATCACAAACTGTGATAATAAGAATGATTAGCCATCCTTTGACAATATTCAGAAAACATTGATTTGAATGAAACTGTTTTTTAAATAACCTAACAAGATGGATACGGAAATGCTGTAAATAGAAACGTAAAGGTCGACAGTTGCAAGAACACAGACTCGGATTGGTCAATGTTCTTGTACCTGCAATGGCTATAAACGGCTGTAAAGGCCATAGTCTTTACTATCATCATCGAACTATGTACCATTTTTTGCTATTTAATAAATACGCAAGCAATTGACATCTGTATTTTTATAATTTCTTCTTATTATTACGAAAAGTATGGTTTCTTGAAAAATCTTCGTCGATAATCAAATAGTAATAACGGCACGGCGCAATGGAAAAATGCGAAGAATTGTGTAATATTACACGTGTAAAACGTGTATTTATAGATTACCTGAGTTGCGAATAATCTTTTAACACTCCTCCAGTTTTTGCTGAGATTCTTAGTTATTTAACGTAGATAGAGGGGATTTCTGCGGTATAAGAAACGAGAAAAGTTTCCTTAAATACGAAAAGTTGCTGCAATTTCAACTAGAAAATTCATTTTTATTAATTGTAACTTTGATTCCACGTGATTGTTAGTAATTTTATATTCTCGTTTTCTTCTACAAGACGAGGTAATCTCTAAAACGGTAGGAATACCGTGTACGTATATTTCTTATTTAAACAAGACATCTTCGTAATATACGATACTCGTACTAATTTCCTACATTCTACATCGAACGATCTTTCTCGCTGTTACACCTATTCTTCTTCAATCCGATCGCACGAAAATGAAGACGAGGTAATCTCTAAAACGGTAGGAATACCGTGTACGAATATTT